>CM040931.1:16015295-16615295 GCA_023029165.1 Gobiocypris rarus
GTGAAAGAATGAGGCCAGTCCAGTCAGACGTCACCCCCACTCTGAACCTCCACCAGCAGGTGCTTGTGTGATTCATTGAACCTCTAGAAGCTCTTTCTGGCCCCTCTGTGCCCCGTACATGCCTAGATTTAAACCCCACAGTTACATAACTATCTATGACTGTGGCTCTAAAACATAGCTGGCTGAGCCTGAAGCCTGTGTAATGGAGTAATGGTGAGAGTAAAAACACTGTACTTTCCACTGGAATAGTCATGAGACGTGATATTGCCAGATGCACAGTTTATTAAAATACTTTTGTGTTTAATACTCAATGTGTTGCTTTAGTTATTGCATTCTTACAGTTCTTATATTTTCATATTTAAGTATATTTACACTACTGTAAGTTTATAAGTAAGATTGTGTTATGTTTTTGAAAGAAGTCTCTTTTTAACCAAGGCTTTATACATTACATCAATATTGCCGTTTTCTATTCAAACATATTTCAAGATTGCAAGATTTTCAGCAGCCATTACCCCAGTTTTAGTATTACATGATCCTTCAGAAATCATTCTAATATGCTGATTTAGTGCTCAAGAAACATTATTGTCAATGTAGTTTCTTTGTGGATACAAAGATACTTTTTTCAGGATTCATTGATAAAAGAATAGCATTTATTTTAAATAGACATTTTGTTATGTTTTATAAATGTCTTTACTGTCACTTTTGATAAATTGAATGCATCCTTGCTAAATAAAAGCATGAATTTCTTTAAAACAAAATAATATCATATATGTCATATCAGTCATGTCAATGACATCTCTTTGGCATATCAGTTATCATAACTCAAACTTTAAAATAATCTGTATCTATCTATATCATAAAGTAATATGGGTCGACTCAAACATATCCTGTTTGCATACTCAAACCACTGTTTTTCTCAGACTATCATGAGATTATAATAGCTACACTGTTGTGTTTCTTGAGTGTAAGTGGCAATAACTTGTGCTTCTACCATGCTGCTAATAGCTGCTACTAGCATGTTGTTGCTAACTTCCTATACAGCTAACCTTTTTAACTTTTGCATCCTATTGAGTGCCTGGACTTGGATTTTTTTTCCAAATTCTTTTTCAGCTAACCATGTGTTGAGATATAATAGCTACACTGTATTATATTAATTATATTATTGTTTACAGGTGCAGACCCATCTTGAGAACCCCACAGACTACCACATTCGACAGTCTCAACGGCAGCAAGTCAAGGAGTACCTGTCCACCACATATGCCACCAAGCAGGCTGTGCACGCTGTCACAAGCTTGGTACAGCCCTCTCCACCCACCATGGCCCAGGGTCAGACAGGATCCGTCCCACCATCCATGCACTCTCCTTGCATGCGCACTGAGCAGCTCATGAACTCCGCTGGGAACAGCGCGCCCAACAGTCCCATGGCAATGCTCAACATCGGCTCCAGTCATGAGAACGAGGTAGTTTCTTAGTTTTCATACGGTTGAGGTTGGAAGCATGTCCAGGCATGTTTGAAGCAAAGATTTTTCCCATAACGTATCTTCACATTAATCAGTGATTCATTTTGGTGTCATAACATGTTTAATTTACAGTTTGTATATATTTTACAGTTTTATATTTAGCACCTAGTTCCTCTTTCAGTTCACAGAAACCTAAAGTTCAGTGAATGACAAAGTCTTGCTCATCTTTCATACGTATGATTTTCTCCATTTCTCACCCCTGGTGGGGATTATTTGCCCAGGTGCACAAAAAGGTCAGGGTGTTGTTAACTAACTTAACTTCATTGTCATTGGAGTTTAAGTGGCCAATTATGGCCGTGGAGGTATAATTACAGATTAAAGAGTGACAGGGAACCCAAGGCAGGATGGCCCTTTGGAACTGAGCAGACTTTGGTCCTTCCTTCCTTCCTCCGCTCCCAATGCCACCAAATCCTATGGGATACGAAGTGAATGTTTGCTTGTGGCACACTAACAACCTTTGTGAGCTAAACTACAGAGGGATTATGACTGTACGGCTGTTTAGAGGAATACATCTTTCATCTGTAATTTCTAGTGATATTATAATTAGATAGTTATTTTGGAGAATTTATAGCAAAAATATTCAATAATCATGAGAAAGTGTACATAATTTTGTACAATGCAAATGCACAAGGTGTCTAAATTCTCCTTATGTGTTTTTTGACAAGATGGATGAGGTTATTGATGACATCATCAGCCTGCAGTCCAGTTATGATGACATCCAGGCTTATATTGACCCCGTGGTCCAGATGCCAAACACAGTAAGTAAAGATTTCACTCAGTTCAGGCCTTTTAGTCGTTGACATTGCCGCCTGTGACTAATACAGATCACTGAATCCCAGAAGGTAAGTGGAAAATTGAGTGAATAATTCCTGTTTATGATGCACACTCTGTGTCGTCTTGCCTTTGAATAGGTCTATTTTTGAAACCCCCACAACCTCGTACTTTGACAATGGAAGAATTATGCTGGATCCATTAGTTGTGCCGCTTTTTATCAGGATTATAGGGATGAAAAGCATCTTTGTCTGATTACCAAAAGTCGCATCTAATTATAGCAAAGCACTGTCTCAGTAAAATGATGCAACTGTTTTTCTCTCATGCAACCTCAAAACGACTTGTTTTTTCCCTGCTGAATTTTCTGTGCTTGATTTCTTGAATAACCAATATTAGGACCATGCCAGCTTCCTTTGGCATGTCTCTGGGGGAAATGTTTTAAGTATTTAAAATGTTTAATTGACTTAAAATTGTGGCCTGATTTACTCAAGGGAAGACATTGCGTTGGAAATCAGGAAAGTGGGAGCACTGTGCTTTGTATTTAAAGTAACTGCCCGACATTAACAATTAAGCTGCTCTCAGTTAGAGTTCAACTTGTTTACAAGGCATTTCGTGAAGGTGGGGAAGCAGGGGGGGGAGGTTTGGGAGAGAGAGGGCTGGGGAGGGGAGGCTGAAAGTCCAGACAGAGGAAAGTTCAGTGTTTAGTGGTAAGGAGAAAGTAGAAGAGAGAAGTTCCCTGGGCGGCTCACGTTAGTCTCTCCGCAGAGGTTGAGGGTGAACAACAAGTGTGTGCAGCTATGAGAGATTCAGAGGTCAATATGAAAGACACAAATAAAACGTATGCTATTGTGGAGGTTATCGATGGAGAGAAGATTCAGCTGGTAAGGCCGACTTTTTCCCATCACTCTCCTTTCTCCAGGCCAATATGGGGTAGGAAAAAGGGGGTGGGGTTGTTTAGTCTTTCAGCTATTTGTTTCTGTGCGTCTTACTCCTGGAAACTAGAGGGACTAGAAAGAAAAAAAACTAATGCCATGGGCACTTTAAGGACACCGGTAACCTTGTCACACACATTTAGCCTTGTAGCACACTTATAGCATGTTGTGCACATATGTCTGTAAATGGCTTGTTGTTTATGGTGGAGCTGCAGGGGAGCAACTGAGTACAACTGTTAAAGGGATAGTTCACAGTAAATTAAGTGTTCTGTCATCATTTCCTCATGGTGTTCCAAACCTGTCCACACAGTGGAAGTAAGTGGGGTCCAGTGTTGTTTTGGACCCCCCACTGATTTTCATTGTATGGACAAAAACGTCAAAATTTGAAACCGAAAAAATGGCATGAGAGTTAATATATAATGACAGAATTATATAATTTTATATTATATTATTCTTTTTAACGGTATTTTATTCTTACATTATTGAGTGAATGAGTCTGATTGATTTTCCTATTGATCAGTGTTCTAAGGGATCTATTTTTCATTGTAATGACTGATCTTTGGTTCCAGACTCTCTGACTTGGTCATCTGCATACAGGAAACATCATGCATAAAGGAAGTGCTACTGTTGGTTTTCTTCTTTTTTTTTTGCCAGAAACATATTTACCTAAACAAGTCCGGTATCTTGCCATTTTTTCCCCTACCATTCTTTCCATAAGCAAAGTTTTTGGTTGATAAATTATGTCATTATGCTTATCCACGGAACGATTTAATTCCTAATCCTGGTAGATTTGTAATATGGCCATTAAAAAAAGCAAACAATGGCGCATAGTCTCAGAACATTGGCCCCTTTGCCCAATATTTAATGTGCAAACTATATTTTTCTGTGAGGCATAGGTCAGAAAATACATGGGGGTGAAGAGGTGGGGTTTCGACTCCTAATGAGGCTGCAAAGGCCGCCTCTGACCCTGTTGACCATGTCCCTCCTTTGATCACTGTTTCTTTGATCAGTGATTAAAAGCCTCTCAGGATGGAATTCCCAAAACCAATAGGGCTTCAAAGACTTTGCATTGTGCATACACATATTTGGAATCATCTCCATTGTTTGTCAGAAAGCAGCATTCACAAGTTCACGCCTTCTTTTATACACTTTCCTCTTAGTTTATCTTATCCCATTCAAAATTCAAATTCTCTGTATTGATCGTAAGAAAATCGTAAGGTTTCATGTAACGGGGGGTGCACATTTAACCAGAAGTAACGCTTTGCTCAACGAGCACCCCTCTCTTTGCTGACTTTTTACTGTTGATTTGTGTTTGTTTGCCTTCGTGCTTCACAGTAGCTTCTGTGATAAGGTATCTGAGCTGATTTATCTGTCACGGCTCATTAGGAGCCCATAGCCGGCTTCCTTACAATTATACTCTGACACTAAGATGGAATGAAAGATACAACTGGTATAAAACCATAAAGACCCAGATAAGAAAGAACATAGTCAATCATTTCTCTCACCTAGAAGCAATAGCAAGAGTGTGATGTTTTTTGTTTTATCTCCATTATCTCAAGCGTTTATGGATTTGCTCTAGAGATAAGCTGAGTGTTTATTGGGTTTCTAGTGATTGTGATGATTTACCAGGTTTACGCTGAATATAGTTTCAAAAAAATGCAATTTGAATCAGGACAAATTAGTCTCCTGTAAGGAAAGCATAGTCTTCAAATACAGGGGAATATGTTTGATGATTTGGTTTGTTTCTCAATGCTTAGAAAGCTTTTTGTCTTCGTAGCTTTAAACAATGCTGTTGTCGTCTTACTCACCAAGACTCACACGTAACCTCTTTGTGCACTGTAGCTCCCGCTGTCCAGCAGCCATTTGGATGTGTACACGGGGCCAGGTATGTCCGGATCAGCTATCGCCATGACCAGCAACTCCTGCCCTGCAAATCTGGCCATAAAGAGAGAGCTGTCAGGTACATTCTCTAGACATATACAAAACAAAGTTCTGCACACACATGGTTCCTACTGTTTGGAAACATACAATTTCAGCTATGGTATCAAAAGTTCCAGCAAAAATGTACATTTTAGTTAGCACTACTACCCAGATACAATAGTGCTCAACAAAAAAGCCATGTGAAATAAAACAAATGAAAGAATAGGAATTATGTACCAAAAAAAGTTGGCTTGTTAAACAACTTCTCAACCAAACAATCTTTCAACAAAGATTGTATGTTAGTGATCTGAATGACATGTGATAATGATGCCATGTTTGCTTCCCATAATTCAAGGCAAATTGAAGAGAATGTTAGTTTTTTTAATGTTTTATATCTTGAGAAACCTATGGCAATTTTTAAACCCATCTTATGAAAAAAAAATTGAAATGAGCAGAGCCCAATAGACACTGCTTAACAACTGTAAGGCACGAGAGAAACATTTTAACATAACCCTGCTGGATAAAATGTAAGCAAATTTCACCATTCCAAAGCAATGTCACTTATTGACACTATTACAAAGCCTCATAAATCCAGTTCAGACAGCATTTGCGTGTGTTGCAAAGCATGTTGATTGACAGAATTGCCTCTTGTTTTTGGCAAGATGCTGAAGCTCGGGCAATGGCTAAAGAGAGGCAGAAGAAAGACAACCACAACCTGAGTGAGTATGCGCTTTTCCCCCCTCATTTCTTTCAGTTTACAACCCCACACAGTTTAAAGTACACTATCTCCGCTAGTGCCCTGCCATTGACACCCCCTGTCACCACCACCTCCGGGCAAATTCAGCTGACAGCACACTATACTTTGGTCTATCGTTAACTCGGACAGATCCGCTGCCGTGGCATTAAAATGTAATTGCCTGTGACATTTCACAAGTATTGGAGTTGTACAATAAGACAGTAATTCCGCAAAGCTTGGCCTGTTCCCAAGTACTTTGGTATAAGAGAGTATATAATGTGCATTCCAATTTACACACAGAACCGGTTATCTCTCATCATTAGATTGAGTCAGAAAACAAATAAAAAAATGATGACCACATGATGGTCAAGGTCAGATATCATGCTATATTTTGTATAAGAAAGGATTCCTCATTCTGTCCTAATACTACTAATTTTTAGTATGACCAAACTAACAAACTCTTCTTTTATTTTTTTTTAGTTGAAAGGAGGAGAAGGTTTAACATCAATGATCGAATTAAGGAGCTGGGCACCATGATTCCCAAAACCAATGACCTGTAAGTTTGTGTTGTTCATCTAAGCATTTAAACAATTATAATGTCATTCTGACCAGATGTGAACTTTGTAGAGTTGGAGATGAACTGTAGTATTCTTTCATTGATAAGCACTTGACCTTCTGGAATCTCTTGTGTTCAGGGATGTGCGCTGGAATAAAGGCACTATTCTGAGGGCCTCTGTGGAGTATATTAAACGCATGCAGAAGGACGTCCAGAGAACCAGAGAGGTGGAGAACAATTTCAGGAGGATGGAGATGGCAAACAAACAGCTGTGGCTTCGCATTCAGGTGAACATTAATTCAGGACATACGTGACAATATAGTCATTACAAAAATAAAACAAAGCCTCCACTAAGAATAATTGTCTGTGACAACTTGGAAAACAATTGGCATTGCAAAAAGATGAACAGTGAAACCATATTAAACCCACTTGTTATTATTTTAAAGAAATTGATGTTTATTCAGCAAAGATTCATTAATCTGATTAAAAGTGATGGTAAAGAAATATAAAATGTTACAAAATATCTCTATTTCATATAAATACTGTTCTTTAATGAACTTTCTGTTCATTAAAGAATCCCTTAAAAATTGTAAATTAGGCAACATTAGGAATGTACAATATTAAAATTCAGGCTGATAATGTTTTTTTATTTTATGAACTAAATTAATAAAAAAGAATGATGGTTTAAAATGAATAGGACTAATATTTGTTTAAAAATCATCATAAAGTGAATTTAGGTTTCATAACATTATAATGTTTAGTATGAAAAATTGATATTGACTTTGAAATTTGCTAAAGAGAACATTTAACAGTGTTATTTATTTATAAGTTATTTTAAAGATTAATTTTAATCTTTGATATTTATGATAAATGACAACACAAGTAATCGGAATGTAAATATGGGAAATGTTCATGAAAAGTAAATATAAAATACAGAATTGGGTTATTTTAGTTTAACTAAAACTGAAACCATTTTGTTACTTTAAAAAATTAAAATAAATTATTTAAAAAAAACGTAAACTTATTTTATTTCAGCTAGTTTCCAAGGCAACATGTCTAATTTTTTTGTTTAACTTGATGTACTAAAATAACTAAAACTGAAATTAAAAAATATATTAATATATTGAAAAAAATAAATTTACTATTTACAGAATTTACTAAAACTTAAAATGAAAACTAATTCAAACTATTAATAAAAACGTTAGTATCTCAATGATACTAAAATAACACTGATAAAGAACAATACAAATAAATGCAAACAAATCTAATATCGACCATAATAACCAATATGGTATTTATATATTGTGTACCCTTACTCATTATACAAAAATACATAAAAAAGGAGAACTGAGAGATGCTAAACTGACCCTCTTATTGTGATCTTATTGTGCGTATTCATCAGGAGCTTGAAAGTCAGGCCCGAATGCACGGCCTCCCCAGCTCCTCTCCATCCGGCCTGAACAACACTGAGGTTCTAAACTCCTTCGTCAAACAGGAGAACAGCCCTGAAGAGAACCACCTCCCGCATCAGCCCCATCTCCCTCCTCACTACCCCCAGCATCAGCAGCACCCGGGTCAGCAGCAGCCCCTGCCCCACCCTCAACTCCACCAGCACCAGCACCTCCACCCCCAGCCCCCGTTGCAATACCCAGCAGTGGGCAGCTCCCAGCACTTTGACTTTGCCCAGTCGCTGGACTTGTGCGACGGCGGCATCCCGGGATATCAGGATGGCATGGGGGATCTCGGCTCGTTGGGCGGAGGTATTGCACCGATGGGAAAGAAGAGCGAGCTAGGCTTCTTACTGATGGAAGAGGCCCTGTCGCCGCTGGGAGGAGACCCGCTGCTGTCCGCCATGTCCCCCGATGCTTCTATTGACAGCAGCCGCCGTAGCAGCTTCAGCATTGAGGACTCAGACATACTGTGACCTAGACAGCCTTGGGTGTCACTGCACCACATTCATATGATGCAGCATGTACACACACACACACACACACACACACACACACACACAGATATTGTATTTAGTCTAGCACACTGTTAAAGAAGAAAGGTACGATTTCGATATGCCCTGCCACCATGAAATTAATGTTTAGCTACTTAAAAAAAAGAAGAAGAAAAAAATTGTCTGACATACAACAGTTTTCGCTCCACAACTGTCACATAAATGAAAATATGCACGTTGATGCATGCAAAATAGACTAACTAAACAAAGAGAACTGATATGCTTGAAGTCTGTCACTAAGAAATGCCTATATTGAATCTTTTGTACAAAAATATGTACTCTGATACATAGAAGGCAGTGAAAAAGTGCTATTTTGAGTCTGAACTTTTGCACTCCCTGCCATATAGCAGTATATATTTTGAAAAGTCCAATCAAATTTAAATATGCCTTTTAGATATGCATATTCACCCCAGAATTGTATCAGTGCAAACCACACACTCACATTCTCTAGCTATAGAATTATAAATTTTTAGAATTATAAAGTCAGCCGTTTCTCATGTGAAAAACACACTTAATGTCCTCTGAATCCAGATAGAAATGATTATTGGAGCTTTTATTATTATTATTATTATACCTCCACATCTGAGCTCTTAAACACAGTGCCTACTCTATCATAGCAATATGCAAAGGCAGCTTATCCTCAAACAGTTTATCAAAAAGCAGGAAGAATTGGCTTCCCACAGCCATGGAAAACCTGGAAATATCAAGGAATTGTGTTTTTTATATTTAGATTAATACATTAATACAATCTTAGTTGTATTAATCTTAGTCCTAAGTCTATTATTATTTAGTTCTTTTAAATAGTCAGCCAAATAGATTCATAAAACAGTCTGAATGATTTGTTAGTGAATCAGTCTGAATTTGTAGGAAGTCAAGCTGAAACTTGAAAGGTCCTGGAGAATTCATTGGTTAAAGTGTACGGGAACTGTTAGAGGGTTTTGAATGTCCATTCAGATAAATGCAAGAAGAAAAAGGACAGGTCATACTCAGGTGTGACTGACTAAAATGCATTGTGTTATTGTGACTGTACGTTCGGTGGACAGTGCAGCAGAATGCAACATAAATTAAGTAGTTAGTCCCGTTGCCACACATGTGCCTTAAAGCCAAGGCCGGATTCTTCAAGAAGCACACGCTCATATGCCCTCTCGTATTGGCACGCTGTAAAATAAAGGCCGCAGCTGTGAGCGGCGTTTGTCCAACTGAAGTTCATACAGCCCAAGGTGCCTTTCAGGAAACCTGGATCAACGTGAAATTTGATCCAGCTTTTGAGCTGTACACTGAAGGAAGTATAATATATAGAAAATGTACATTATTATTATAGGTTTTCTTTTTCTTTTTTTTCTTCCCAAAGCACTGGAAAAAACTATTTTATTGATATTATAAAGATTTTATGAAGTGAGTTTTATTTCAAATGTTTTATGCCACTAAGCCATTTAAATGTACTTTATCTGTGCTTTTTTATTTTGTATTCTATCACTGCCGAGCCATTGAAATATACAAATATTTCTGCCATTCTGTTATACAAATGGCGAGTGCAGAGCCATAGTATATTTTTATTTTCTCTCTTTTTTTTTCTTTTTTTGTGTACAGAATCGTTAAAACACATTAGGCTTTTAAGAGATTTAAAGAACAATGTGTAATGTTGTTTTTTATATTGATTTTATTCCTTTTTTAAGAAAAAGACAGTTGAGGAAAAGTGATACTGTTGAGTAGTGATTGAATTAAAACTTTGAGAATGTGAATGTTATGTATTGTACAGTTAAAATAAGGTGGCTTGTAAACTGCCTGTGTTGAACATGAGCTTTAATAGAACCTATGTGCTGTCCTCAGAAACAGTATGATGCACTTCCAGTGTCTTATTGCCTATAACCACCTCTCCCTGTTTTACTGCTTTATTGTTTTAAAGGTACAGATCATAGGTGCTGAAATAGCACCATTCAAACCTCATGAATTATTATTGAAAATACTGGTGAGACACTTTTTGTGATAGTGTATTTTATGCATTATTATTGCAGGTGTATGACTAACTGCCTTGATCATACACCGAATTCAGCCGAGTTAAAACCAGCCAACAGCTCTTATTGAGAGTTGGTTACTCTATGCAAATCTTTGACTTGGTTAGCTAAAATAGACGTAGCATAGCAAAAATAAGCAAGGGCATTTTGGATAGCATAGCATAAAGGGGCTTCTAATTTTGCTTGTGTGATTTTTTTGTTTGTTTTGTTTTTGTTTTTTATCCATGCACCAAGAATGAGAAGGTTTGCCATTTAAGACTGAATATAAATCACTTGAAGTAAAGAGTGTGCTTTGGTAAAATATCTTGATGATAAAAAAAGTAAAAATAACAAAAACACTTTGGCATCTTATGTTACAGCATGCTGAAAGACAATAAAAGCAGAATGTGTCTCAAGTTTTTACCAAAACCCTCTGAAGGCCTTGAGAATGTTTCAGTACTGTGGATGTGTCATGTTTATGGGATTTGCTCTTTCATAAATCTCTGGAAATAAATGACACCTCACATTAAATGTATTTAAGTTGATAGTACGTTGACTGGCCTCTGTGTTTTGTGCACTTAATAATGGGCTGCGTCTGAATTGAAATTGCATACTCTCTTGAGTAGGTACTCGGTTTCAATAAGTAATTACTTGAATTGTACTTGAACTATGAATGTGTTTAGTATGAATGTAATCCGTACATACTATATCCGTCATGTTATCATTATCATGTGACCTACCATCATTTCCTTTAAATTAACCAGTGTACAGAACATCCATTCATTAATCAAAAAAAAGCGTAGTCATTCTTTTATTCTTTTGCTTTTTTGCTATCTCGTGGAGAAAGTGAATGAAATTTGGCTTAGACCCTGGCCATTTCTTCTTGTGTAGCCTATATGGAACTTCCCCAAAATAATAAATAATTTGAACAAGAAAAATACAATTTCCAATATTTTCATTGCAATAAACTTATCTGTTTTCTTCTAATAACATTTTCCACGTGCGACCTACAGCGTTAGTTGTCGCGTCACTGCCATTCACTAATCCTCTCCCGTGGCCTCATGGGATAGTTAAGTGTCCATATACACACTTCTTTTCGAATATACTTCCTTTATATTGTGTTTCGTCTACTAAATAGGAAGTATGCGATTTCGGATTCAGGTTTTAACGGTGGTCAGGTTGTGAATATTTCTCGACAATGCCACGAGAGGGAGCTCTACACCAGCATACTGGTTTAAAACAGTTTTGTCTTTAACTGTGTTTGGAATGGAATACTTTAAGTCAGTTAAATGCTGACTGAATTTGGAGCAGTGTTGTGTACTGCATACTAAAAGAATGAATTATGACAAACTTTTCGATCAGTATGATGCATTGTCATGATCTCATTACACTGCATGTTAAATTCACATATGCCTAGTGATTTAGTCATTTGAAATGGTAAGTTTATTTTATTGATTTATTTAAATATACAGATTATTTCAAATGTCAACGTCAACTTGAGGGATTGTGTAACTCCAGTGCATATGTAACAGTGTATAGCATAATTTATTTAAGATTAGATGTTGTTTTTATAGTTTCCATTTTCATTTTATTTTATGAGTTCTTTTGATTCGTTTATTTTCTTAATATTAAAATAAATATCCAATTAATTTTTATTTCAGATTTATTTATATTAACGAAAACAGTAAGTAACCACACTGCTAGGTAATTCACGTATTCCATGCATATAAAGAGAATAAACTGTGCTCAGTATGCAATAGGCCTATACTGCAGAAACTGTAGTGAATTCAAATGATACATGAATGTTTTCCTCTTTCAGTAAAACATTATTATTATTATTATTATTATTATTTTCAAAACGCACCCATATATGGTAAAATAGGCTAAACTATATCTGCTGAGAGTAAACGACAATGGAGAAAGAAATAGAAATATACTCTGGGAAACATTTTTTAGGTTTTATACAAAATTAGCTATCACCCTATTGAAAACAGGAAATGTTTTTTTCATCATTGATGAACTGACCTCTTTGTTTTGTGTCTTACAACAATAATATTACCTTTTATTATATCTTATGTCTTATAGCAATGACATGAACCGAAGCTTGGCACAAATTACAAAATTTTCAAGGGTATAAATAGATTAAATTTGAACATGGGACTCATTACTTAACTCAAGCATCAATCTTGACTAATCTGCCATAACCACTTAATTTTCCCATACACTCATGAATCAAGAGATTATCTTCAGTGGGAAGTATGACTAAAACAGTCTAAAAAAACACACGCTGTATCCTCTAGGGGGCACCAGAGAACTGTGAAACTCCCTCAGTGCAACCTCATTTATTTCCTGTAACAATTACAGAAACAGCACTGCAATGCAATTAACCCATTTTTAAATACCATTTTATTAGGGCGGTTTATCCCAGATAAAGAGAGGCTTAAAATAGGACGAGGTGAAGAATAATTAGCTTGCAGTCATCTTGCCACCTCACGCATATGAAACGTTCCGGCCGAGAACTGTGTTGCTTCGTTAAAACGAGTGAACTGTAAATAGAGACTGGGAGGAACTGTGGAATTAATCTGCTCTTAATGCATGACGTCAATTAAACTGACCTCGATATATCATCTAAAGAAAACAAACACGAATTCAACACGTATCAAAAATAAACATGACTCAGTTCTGTATGTAGGAAAGTATAATCGCAACCAATTATCACTAGTGTTTTTAAGGCCTGGATCTTGACTGGGGTTAGAATACAAATACATACAGTTCACACTCTAAAAGACTTATCTAATGCATTGATTGCTTATTATTATTCATTTGTGTTCTATTATATAACGTAATATTATATATATATATATATATATATATATATATATATATATATATATATATATATATATATATATATATATATATATATATATATATATATATATATATATATATATATATAATTATTATTATTATTAAACAGTCTATTCAACCTTTAGACAAAATCTTAAATCTTTGCATATTTGTAGCCTATATGAGCAAAAATATGCTTGCTCAAGTTGCTGATTTTTATATGGCATAAAAGTTCTGATAGCTTGTAATGTAAATCAATTATATTTTTATAACAATAGGCCTATAGCAGACTACTTACATGAAATTAATATAAATATCTAAAATAGTGTCTTAGAAAGATTATGACCTTTATTATCATATATATACATAGATATTATCACCTTTATATATATAATATATATATATATATATATATATATATATATATATATATATATATATATATATAATATTGTATATATTTATTTATTTATTTTTTTACAATAGAGTATCAAAGCAGCAGCAGTTTTTACAATTCACAGTTTCAAAGTGATAACAGGAAAAATATGCATTTTGGCAGTTGTTCAGCTGAAGTCAGTTCAGTGTTGATTCAGTTCTGTTGCAAAGATCATCAATTATTAAATTAGTTAATATCATCTATAAAGCAGTTCTGCTAAAAAAAATAAAAATATTTATATCATCGTCCAGCTCAGTTCCGTTCTAATACTGCAGCGTCAGTACTGTCAGATCAATGATATTGTTGAATATTAATTGTCCCCAACTAAGCAGGCTAGTGGCAAGGAACCCAAACTCCATCAGGTGACAGAATGGAAAAAAAACCTTGAAAGAAGCCAGGCTCAGTCGGAGGGCCATTTCTCCTCTGGCAATGAACATACACGGTGTCATTATGATTTAGGCTGAATCACAAGTCAGAATTCAGATCGGGATAGGTAGCATTCAAATATTCACCCAGTTCATTTTGATTGAAGATCGATTAATCACCATAGCGTCTGTGTGGAGGACCTGTCTGGTTGTTGTGGTCTCTGCTGAGGATCTGTGCCAATGGCTGTCATGTCGACGAGGCCTTCACAGGGGATTTAGTAAACACAGTCTCTGCTGACATTCAGATGGAGTCTAACCAATGATGAGACAGACAGACTAAAAGTAGTAGCCATTCTTCTTATTACGATGTAACAAATATATCGTTGTTATAGGAAGTGTTCCCAGTTCTGGTTGACCTAATTAATGCAGTCTAACGATCATTTAACTGATTTGAATAATTTAACCCTCTTCGTTTAGGGGTTGCATTGGTTCCCTAAAAATTAAATTTCCTCCACCCTAGTAAAACCAATGCAATGTATTTGTCTTCAATAATGATTTTTCTTTTTAATTTTGTATTATGAGATGATTTGATGGTATTTTTTATATTTTATGTAATATTTTTAATATAATATGCAATAATTATGGTCTATTTTTGCCATAAAAAATTATACAAAACTAGAGGTCTCTATGGAGAGGCTTGTGAATTCCCTAGTTCTCCTTTGAACACATTTAATTATTTTTTTTTAGATGGATTTGAATATATATTTAAAAAACCTCAAAGACAATTTATTATAAAGTTTTAGATTTTTTTTTTTTTTTTTTTTTTTTTTTACTGTGGTGTACTTTTTTCAGTATTGTGGCCAATTTGTAGATTGTACACACAAATATTTGGAAAATGTTTTGTGTTTTTGACGATTTCCCATTCATTTCCTATGGTTGGTAATTTTTTGACTGAAGACAATTAACGTTTTTTTGTTTGTTTGTTTTTTTTTTACGACCAATTAGCATGCTCGAATCATGACCCCAATTTTTGTGTGTGTTTTTACATACCTATTGCTAGAAAAGTCACTACGTTTCATATCATTCCGATGAAGAAGTGATTTAAAATTTTCAAAACAGAAAATTTTCCAGTCAGAAATGACTGAAGAGCACCAGAGGGTTTAAAATGATTGTGTTAAATTTACAGAGTGTGTCTGCTTCTCGAACACGGCTGGGAAGACTATTCCGGAGTTTGGTTGCTAAATCGTAAAAAAAAAAAAAAATTCCACCTGCATATAATTTTGATATTCTAGGTATATCAACTGGCCAGAATTTTGAGATCGCAACAGACGTGAAGGACCATAATGCATTAAGAGCTTGCTCAAGTACTGAGGAAGTACTGTTTTTTAGGTAATTAGTAAGATTTTAAAATGTATGCAATGTTTAAGAGGGAGCCAATGCAGTAGAACTGGCTAATATGGTCAAAGCTACTTCCTGGTTCTAGCAAGCTGCTGCATGTTGGTCCAGCTAGAGTCTGTTTATTAGGCAAGCAGGGCAACCAAACAATACAATAATCTAGCTTTGAGGTCATGAACGCATTAACTAACTTTTCTACATTTGTCATTGAGAGCATGCACCGATCAGGTGTAACATTTGTGGTGTGACTTCCTAATATTGTGTTCGTCTCCCTTTTGCTGCCAAAAGAGCCCTGACCCTTCGAGGCATGAACTCCATTAGACCCCTGGAGGTGTGCTGTGGTTTCTGGAAATTTTGTTAGTAGCAGATCCTTTAAATCCTGTAAGCTGCGATGTGGGGCCTCCATGGATCTGACTTTTTTGTTCAGCACATCCCACAGATGCTCAATTGGATTAAAATCTGGCCAAGTCAACCCCTCAAGCTTGTGCTCCTCAAACCATTCCTGAACCATTTTTGCTTTGTGGCAGGGCGCATTATCCTGGTGAAAGAGGCCACAGCCACCAGTGAATATTGTTTCAATATCAAAGGGTGTGCATGGTCTGCAACAATGCTTTGATAGGTGGTATGTGTCAAAGTAACATCCACATGGATGGAAGGACCCAAGGTTTCCCAGCAGCACATGCATCCGGGCACGTGATGTAAAAGAAAACTTGATTCATCAGACCAGGCCACCTTCTTCCATTGCTTTGTTCCATTGTGACCATGGTTGGTGCTTTCGGCGGTGGACAGGGGTCAGCATGGGCACCCCTGACTGGCCCTGACAGGACAATTTGGCCCTTGTCAAACTTGCTCAAACCCTTTCGCTAATGAACTCAAACCCTTACGCCCATTTTTCCTGCTTCTAACACATCAACTTTGAGGACAAAATGTTCACTTGCTGCTTAATATATCCCACCCACTAACAGGTGCCGTGATGAAGAGATGTATTCACTTCACATCTCAGTGATGCTATGCCTGATCGTTTTATGTCAATTTGTATCAAAGAGCACACCCAGGTTACTAACTGACGACGAAGACTTGACAGAGCAGCCATCAAGTGTTAGACAGTATTCTAGGTTATAACGTGCAGAGGTTTTTAACCCAAAGAAACTCTATTTTTTCAGAATTAAGTAGGAAAAAAGTTTATATCAACTTACTATGCATTCTGTTAATTTTGAGAATGTGTATGTTTCATCTGGGTGCGAAGAAACATAGAGCTGAGTATCATCTGTGAAACAGTGAAAACTAACGTCATGCTTCCTAATGATATCTCCCAAGGGAAGCATGTACAGGATGTAAAGCAATGGTACTGAGCCTTGCGGCACTCCATACTGAACTTGTGATCGATATGACACTTCTTCATTTACTGCTACAAATTGGTAATGGTCAGATACTTATGATTTGAACCATGCCAATGCAATTCCACTAACACCAAAGTAATTTTCAAGTCTATTCGAAAAGAATGTTGTGGTCGATAGTATCAAATACAGCACTAAGATCCAGTAACACTAATAGAGAGCTACAACAACGATCAGATGATAAGAACAAATCATTTGTAACTCTAATGATGATACGGTCTAAATCCTTACTGGAAATCCTCACAGACATTTCTTTCTAAAAAAAAAAAAGGAACACAGTTGTATGGATACTTTTCTAGTATTTTTGACAGAAAAGGTAGATTCGAGATTGGTCTGTAATTAACTCATTCTTTAGGATCAAGTTGAGGTTTTTTAATAAGAGGTTTAATAACAGCCAGCTTAAATGTTTTTGGTACATATCCGCAAGACAATGATGAATTAATAATATTTAAAAAAAAGGAACTTCTGGAAGCATCTCTTTCAGTAGCATAGGTATGGGGTCAAACATACATGTTTTTGAGTTTGATGATTTAACAAGTTCACAAAATTCTTCATCTCATATAGCAAAGAATGAATGGTATTGTTCCTCAGGGGATCTATAGCACGATGTCTGATGCAATACTATAGTGGACGTTTGCATGTTATAATGCTCTCTCTAATATTATTAATCTAGCAAGTAACGCAATTAAAAAAGTCATTACTACTGTGATTATTACTTTATCTCTCGTTAAAATAGTCTTTGTGTCAAATAAATACCTAGGGTTGTGTTTGTTCTCCTTGAAAAAAGTAAGCAGATTTAGTTTCTGTAACTGCTAAATTTAGCAGCCTTTATGTATGCAATAATACTTTCCTTCCACAAAATGCGAAAAACTTCTAGTTTTGTTTTCTTCCAGCTGCGCTTCATTTTTCAGCTTTCTTGAGTTTTATTATCAAAGTTCTGTAGTTTTCATTTTTGGGGGGCAAAACATATAATGCAATGCAATATTATGGTTGAGAGATGTACAAATAAATGTTCTTGAAAAGCCTGTTGTATTTGATTACATTTTGCCATTATTTTTATTGGCATTTTTATTTTTGTCTATTTTTTTATCTGTCAAAGTAAAAGGTGCTGGAGATTGTATCTTTAAAACTGTGGTATTTTCTCCTGCCGTGCACATGGACGGACATACACACTTACACACTCATTCCCTAACCCACCATCTGCATCGAATTGGACACTGACATAAAGAAAGTGCTGTGCAAGTGTGGACTGTTGGTGGTCTCCCTTCACTCACGTCCTGCCCCATGATTATACACCTTCCTTCAGACTCTGAGTGCTGAAGATGCATATCTTAGTTAAACAGCCCTTCTTGTGCTTAAATCAAGACAAATCGGCTTATTCAGATCCAGACGTCCATGTGTCTTTAAGCTTGCCCCAGCCCTGGCGAAGCGCCATTCTCTGCCTGTTCTTTATGATGCTAATGGACTTCCATATCTAATAAATCCCTGTAGATTTGAAGTGTGGAGATGTTATGGCTCGCTTGTTGGAATCCTCCCTCCAACCCCCCTCCACACACATACACCTTTATTCCTTAATTCATCACTCGACTTATTTTCCTCCCCCTACTCGTCGGCGTCGAAACACATGCGAAAATTCCTGACCAGCACATACTTCCTCGTGGTTTCCTGCTGAAAGACCTTGTAAGTTTGAGGAAGAGAAAAATCAAATGTGAAAACATAAACTAAGGTAAAGGAGGGCTTGTGTTACGCCACTAGGTTTTAGCACTGCTGAAGCATGTCTGCCCTGGAGGTGGCCTGGGCGGGCTCCACATTTCCTGCCTGCTCTGGTGTTTGGCAGAAAATCCTCTTTGGTGCTCTGGAAGAGCTTTCGGATGGCATGCGGAAGAGGGATGGAGGAGGATAACGCATAAACAAGAGAAAAGGGAAAAAAATCAAAAAGGTCATTTTATTGCCCTAACAAACAAGTAGCCTAACAAGGGACTCCATTCATGGAAGGGAATTGTACATTGTGTCCAAATAGTTTCCAAACACATATCTGTTTTAGATCAGTGTTTCCAGCTTTAAAAAAAAAGGTCTATCTTTATTCAACACAAACTAGAAATTTGTTGATATTATAGGCCTACTTCATATTATACTGGATATCATTTGGGAATCAGCATTATCTTTAAAAGGCATTATCAAACTTACCAAGTGGCACATATATTCTGCTATGAGTCTCATCTACTCAGTGTGCAAAGCTTGCAGTCGCAGCATTCAGCGGTCTGACATTTCCTAATATTCGCTGTCATCCAAGGCAGCACTGTCAGTCTGCTCATCTGTGTAACTGAAACTGGCACTACTTTCATGTCTCCTGTATCAATCCTTTTGTTTCATACATTTGTTGTTATCATTTGTAGTGAAAATTATATCAGAGGACTTCAATATTAATATTACTGTATTGTTGCAGAGTTTGTTGCCAGGCTGAGGGTTTTGTACATTGCAATGGACATATTTTTTAGCATTAAAATAATATTTAGGTAAAATTATAAAAAGCATTTTATCTGATAACAAGTATAAACTATCAATCAGAGGGTATGTAGTATAGTTATGTAGTAGATTGTGAAGGTATATTAGATTGTGTGCATGGAGTGTGGTCTACAATGCAAAAAAACAACAAAAAAATATCAAAGAGCAGCACTTTTGAAGAGTTCTCGGAGTATGCATTTATTTGTTATTTTGGGCCCTTTCATACACCCTGGAGCAATGCGACACCAGACGCAGGTGTTCTTTGCTATTTTCAGCCTGATGCAGTTATCATTTCCACGTCCAGACATTTCCAAGTCAATAAGGGCACGTTAGTAATTTGCGTATAGGCGGGTGCACAATGAGCGTACACACACAGCGGGTGTTTATTAAACACACAGGGACAAGCGGCAGCACGCAAACATTTTTAAATATTAAAAATAAAAGGATTCCTCTCTGGAGAGCGTCTTGCTGCAGCCAGCTTTTATTTGTTGTTTATGTTGTGGATATTTAAGCAAAAAGTTCGCTTCACTTCATACAGTCAGTTTAACAGCATTAGACTGAACTGCACAGATATATTTTAAATGCTTACACTCCGACCCTGTAAGACCATGTCGGAGTGAGTTTTTAGAGAATGCTGATAAGATGCTAATACAATGTTTTATTGCCCTGTAAACACCCACTTGCACTCTATTGTCGAGGTCTGGCGAGGTGAACTACCTTGTTCATGTTCTATTGTTCTTACTCCAAGAACCTTAACACCTCTGCTGATATGAGACCTAATCTTCATTATTATTTTATCTTTATTCTATTGTTTGTATTCAGCCAGCCTTTATTCTTCTACACCCCCTTTTATCCCACTATACATTAATCCATCTATTATCTTTAGTCTTTCTAGAAAACAAACAAATATTCTTGGGCCCTTGTGTGAATTATTTTAACAAATTCGATTATGAAATAGAATAGCTTCTGGAGCTTCAATTAGCATCAAGCTACATAACACAATTTAAAAGCTTAAAGGGATAGTTCACCCAAAAGCGAAAATGTGATGTTTATCTGCTTATCCCCAGGGTATACAAGATGTAGGTGTGTTTGTTTTTTCAGTAGAACACAAATTAAGATTTTTAACTCCAACTGTCCATATCTAGTATGCATTACTTCCGCCGGAGAAGGCCAAAACTGCTGCGCGATCATAGATATATATTTACATAGATTCCTCATTCGACCGATCGGCATCCGTGCAGGCACTAATGAGGCATCTATACATATCTATGATCGTGCAGCTGTTTTGACCTTCTCCGGCGGAAGTAATGCATTAGGAATACTAGATGAGGTTCGTGTGATATAAGATTAAAAAAAAAACACTGACATGCATTATACGAGCAACGGTTGGAGTTAAAAATCTTCATTTGTGTTCTACTGAAGAAACAAACACACCTACATCTTGGATGCCCTGGGGGTAAGCAGATAAACATCAAATTCCCCAAACTACAAAATTATCCCTTTAATATTTCGCTTTTACTCAAAACTTACTTTAAACCACCATTGAGTGTTTGTAATAACTTCCAGTCGCGATCCAATGTGGGATATAATGTTGTTGAAATATGTAGTTCACGCTACACCTGTTTAGCATTTATAACGTTAACATCCATTACTGATATGAAAACCGAACCAATCGCATTGAAATCACACACAAACCATATACTATGGTAATTGTGTGTATCTATCTGTCTGTCTTTCGATAGACTTCTATTAGATCTATTAGATATTGACCTCTTGATCTGACAAATTCCGCTGTCAGACGGCATTTCCTTACATGCATCTGAGCTTTTTCCATCATGTCCTTCTGCCTATCCTTCCTAGAGCAGTGTATCATCAGGGTTTAAACCCAGAGAGCAGAGGGCAAATATCTGCTGATTGAGGTAATTTAGCCCCATGAGGCCGCACTGTCTTTTTTAATAGGCATGTGTCGAGATCAGCAAGGCTGCAGGCTGTAAAACCTGACAGATTGGGATATATTTATTACATTTTGTTCACAAGACAGTAAAAAAACTTTTATGAACACAAAGTGACATTGTGAAGTTCGTAAAGGTTTATGCATACTGGCTTATGTTAAAACTTCTGATATTGCTTATTGATCCTACACTTATCCATTACCACACCATTCATCAAGGGCTTTTTTATGATCTTGTCTTAAGAAATTGACAGCTCATTTTCTCCACCGTGACACAAAGCACTGAACGTGTGGATTCGGTGCAAAATTGAAGGTTATGTATTCTTTATGGTGAGATGATCAATTGTAACCTCAGCCTGTCTGCAGCGGCCTATTTTAATGAGGCAGACGAGACCAAACTCTGTGTCCTGAGAGAAGAGTCTCAAAAAGAGAATAATAAAGTTGGACAATCGACACATGGAGGATTGTGTCAGAGAAGTAAATGGGGGCTCTTTTTTCCTCCCAGAAAGGTCAATTATGTTCGGTGACAGCTTCCTCTCAGGTAGTTACCCTGTCATCTTCCTCTCTTCCTTCACTGCAGACTCCACTACATATTTAATACTTTTTTCCTGACTTATTTCAATCCACCATCAGACGGAGGCCCAAATTGGCAGGGGTGAGAAAAGAAGGTGAATAATTCTCTTCTGCATTAACATGGTTGGGAGACTGATTGCCCTTTCGCGTCTAGAGAACGTGAGTCGAGGCCAAAGGAGCAGAGGTGAGAGAAGGTAGGAAAATGACATTGTTCAGCCTTGAGAATGCCATCGCTCTTTAATCCGGCACAGATCGCAATTCTCCCTCACGACGCCGCCTGCGACCTGCCGATGTCTCACAAGGTTCTTTCTTCTTTTCATATAGGTTTAATTAAGTAAGCTGGGCTTGAAAATCAGGAAATAAGAGGTCAATTTACAACTTATAGAACGAAGAGATCAAATCAACTGGCTGGCAATTAACAAGGGAATGAGTGAGAATAAAAGATGGGATTCTGCTACGGAGGGTCTCTTTAAGTACTAGTGCTGTAAAGGATTAGTTAGAAGGTCATCTAAAACCACGGAATGACCTTGAAGATTAGACCCCCACGCAGACTCCATTCTCTCCCAGTGTAACCAATCTAGGCTGCCCCAAGGATGGATCTGAGCTTCCTTTGAGGCCCATGGCAGCTCCGGCAGGGGCTCTTCTGCTCTGTGAGCTTCCGCGCTCATCAACCTCTGTGTCATTGTATCGTTTACAGAAGGAGTGCTAAAAGATTTTAAAGTGCATACATAATGAAAGGACTTTTCCTGCTTCAAAACCTTTCTTGCTTCAAGATTTTGAAAATCAGTGAACACTTCAGTTAAACAGAAAAACTCCTGATCTCAAACTAACTGAGTGCCACCATTTAAATCCTTCACAATCATGTACCAAACATAATGTAACCAGTGTAATCTGTCTGGAAAAATGGGCCGAATATCAAACCTGAACAGTGTCGGAAGGTGGTACTTGTCCATGCCAACAGATTTATGGCAAATGTTGACTCTAATATGAATAGAGAAAAAGATCTAGTAATTTAAAAAAAAAAAAAAAATTAATTATTTTAATTAGATTATGAATCCCAAAATGACAATGTAGTTTCAAACATTTGGGCAAGAATATTTCCTAACATGTAAAGTATGCTTAAAGGTGCACTATGCAACTTTTCCATCCACTAGAGGGCGCCTGTTCAAAACAAAGGCGTAGTTTGATGACGCCACGTTTCAGCGCAGAATCTTGGGACATGTGGTCTTCACCTCACAGCCGGTGGGGAAGAATCGGGACTCTGGCAGAAGTCGTGTTGATGGATGCGGTTATTAACGTTACTGTAGTATGAAGCGGAGCAGGACCGAGTTTTGAGGGAGCTGAGCTATTTCCGCTTTTCCGGTCATGAGTATGAGGTAACGTAGCTCTGTTTATCATATTAGATAAATCTGAGTGTGTTGAAAATGATGTTATGACGTTACTCTGTGCGTTCGCTCAGCAGCTGCTCCGACACTTGTTGCACACTGCTAAGAGTAAAGCGTTTCTGCTAAATAAAACCGGAAACCAAGGGTAACGCAGATATGACGGCATTGACAGGCGACTCCCTCAGACGCTATGCTCAGACGTCCCGGTTCCTTGGTTAAAATTGTAATTTTCTCACAATATACAAATAGTTGGAAACATTTGTACAAACTCAACTGAACAAAATAAATAACACTAGCCCAGTGGTTTTTGGATATTTCAGCAAAAATACTACATAGTGCACCTTTAAATAATTTATTGTATAAAATTCCAAATATAAGTTCCAGTGAAGTGAATAAAAATATGGTGTCACTGTACAATAATGTCTCATTGTTAAAGGTACACTGTAACATTTTGCCCTCTAGCATGGATAAAACTGCATGCATTTTGCGGAAGAACGTTGATTTGGTTGTGCTTTGGTTCTGCGTGACTGTCTGGATAAATATAGTTATCCTACTGTTCATAACTTTTTTGAAAATAAATTCTAGCACAGTGCTATATGAAATGACCCTTCACAATAGATAATGCTTTATGGCAATTTATCTGTTTAATAAAGTACCGTCTTTACCTGTTGAGTATAGTAAAAACACCATCAACATTTCAAACCCCTCAGTTCTCACCATCTCCGAAAAGCCAAGCCAGTGTTGATTCTCATGTTATTATGAACTCTGTTTCTCTTTTTGCCATCATTTTAAAAAAATGAGATTCAATATTTAGTGTGCTCCATTTCAACCTTTCTCGCTTGTCATGACAACTAATCTATGCCACTCCCACACCACACACACGTTTTTTTTGTTTTGTTTTTTTGGTGTAAATTTAATAAACTGCCAATAATGTAAGCCACAGGGGGAACACAATAAAAAGTATTTTTCCCAAATTATTTTTTAATAGTATTTTCATGCTGTGACCATGGGGGTGGGAACATGTGGTGTAGCCATGCACACTTATTATCACATTCTAGCATTTAATGCTGAGTACTTTAGCATACTAGGAAGCATACAGCTTCAGAGTGCAGCCTTCCGTTTGAGAAACACATAAAGTCACCAGAGCAACTTTTGTCTATTTACGGATATGACGAGACACACACAGACGAGGGAATTTTGAAAAAAAAAAGTTCACAAATATACTAAAAAATATAACAAATATATATATTTTTTTACAGCATTTATTGCAGTAAGTAATTTCTGAGGAAGGCTGTTGAAAGTGACCGAGCACCAAAACACACATGTAGCCAATCAGCAGTAAGGGGAGATTGTCTTATTATAGGGAGATGAGAGGGTCTGTATCTCTTACCATTGGAGAAATTGTAACAGCCTATCGTGTAATGGCAGTGATGTCAGTGTCTGCCATTCAAAGTTTTATGACAGTCAGTTACACGTTAATCAGTTTCTTGTGGATTAGCACGTTGGTCTTGTGAATAAATATTCTATATTTGGTGTTATAATGCTCAATATACAGTAGGACTGCAACTGCATTATTTGTGGAATGTGCTTTACTGTAGAAAAAAATATCTCTATTAGCTGCAAATTACTGGTCACTGAAGGGCACATCAAACTACATTTAAGAGTACACTAAAAACTTTATACGTGATATCATCATCATTAGGCACAGCAGTCATAAATCATTACAATACAAGACTAACCTGACAACATTGTTTTTTCCATTAAACAACATACAATATAATACAATATTAATAATTAAATTATTAATTTTCTCTTTATTCATTAAAATGCATAATATCAGCCTCATATGCATATATGCATACATGTTTAAATAGTAGTCATATACATTTCAAGTCTTATAGTAAAAACTGAAAGCCAAAGAAAGAAAACAGAGATATTTTTACTTTCTTTAGACAATATAACAATATCACTCAATATTATTACGAAATATATGGTAATGCCGTAAATGAGTCATACCTGTCGCAACATCCCTTAATTCTCTGCCTTAAAATAACTTTTTATCATAGTAAAATCGACATGTCGTTCCCAACAAAAGTACTGTTTAGCATAAAACGTTGAAGATTAGTGGACATGCAGTCGATTGATTAAATTATAAAGTGTTTCCTCACAAAAGTGGCTTATTCCAACGCTATCTCACGGCCAATTTGTATTGTATTTACGAGGTGGCTAATTCATACGAATTTGTATGATTTGTCTAAACCCCATTGACAGGAAGGTTTAGGGTGGGGTTAGGGGGAGGTCATTCATACAGATTCATACGAAATGGGCAATCTCGTTCGCAAAAATCGTACAAATTTGTACGAAGGAGGTTGTAAAAATGTTAACGAATTAGCCACCTCATAAAATACGTACGAATTGCTGTGAGATTGGGTTGTTTATTCAATGTAGTGAAGCCACTTCTTCAATGACATCCATTAAAAAATCAGCCTATTTTCTCCTTCCTGACACAGCATTAGCCCATACGCTTTTTTGGCTAAAGGTTGTAGGCTTGTCATCTAGTGGCTTCGGGCATGTAAACTTATAGGAGGTGCCTGTGTTGCACATTAGTGAATGTGGGTGTGGAGCTATCCAGAAAGCAGTGCGATCCTTTTGGGTAGGGTTGATTTCAAATATCAACAGTGTTTCTCAGAAATCGCTTACTGCACCTTTAACCTTTGTTAATTTTAGTGAATTTAGTTGCATTAACTAGTGATAACACGTACAACTTTTGATCTTTTGTAGACTATAGTAAATACTGAGATTAACATTAGATTAATAAATGCTGCTAAAAGGATTGTTTGTTGTTAGTTCTTGTTAATTAATGTATAGCAGAGGCGGGAGTAAGTCACATATGTGCAAGTCATGTGACTCGAGTCCCCCACCTCTGATGTACAGGTCCTTCTCAAAAAATTAGCATATTGTGATAAAAGTTCATTATTTTCCATAATGTAATGATAAAAATTAAACTTTCACTTTCATTAAGACACTGAAAGAAATTTCTGAATGAATAGGCTGTTCCCAGAGTGCTGTATCAAGGCACCTCTGTGGGAAGGAAAAAGTGTGGCAAAAAACGCTGCACAACGAGAAGAGGTGACCGGACCCTGAGGAAGATTGTGGAGAAGGACCGATTCCAGACCTTGGGGGACCTGCGGAAGCAGTGGACTGAGTCTGGAGTAGAAACATCAAGAGCCACCGTGCACAGGCGTGTGCAGGAAATGGGCTACAGGTGCCGCATTCCCCAGGTCAAGCCACTTTTGAACCAGAAACAGCGGCAGAAGCGCCTGACCTGGGCTACAGAGAAGCAGCAATGGACTGTCGCTCAAATTTTGCATGTCATTCGGAAATCAAGGTGCCAGAGTCTGGAGGAAGACAGGGGAGAAGGAAATGCCAAAATGCCTGAAGTCCAGTGTCAAGTACCCACAGTCAGTGATGGTCTGGGGTGCCATGTCAGCTGCTGGTGTTGGTCCACTGTGTTTTATCAAGGGCAGGGTCAATGAAGATAGCTATCAGGAGATTTTGGAGCACTTCATGCTTCCATCTGCTGAAAAGCTTTATGGAGATGAAGATTTCGTTTTTCAGCACGACCTGGCACCTGCTCACAGTGCACAAACCACTGGTAAATGGTTTACTGACCATGGTATTACTGTGCTATATTGGCCTGCCAACTCTCCTGACCTGAACCCCATAGAGAATCTGTGGGATATTGTGAAGAGAAAGTTGAGAGACGCAAGACCCAACACTCTGGATGAGCTTAAGGCCGCTATCGAAGCATCCTGGGCCTCCATAACACCTCAGCAGTGCCACAGGCTGATTGCCTCCATGCCACGCCGCATTGAAGCAGTCATTTCTGCAAAAGGATTCCTGACCAAGCATTGAGTGCATAACTGAACATAATTATTTGAAGGTTGACTTTTTTGTATTAAAAACACTTTTCTTTTATTGGTTAGATTTTTGGGTTTTCTTGAGCTGTATGCCAAAATCATCAGTATTAAAACAATAAAAGACCTGAAATATTTCAGTTGGTGTGCAATGATTCTAAAATATATGAACGTTTAATTTTTATCAGTACATTATGGAAAATAATGAACTTTTATCACAATATGCACATTTTTTGAGAAGGATCTGTATAGGGAACTAATATTAACAAATGAAATGTTTGAAAGTGTTACCAAAAATACAGTCTAAAAGTCTGACACAGATATTAAAAATCCTTTTATTTTGCATATTTTTTCCTAATTCAAAAGAAATCTTCAATTACCAATTATATATTTTACATATAATTTAGAAAAAAAGTGAAAATTTACTTATTTGTAGGCATAAAATTAGATCATGAGTCCCAAAATGTTAATTATACAAAAACAAAGCAAAAAAACAATATAATTAAGCACTGTCTGTTTAATACATAAGAGTATAAATAAGAGTGTCTGTTTGCATGCACATGTGTTTAAATGTTACATGATAGATGTTTGTGTATACTCTCTGATGAGCCTCCAGCTGTGTTTTCCTGGGCCCCTCTCTGGTTGAACGAATCTCCAAACTAAATAAACCTGATTAAGACCCATATTCCTCCCTGTGGGCCTTGCTAACATCTCCTCACCTGAACACCTGAACAACATGCAGATGAGAGACTAAATACACCATACACAACCTGAAGATATATAGCAGAAACCAGCACACAGGAAACCAACAGGGGGAAGCAGTGGTCTGCACTTCACCGTGTTTTTACAGCAAGTAAATGAAGCCTGAGAGCAGACTGCAGCTTGAGAGCAAAGATCATGTTCTGTTTGTTGCAACTGTACATATTTTTAGGCATTTTATTGCAACTGTACATATTTTTAGGCGTTTTATTGCAACTGTACATATTATTAGGCGTTTTGTGGGTGTTGGTGGAAACATAGGCCTACTTTTAGGCTCTGTTGAGGCTGATTGTATGTTTGGGGTCCCAGAGACCTCAATGCTGTAATAAAAATCATAATGAATCTGCTATTTTTACTTCAAATAGTCACAGTAGGCATTAACATGCTTTATATATATATATATATATACAGTTGCAAGAAAAAGTATGTCAATTACTTGCGGAATCTGCGAAAATGCGATCATACAAAATGTGTTGTGTTTTTATTTAATACTGTCCTGAATAAGATTACAAAATAGCTGAATTTATTAACATGACCCGTCCAAAAGTTTATGAACCATTGATTCTCAATACTGTGTCTGTGATCCATGGCTGTTTTTTCTGATGGTTGTTTTTGAGTCCCTTGTTTGTCCTGAGTAGTTAAACTCAAAGACAACTATTACAAAAGTTTCAAACATTCACTGATGCTCCAGAAGGAAACACAATGCATTGGTTTTTCCCTGTCGCTTTGGTGCATTTCTCACATCACTATTTACATTTTCACAACAGTTAGTTCAACCTCAACAAAATTTAGCCATTTGTGCACATCATATTAGCAGTTTCTCAATCCTTCCAACAAATTGCAAATGCTTTTGGACATGCATCAATTGCTTTCATACAACTCTCTGCTTTTTTATAACATTATCATTTGCTTATGTCATGTCAGTCAAATTTAATGTGAATGCTAAGTAGTCATTCCATATCAAACTAATAGTCCTCATTTCATTGCTTGAGTCATTACATGGAAAAATGTTGAACTAGTTGTCAAAATCTGTCAAGCTAATTTTTTAAATGTCTCCTAAATTTCTCTTTCTGGAGGTGGATTGCATATGACCGGCATCCACATACCCAAATGGCCCTGCTAGCGGCCATGGATGCAGCATGTGATGAGTCCTGCAGAGGGTGGATTCGCCACTCGAGGTGATACTTTCCTCGCTGCATTGCAAGAGATGATATTCGCTGTGATGTAGATGAAATTATGTGGCCAGACAGAGAGGAACGTCTGGATGTGCATGAAAGTTTACAGTACTATGTATGTTGTATGTCCAGTTCCAATATGTACTACAATATTGTTTACAGCTGTGCACAGCTCTACCCAAAGGGAGTTTGTTGTAAATAAGTGTGTATTTTTTTGCACAATGCTGTGAACAAATTCGAATTGCAAAGAGCATATGCAGTAAAAATGTGAAACATATTGTCTTGTTCTCAGATACCTCACTAAATACAGTAATGTGTAACTTTATTGTATTTTTCAAGGCTGTGCAAATAGTATACAGTGCTGTCTTGAGCATTTTCAGGTGTCACCAAGATCTGAATTTTTTTGCAATGGAAAACATTTACAGAGTAAACTGTCATCATGAAAACATGACAAAGCCATTTGACTATCTTGTTCATAAACAATGGTGTCAGGACTTTTTATCTTGATGACACTGACACTTTCTCTTGAGGAATGAGCTATCCATTTTGAGCAAGTGACATGCTTTTGCAGTTTGTAGGGCCTACTAATTGTTTTGAGAACTGCATTAACTGTTGTGCAAAGTTAAATAAGAAGTGCACCAAAGCGACTAAGAGCCGGGGGGTGAAAACTTTTCAACATGAAGTGCCCACATTTTTCTTATTTTGTGTATTATTTATTTAGTACTGCCCTTCAGAAGCAACAGAAGATACTTACGTTTCCCGGAAGACAAATTTACAATTTACCTTGATCTTCACATTCAATAAGTTTTCACCCCCCGGCTCTCAATGCATCGTGTTTCCTTCTGGAGCATCGGTGAATGTTTGAACCTTTTTTAATAGTTGTGTTTGAGTCCTTCAATTGTCCTCAGTGTGAAAAGATGGATCTCAATTTCATACAGTCACTGCTGAAGAGGGTTAAAATATGCAAATGATGTTCGAAAACTAAAGAATTGGGAGGACCTGGAGGATTTTTCGGAAGAACATTGGGCAGTTTAACTGCCCAGGGCAAACAAGGGACTCATGAACAACCATAAGAAAACACAAAAACAGCTGTGGATCATCCAGGGAATGACACATAATATTAAGAATCAATGGTTCATAAACTTTTGAACAGGGTCATTTTAATAAATAAATGTTTTATGTAAAATATTTGTAAAATATATAGAACAGTGCTAAATAAAAAATAACTTGTATTTTGTGTGATCTCTTATTTAGTTAAAATGATTCACATTTCACAGATTCTGCAAGCGATTTACATACTTTTTCTTGCAACTGTATATTCATTTAAATCTTGTTATCCAGCTGAAATACAGAAATCTATAGAGATATAAAAACTCAACTTGGCACATGCAAATTGGATTGACAGAGGAAGAGAGAAAGAAGAGAGTGCTTATATTTATTCAGTTGGTGCTTCGCCCTAGGACTGCATGAAGAATGCAAGAAAATGATTACGCAATAATGGCTTTGCTAACTACAACAAAATGTCTTTCAAAATAACACTGTTGCAAAAACCTTGTGCAATAATCACTGTTTACACTACTTGATATACCATAACAAAATGGAAAAGTGAAACAGCTGTCCAAACTGAACCATGTCAAACAGCACATAATGGAACATTTAGCCTATATGAATATTCAATTATAGGCTGTCAATCCAAATTTTTAATTTAGAGTGATTAATTAAAGAAAATGAAAATTCCTATTAGATTATACCTTTGACCTGTATGTTTAGCTATAGATAAAATAAAAATAAAAACTACTGCAGACGAAAGGAAGGCCAGTAGTAGGTGGCGACAATTAACTGTTCATGAATCATTTAATTAAATGATTCATTCAAACACGGATTCATTTTAAGAATAAGTCATTGATTCATTCACACTAACGATTCGTTCAAACAAAAATGTACTGATTTATTCAGAATTCATGGCTGAATCTTAAGCTGCGTCTGAAATCGAATACTTCTCTACTATATAGTATGTGAAAAACAGTACGCCAACAGACTAGTATGTCCGAATTAGTATTCGAAAAACAGTAGGCGAAAAGTACCCAGATCACCTACTTCCGGCGAGATTCTGAAATGTGCATACGATGGACACTTTACTATCCCATGAGGCCACAGAGGTGAAGGGACGTAACCATAATAACTGACGCTGGTAGGTCACAAAGTACGCGATTTCGGATGCAGCCTTACTATTTCTGCCATTTTAAGATATTTCCGGAAAGGAGTAGTAGAATGCTAATATCATGGTGTTTCGTGTCTTTATGAGTGAGTCATTGAATCGTTCATTTAACTGATTTGGTCAAATTATTGATTCATTCACCAATTAATGCAGTGTGTTCCTCGGAGACGCGCAGCGGGTAATGCACTGATAGGACTAAGCAACAGCTGCTGATGGAACGGCAACAGCGTTATACCGTTTTATTGCGCATGCGACTTTAACTGCCACTTTGTGACGTTCTACTGTAACCGTATACTATAGGGAGAACAGCTGATTCGCCGTAATCATTAATATGTGACAGATTAGATAAGTAAATGTTATATTTTATAGTTATGTGACATTTTAATTGTATCTGTATATAATTTAATGCCAAAAACAACCATTTCCTTTTTTTAAAATTATGTTAAATGATCCATTATGCCATCCTCTTTAGTGATTTTTACATTCTTTATATGGCAGTTAACTGTTTACTTCCGGTCGCCATTGCCGTTTCATCAGGAGCTGTTACTGGATGCCAACCTCCGTAAAGAAGAAGAAGAAGAAGAAGAAGAAGAAGAAGAGACACGCAGCGCTCTATTCTGTTTTGGCTGCGCTTTAAATGTTTTTTCATTTGAGGAGCAAAATCAGACAAAGTGGGGACATTTTGTCTAAAATGTAGCTACTCAATATTAACCTCTTGTTTGTTGAACTGCTGTATAAAATAACAATATCACGCTCGCATTTCTATTGGTCTGAATATCAGCACGGCTGTGATTACTTGTGGCGTGAACAGCACATTTGTCGTATAGCATATTTCTAAAACCACTTTTTGTAACGTCTTGTAATGCTTGGCTTCCCTTCTCCAATAATGTGATTTCATAATATCTTTGGAATGAATACCCTTAGAGGTCATACACCACTCAGCCTTGCTACTAACACTGGAATCTGAAGTTGCCCCTTACAGTAATAAATCTGTCTCATTTGAGTACCAAATCCTTGAATACATTTAAGAATAATACAGTCGCCTACATAATGCCTTTCTTATTTCTGCCGATTTAAAGTCTTGGACAATGCTGCCATTGCTGGGATTCCACTTAAACCCCCTCTCTCTTTGCTGAGGAGCCCAGAAGCCAAACCTCCAGAAACCTACTGAAAGTGTGTTGGGTCAGATCCAGTCTTCCTTTGAGATATGTGGACTTAAAGTTGGATTCCATTTTCACTTTCCAGGTAATAAGAAAAGTTTCTTCTTTCGTCTGTACCACTTGCAGGAGATAAAGCCCTGGAATGACTTTGTGGCGGAGAGATCTTAACACCACATAAGGCACCAAGAAGCTCTTCTCAACTATTATTACAGCTCTTGAAAAAAGAAAGGAGAAGATATGGAGAGAGAGCGAGGAAGGGAAACAAGTTAGTCGCTAAATGCAATGGAACCTGGTTACAATTAGAGGGCGATTTCCAAAAAGGTCAATGAATTCAGATAATATCCTTAGAGGGAGGAAATTTAATACAATTTTTTTGCTGAATTAATTAATTGTAATATTAGGCTCACTCATGGGGGCTCTTTCTTGAGTGATTAAGCGAGCACATATCTTTAAAAGAGTCCTCAACCCTCATGGGTGTTGTGCCTTTGAACCAAGGGTGTAGGATATATTTATATATAATGCATGAGTCTAAAATAATATACATAAATGTGATCTTACCTCCATCAGAGAGATGCCACAATTATTCAGATGAATCTCTTTTCCCCAATAAACTCTTCAGCTTCATCTGGACAAATGTATAGTTCCTTGATTCATTTTCCCTTCCACAATTATTTGTTTCCATATCAATATTCTTAATGTTGTTTTCTGTTCACAGTCAATATCAATTACTTTTCTAGGTCAGAACCCTTTCATAAGTGTACATTAATAATAATAATAATATTTTGATTAATCACGACATATTACAATGATTAACACACCATAAGTTAGACAGATACAAAGAATTCAATAGTTCTATTCACTCATTGTACATTTTTTTCCTTTATATCTTCTCTTTGGACCCCCTGTAGTATTTTTGGGACCCCGGTTTTATTGGCAAATTCATGATGTTAGGTCATTGTTATTGTTAAAGTTTGTGATTACTGAACAAACTTTAGCATTCAATTGTGAAAAGTGTTAAACTCAACGCCTCATTTAATAATCAAACTTAATATTCTAGACCAATATAACCTATGTATTTAGTCCTGCCTGTCACATTCAAAAGATTCAGATACAGCAAAGCATCTCCTTGATGTTACTTTCATGTTTCATGTTTCCATCACGACACCCCCCCATCCCCATCCCCGCCTCTGTGTTGTCCCAGGCCTCCTTTCCTGTCAATTGCTTTGCCCTGGGGAGAGTTACACAAAGACCTGCAACATGACAGCTTCCTTAACCTGCTGCCAACAGTCCCCAATCAACCTCTCATAATGCGTCATGTCCAGCAGGAAAATAACCTCCCTCATTCCCTTTCAGACTGGCAAATGCGTCAGTCACTCCCTACCCACTGATATGTCAATCAAACGGTTGCTTTTGAAATGCTTTTGGGCTTCTTTCTTTTTTTACAGCTTTACAGAACCATTATCATTGTTCGGTTCCAATTCTTTTGGCATCTCATCATGGCGTTCTTTAAGAACTTGATCTCTCTGTTTGTCAGGTGAGATTGCTGGGTACAAATAGACTATGAAGGCTAGAGGCATGCCATGCAATGCCAACATTTATCATTTACAAACCTTCTTTTGGATCTCAGAGGTGCAGGTAGCCTGTGTATCCGAAACGTTCCCAGATACAAGGGCTGTAACAGGAAATTGTATCTTGTTGATCGAAGGATGTCTCTATGACATTGCACATTGTGATTTTCTAAAACATCCTCTCGCCAAGTTCAGGGGTTAATGTTTTGGTGTCATAAACTGCTCTCCTTTTAATGAGCGTTTGTTGAAAACAGTTAAGGAATGTACTCTTAAATTCATTGCTTTTCCTTCTCCTCCTCCTCACACATCCTCTCCTCCACTTTCTAAATCTGACACATCAGGTTTCTTCCACCGGTAATGATCAAAGTCGTATTAAAACGATGCTCGTTTCGCACAGGAGGGGGGTAAGGGGCAATGTGTGTGCCTCCAGCTTCGGTTCCTGAATTAATTTTCAGATGAAAATGTTGGTTTAGCGCAATCAAGTGATGTTATAAACATCCCTCTATACCTCAGGCATTGTGCTACCATTCTCTGACCTTGCTAAACATTCAGGTGCAATTAATTATTTCAGCGAGATCTAGCGACTGCTTCAAACTGATTAGCCTCCCTGGGGGGTTGGACATTATTTTAAAAACACTTTCTCATCATGAATTTTAATCATCCCAAAATGTATCGATTAATTATTAATTAAGTAACTTTAAGTGATGCCAGGTGGGTATAATTTCAAAAAGAATTGGAAAAATCCTTTTGGGGGTGAAGACTTTAAAGTACAGGCGCTGTGAATTTATGAACCAAGTGTTGGCAGTTTGGTTTCTTTCATGTTCAAAAACACTTTTTTTCCTCCCTAAAGTGGGTCTTTGGTCTTGTTTGGACAGAAGAGACTAACTATGGATATTTTTTTTCCGCTTGTTTGCACGGAGCGCCAGTTCTTCGCTTTTAGCCCTGAGATATATTTAAAATTGAGTGCACTCGCTTTAAATGGCAGAGTTGTACTATTAAACAGGTGCCACTGAGAGCCAATATGTGAATATGGGAACTTGTCTGAAACTAATCTTGTCTGAAATGAGTACTTACATTCAACCCCCTAAATAAAATTAAATACATACATGATGGCAGTTTTTGCCCCCAATTAATTGAAGGTGTCCTTATAATCTACATTTTAAATGTTGAAGCTTAAATAAAAGAAAGCTGTCAAATGTCTAAGTTTTTTTATACTATCCATTTTTAATGAATTCTTTCTTTCACTGCCGTTTAAAAGTTTGGGTTTAAACTCTGTAATGTTTTTGAAAGAAGTTTCTTATACTTGCCAAGGCTGTATTTATGTTTTTTTATTGTACTATATTTTGAAATGTATTTTATTCCTATAATGAAACGCTGAATTACGCCAGTCTTTAGTGTCACATGATCCTTCAGAAATCATTATAAAATGCTGAATTGGTGCTCAAGAAACATTTATTATTATTATTATTATTATTATTATTATTATTATTATTATTATTATTATTATCTGCTGCTTAATATTTATGTGGAAACCGTGATATGTTTTTTTCAGGAATCTTTGATTAATAGGTTTAAAATTATTTTATATATTTTGTAACAGTATACTGTAAATATCTTTACTGTCATTTTTGATCAGGAGATAGATAGATAGATAGATAGATAGATAGATAGATAGATAGATAGATAGATAGATAGATAGATAGATAGATAGATAGATAGATAGATAGATAGATAGATAGTTGGATGGATGGATGGATGGATGGATGGATGGATGGATGGATGGATGGATGGATGGATGGATGGATGGATGGATGGATGGATGGATGGATGGATGGATAGATAGATAGATAGATAGATAGATAGATAGATAGATAGATAGATAGATAGATAGATAGATAGATAGATAGATAGATAGATAGATAGATAGATAGATAGATAGATAGATAGATAGATAGATAGATAGATAGATAGATAGATAGATAGATAGATAGATAGATAGATAGATTATTGCAACCTCTAAAAAGCTTTTTCTATAACATGCTCAGTGAAAATGTCAAAGGACAATTTTTTGAAATGTTCATAATTGCACTATAAATAATAAATAAATAGCCCAGGTAAGGCTGATAGAACTTCAAAAATCCCCCTAGTTCTGTTCAAATAGATGCATATTAACCTATGCGGCAGGTCCTTGGTGAAAACACAGCAAATTACAAATTACCTGCCTGATTACGGCTGACCCCAAATATCCTACAGGCATGAATATTCATTACGAAATATATCCCAGTCTTGAAAAATTATTAATTTCTTCCTTCTCTATCTCCTCTCACTCTCTCCGTTTCTTTTCTCGTCTGGGTGGACTGTGAATAAGAATGATTAATGAAATTCTCACACATACAAATTCATCATTCTCAGGGAGCCGGAATGGTAATAAGGATCCAATTAAAGACACAGTAGGAAAAGAGCAGTGGGGGCTTTAGATTCACACTGCACTCTGACTGCAGTGAGGGCAAGTGAGATAAAGAAGCAAAATCACTTAGTTTGCCACAATATGCTCCAATGTGCTGTTGAAATTCTACTTTTAAGATGCACAACTGTATTACAGTATTAATTTTCAGAAGTTCACAGCCATGTTAGCATATGACACCTCCACACCTTTGCTACCCACTCTGTTGTATTTACAGAGGCCTAAATCATGTTTTTGGTTGCTTTGCACCCCTGCCCGTCTGCACACTGCTTAATTTCATGTTCGGTTGGATTCTAAGATGGCTCATCCGCCAGCCAAATATTTGTTGTGAGTTGGCGTGGTAATCTGTGGCTGAGTACATACACTTATCTTTGAAGCTGCCACTGGAAAGGAAGGACACTGGAGTCATGGAGGGCAGGAGGTTGTGTGCATGCTGAACCTTGTGATAACAGCATTTGGATAAATCCTCTGCACTGCCAATACTGCTTCAACCGTGAGGCATTAGGGCTGAATCCACTCTTTGAGACCACTTTAAAATGAACCTCAGGGTTTGCAGTGGGGTGCTGTGGTAGACCAAAATGCAAGCAGGTGCTTAGTTTCTCTGTATGTATGTATGGTATGTATGTATATATGTATACATATACATATACATATACATATACACTGTATGTGTATGCATGAGCCAAAACATTATGGAGAATTTATCATCAGTGGTCCGAAGAGGGATCTAGGGACAAACCACAAACCGGCATCAGGGTGTTGGGTGCCCAAGGCTCATTGATGCACGAGGGCAACAAAGGTTATCCCATCTGGTGTGAGCAAGTAGAAGGTCTACTGTGGCACAAGTCACACAAAATTTTAATGATGGTAATGGGAGGAATGTGTCACAACACACAGTGCATCACACTCATATGGAGCTGCATGACCGCAGACCAATCAGGGCGCTAATGACCCCTGTCCACCATCGAAAGCGCCTACAATGGACATGCGAGAGTCGAAACTGGACCTTGGAGCAGCACCTGATCCGAAGAGTCCCGTTTTCTTTTACATCACATGGACGGCCGTGTACGTGTGCACCGTTTACCTGGGGGAGGGATGGCACCAGGAGGCCCTGGTGGAGGGAGTGCGATGCTCTGGGCAATGTTCTGCTGATAAAATCTGGGTCTGGTCATTCACATGGATGGTTTGGAAATGGAAATTTGACAAATGCCACCTGCCTAAACATTGTTGCAGACCAGGTACACCCTTTCACTCCTTCAAAGGTGTTCCCTGGTTGAAGTGGTGTCTTTCAGCAGGATAATGCACCCTGACAGACTGCACAGGGTGTTTTTGTGTTTTATGATGGTTGTCAATTCGTTTGTCTTGTGTTCTTCAGAAAAATCCTCTCGGTCCTGCAATTTCTTCAGCTTTCCAGCATCTTTTGCATATTTGAACCCTTTCCAGCAGTGACTGTATGATGGAAAAGATCCATCTTTTCACACTGAGAACAAATTTAGGGACTCAAACACAACTATTAAAAAAGGTTCAAACATCCACAGATGTTCCAGAAGGAAACACAATGCATTGAGAGCCGGGGGGTGAAAACTTATTGAATTTGAAGATCAATGTAAATTGTACTTAATTTGTCTTCCGGGAAACATGTAAGTATCTTCTGTTGCTTCAGAAGGGCAGTACTAAATGGATTTTTTTTTGTGTGATAATTAAACGAAATACATTTTATATGCAAAAGATGCTGGAAAACTAAAGAATTTGCAGGACTGGGAGGATTTTTCTGAAGAACATTGGGCATCTTTTTTCACAGTGCAATCTATTAACAAAAACTGTCTGGACATGATGGCAGCTGTCTTCTTTTTCAGCTCAACAAAAACAGGACAGTAGAATTTTTATAAACTGTGGTGATGATCATGATTCTTTTTAAATCACTACTCAAATTGAACATGTAGAATATGTGAATGAACAGAGTAAAAAGGATGTTGAATGAGACAAATTATAACATTTGTTCTATTGCGTGCTTCTTTCTGCCACACACAATAACTTTTGCCTGTGCTAATTAACAATTAGCAAAGACTCTGTGGCTAATTGTGTTATTCCTCGTAATTAAGGGGCTAATTACTAGAATGTCAATTTAGATTTAATTACTAAGTGCTTTGGTAATTCCCAGTGAGCATAAGTTACCATTTCCGGCCCTTTTCCCTGTCTGTTCTTTTGACGTTTTTTCCATACCTCGTTCCCTTTGGATAAAAAAGGAGAGAGAGAGAGGAAATATGTAAATAAAAATAAATGAGAGAGGTGTTTGAGCTTGCCAGATCTGTTATCAAGACTGCAAAGCTTAATGATTAATGAAAGGCTTTACCTCAGGGTCTCCAATTAGAGATCTTTTTTTTTTACTGAAAAAAAAAAACACTTCAGAAAAAAGAAGAGCAAGCCACTAGCATTTTGTCATCTGTTGGAGGAGATTAATCTGTGACGTTTAGTTTCACTAATGTTACAACATACTATGTAATCCTATGCATGCATATGTGAAACCTGTACTGCCAAACTCTCCAATTGACCACTAATGGGTGCTATTGGCTCAAACATTGTCCGGTCCACGTGAAACTAGCAAATTGGCAACGGCCTACAATTCCTCTAGCTCTCCTGTTCCTTCCGCATAACGGCTTTGATTTTCATCCTAACTGTCTGACTCCCTCAAACCGCTGCCAAAATACAATAGGACAGGGTATAATATATATAATTACACCCACTTACATTAGCCATTATGCCAGTGAAGCATTCCTTGGAAAATGACACACGACCTGTCAAGACTTCATTCACGCCATTAATAAGCATCATTAGTGTCTAGTTTGAATACCTCTCTTGCACATTGCAGTCATTTCAACATGTCATATATTTTAATTTGAGGCCAAAAATAGCTGTGTGGATATTATGCACTCTCACTTGCTAGTCTTTGTGATCTCTTAATGGCCAGGAAGTTCAGAGTCTGACCTTGGACTTGCTCTCATTGGAATTAAAAATTCGTGGCCCTCAAGAATTATCCACAGAAAATGTGCCAGCGTGTCCTTGTTGTTGTTTATGCCTTCAGTTGAACCGATCAAAAATGATTTGCATCATATCATTAACTCACTTTTGAGGAATGCCCGTGGGAATTGATACAGTTAAATTGAAGAGGAAAATAAGATTTCATAAATCCTCCCTTGAGCTGGATCTCAATGCTGGTTCTTTTTCTCTCTCCCTAGAAATCTCTCCATCCAGCATCCCTGTCCCCCAGAAGTGGCTCCGCTGCCCCTGATGACGAACTGATGAAAGGAAACATCTCCATGTTGCTAGAGCGCAACTGAACCTCCCACAGGTACTGCTGGAAAATAAAGACAATAACTCATCCTTTGATCTGAGTAAGTCATTAACTTCACTTCGCCTTGTTTACCGCCTTTGACAAAAGCAGCTTAAGGGGCTAATTAATTGTAAAAGTGTCGCACAATGGTTAATTAGCCGGCGTCTGTTGTCAGTGATGTACCTTGGCGGACTTTTGTAGAGGCCTCTCCGTCGTCTGCCTCCTCGCGCTCCTCCCACAGTGCATTCTGTGGTGAGGGGTGCCATTGTTCATTCGGGGTCTAACATTTTAGCTGGTGAGCCCATGGGAGGTCACCATCAGAGAATCCTCAAGGTCCCCTTTAAAGAACGCTGATGTGTCATGAACACACAGGGCATCTGAGGTTCAGGGGCAAATGGATTCCCATATACAGTAATTGAGTGGCAGTAATGGGTTAGAAGGGCAAATGGAAAGTGCCATATAAATGTATAGCACATTCAGCCGTGTCCCCATTCTTTGTTCAGATTGGAGTGATAATGAAATGTGTGATAGAGATGATGCTGTTGTGCTCTTTGTTTATATTCCCGACTGCAGTTGTGTCTTGATGCTCCATGTTCACTGTTGATGGCAAAAATGTAAGATTTTCTATGGATGGATGATTATTTAATATTTTAACAATTCTGAAATAATAAAATATATTAGTGGCCACCAATTATTATTTAATTTCAATTTTTTTAAATATTAAATATATAATTAACATGAAATAAACACAAATAAAAATCTATAAAATGCCAATAAAAAAATTACAAATAAATCAACACTGTAAAAAATGAATCATGGATCGTGTAATATTTTCTTAATAAAATTGTGGTTTAGTGTTGTATAGAAAATATTGAGAAAGTTTCACTAATAAAACCAAGAGATACATTTTTCCTTTTTTATTTTAAGCGAATTAGCTCAATTGTGCATTTTTATTTAGAGACACCACTGTTAGTTCCCAACATGCTTTGCATATGGCTGGAAATTGAGAGTTAATATTGAAATGAAGTGTTATTTTTGAGTGAAGGGAAACATCTGTTAATGTTTAATGTTCAGTTATGTCTGACATTTGAAACAGTTTCTTTATGCTGAAGTTTTGCCCGTTACCATTGTGTAGAAGAGCCGATCTTATGGTTAGGTTGTGGATAAATGCATGTATACTAATATTATAAAGCATGTTGCTTTGTTCAATGAGCAATAACTTTGCTAATGCCAGTAGCAAGTTGGTTTCTACTTGTGCTGTGCTAGCATCATACAGGCTATTAATTGTAAAACATAACATAACATATATAAAAATATAACAGTATCAAATAAACAGGTCATTTCCATTCATACCCTTTTTTAAAGTCAACTTAAAATAAATAATTGCATTTCAATAAAAATATTAAATTAATTGTTTCATAGACAAACAATTCCATTACAAACAAGCCTTAAAAACTACTCTATTATGTGTAAATATCACATAACATTTTTACAGTGAAATTAAGAAAATACTGGATATATATATATATATATATATATATATATATATATATATATATATATATATATATATATATATATATATATATATATATATATATCAGGAAAATCGGTTCCTACACAAAACATGCTTCCTTATGAAGTCAGGCTCAGAGGATAACAGAGAGAAAGGTTGATGTTTGCAAAGTGTATTCTGCTAGACTCCTTCAGCTCTGGATGAGTACCATTTAAGCTGTTATGACTTACCACCTCTGTGGTCAAATGCTTGCAAATCTGTGAGTCCCAGCATGCTCTTGCCCTGCCCCGCATCACACAGTACTGCTTACCGCCCACTGTGAAGATCTAATGTCTTTCATTAACCCCCAGTAAAGTGCAATATTGTTTGTAAAGGAGCCATCTAAACATGCATTAGTTTGATTATTTGTGTGTGTGTGTGTGTGTGTGTGTGTGTGTGTGTGTGTGTGTGTGTGTGTGTGTGTGTGTGTGTGTGTGTGTGTGTGTGTGTGTGTGTGGACTGGTAATCCCTACGGTTTGGGGACAAAATGTCCCCACAAAGATGGCAATATCCAAAATCCTTGTCCTTGTGGGGACATTTTTTGGTCCCCATGAGGAGAACATCTTATAAATCACACTATGTGATGTTTTTGAAAAGTAAAAATGCAGAATGTTTCCTGTGATGGGTAGGTTTAGGGGCAGGGGCAGTGTAGGGGGATAGAAAATACGGTTTGTACAGTATAAAAACCATTACGCCTATGGAATGTCCCCATAAAACATGGAAACACAACATGTGTGTGTGTGTGTGTGTGTGTGTGTGTGTGTGTGTGTGTGTGTGTGTGTGTGTGTGTGTGTGTGTGTGTGTGTGTGTGTGTGTGTGTGTGTGTGTGTGTGTGTGTGTGTGTATAATTGAAAAAGTTGAAGAATGCATGTCAGAAAAATGAAATACGTCTTTGCAAACAGTCCATGAAATGGCTCCGTCCATTAGACTATAGACGCTTTAACTTAAGAACCTCAAATAGTATACCTTTCCCTATAATTAAAAGGAAATAATAAAAATTCAGCTCCAAGACAAACATCTCATGACCTTTCAAAGCCACCCTAGAGAGGTGTATTTTTCTCTGCGTTTGAGGGCGGTTAAGACAACAATGAAAGTACAGTTATCCAGGCATTCTGACGTTTTCTCTACAGTCTTATATGCTGCAATTAATTAAACAAAAAGAAAAAAAGAAAAAAAAAGTTAGATGGCTAGATTGTGTGTATTCACTTTGATGCATATTTTGTTTGCTAGGTAAAGGTTGCAGAAGGTCGCTCTGTTTATCCAGTTGCCATTTTGTCGAAAGTTTTAGTGTTTTTTTGCAGGCATATTGTGAAAGAGACTTGAAAAATCAGGTTTTATGAGTCATCTTTGATGGTTGAATTGTTTGGAAGGCAACATTTATAATACAGGTCATTAGTATGTATTTTTTTTAAAAAATGAATTCAGAACAAACAACAGAAAACTTGCCTTTTCAGATAATTAGTTGGGACAAACTCAACTTTTCTTAAAATAAAGTATTGTCTGTCTACTTGCCTTAACCCTCTATGGTTGCCTCAAGGCAACAGTCTATTTTAGTTTATTTTTAATCAAATGAAACCCCAATTTATTGGTCAAACCTATCCCAGGCATACTAATCAATAAAAGTGCAAAAAAGATAGTCACATGACCCACAGGGGCCAATTTTGTCCAAGTATATGTCTCTGCAGGTTAGTAATAGGAGTAACCTCATCAGTGGGTGTGGCCATAAACAGAGGGATGGTTTCAACTGTGTTGCCTGATTTGCCATCACAGTGTGGGTAGGGTTTAGGGGTGGGGTCGGGTGAAGGGGATCATTTTCATTGCGTGTTGTATAAACACCCATCAGTTTGAAAACACCCACTAATTTAGAAACACCCACACTTGGTCCGCAGAGACCTCATACTCATTTTGTGTCCTGTTTCAGCACGTGCACAGGTCACATGGCTCCATATTTTCTCCAATGGAAAGTACATTTTTCACTAATTTGCATCCAGTTGAGACCAGCCCAGGCTGTGAACAGGCTGGTGTGCTGTGTGATAGAAGAGCAGAGAACATGAGGAACAGGTGAACACACTCAGACAAACAAGGAGCAGATAATCAGAAGGAGTGAATCAGAAATCGCACAACTGCCAGTTGATGAGGGTGAGGATGAGGTGTCATCATACTGTGATAAGGAAGATGAGGTCATAGTGACAATCCGGCAGGGATAGAGTCCGACCGAAGATGGAGATGAGGATGAAGATGGATATAACTTGATATGATAACTTTGATATTATATGATGGTTTGGTTCCACGATGGTACAATGTTGCCTGAGAACAGCTGAATTTGAAATGTTACTTTTTATTTTTGTAATACATTAAACACTGGATACATGTGTTTGTTCAAGTGTCTGGTTAAAGAAATTGATGTTTTTCATAAATATATTAATTTTTTTCTACATGAAAATGTCAAATGTTTCAATTTGTCCATGGTAACTTTAAATAAGTAGAAAAAATATGATTTTTTTTAAGTGTCCAATTTTAGGCAGGAAAAACACCACAAATATTGTTTCCGTCAGTGATATCACATGCGTACCATTGTCACGTTTAGAGTGGAAAACACACACACTCACATATATATAAACAACATATATGTATGTTTATTTATCATTATAAACATATTACGTGACCGTTAAAGTAAATTATGTTTATATGCAATATACACAAGTTCTGTAGGAAAATGTGTCTTTTAATATAATATAATATAACTTTTAATATTTAATAATATTAACATTAAATAATATATTTTAATATGAAATAAAATATTAATATTAAATAATATATCAAATAATATGTTATATTATTTATGTATATATGTTATATATTTTATTAGTATTATAATTATTATTATTAATAATAATAATAATAATAATAATGATTTATTTCAAAGCCACCCTATATTTAAAGCCAAGTCTAATCCTAGTAATTACAGCTTAATAATATGACGCACTTTCTCAGTCCTTTGCTTTTCCCAAATCGCTTTATGTAACTCAAAAGTATGACTGACTGAAACTATATATATAAAAGAGAAAAATGAGGATTGGGTGGGGTGGGGTGGGGATGGAGGTCTAAGAAAAAAATTTACATTTGAATGAGAAAAAGGCAGTCGACAGCCGTTTTTTCTTGTGACATATTTCTCCCATTACAGCAAATTAAATTCATTCAATTAGGCCACTAATCTCACAGCTTTCTACTCCACATCAGCTGAGGTGTCATGAAATTTTTGTTTTATATTACAATGTTTATGATTTTGTGCTATGTAACATCTCATTACATGCATTGAGATGGATGGGTGGAATGGACATGGACATTGAATTAATTCAGGTGTACTATCTGAACTTTGCAAGCAACCACCAAACTGGCATTACCCAGTGGTGTTTTGTGGAAGTATTGTCTGTAAAGCAGAAGTCAGAATATGAGGAGCATTCATATCGAACTCCAAGGTCAAGGAGCTGCCGCTGATTATCTGAAATTAATCAAAGCCCTGAGGGCAGCCTGCTGTGAATAGACTCACAAGCACATCAGGGATTTGCACCACGTGAAGCTGACTGCCCCTCGTCATTTTCATATTCAGTTTTGGATATTACGATCTTGTTAATAAGGGCGTGAGCGAGTCACGCGTCTGCCTCAAGACTGAAAATAAAATTGATGTCATCATCTTCTCTTAAAGGTTTAATCATTGATGTAATTGAAAGAAATGCTACAGTGGGCGCCGCACACCATGCCTTTTGATTCAACACATACAACCATTTAGACAGTGCAGGGTTGCAGGAGTTAAAGTGAGGGGATAAGAGGGGTCCTCCACGTCGTCTCGGCACCGGGGGGCCCGACGCACCCACCACGCGCTTCCCATCTCCTTCAGCTCTCCTCTAGTGCTGCTGTGATTGGCAGAGATGTTAAGTGCCATTTGACACCTGAGAGGGTGAAAATTTGTGCGAGTGGGCAGTAATGAATTGGAGATGTCTACGCAATTAAAATCACTGTTAATTTCTCCAGGAGATGGCCCCTGAGCCCATGAATCATAGGACAGGAGGAGGGATGGAAAGAGTGAAGGATGAGTCACTGGCTTTCCTGGATGGAGAAGAATGAGGGCCCCCACTGCACCTCTCGCATCGTCGGCCGTTAAGCATTTTTGATTAAGAACTCGCTTGATTTTTGTCCTGCTTCTCATTTGGTGGAAATTACTGTACTTTGGTTATCATCCACATTCGGATATGATTGTAGCACTTGTGATGTTCTAATCAGCATTCATTGACACTGATTGAGATATGCATTGTTTCAGAGGGAAGGAAGGAACCCTGCTCGGTTATGTCAGTCCATCTCATGCCAGATACTTCACTTGGTTTCTTTCCTCACAAAAAGTTACAGGAATATTCTGTCACTCTGGTTTCCTGGCAGATGATCCGGGTAATGTCAAACGGAGTAACATTATAAACTGGGAAAGCTTTCAGTTCACACAGCAGATGGTTGTGTTTTTGTTTGCACTTGGCTAACGCTACACTTTCCACATTTCCTTGATCCGTTCGTGATGGCACAATGAGCTCGTTTTACGGCGCATTTGGCATTCTTTCAACCCTAATAATGTCACCCAAGTGCTGAAATCATTTATGAAAAATGTAGAAGTGTAATTTCTGTCGGAGTTCAAGCCAATTAATAAAACCTGTCAAAGTCTTTTCTTCTTTGACCAACATAGTGTTCTCTGAGGAGGCCCAAACACTGACCTGCTGCTGATCAGAGTGTCACCATACTCAGGCGTTCTCTGACTGCCATGTGTTTAAATTGCCTCCCACTGGCATTCAAATTACAGCCCCTATCTCGAGTTGAGATCTGGCATTACAGCGAGTCCACCATCTCCCTTCACACATACACACACACGCACGCCACCCAAGCAGGCAAGCACATAATGAGGCAAAGTCATCTCCTTCTGAATCCCCACTGGGTGTACCTGTGAAGTGTAAGGCCCAGATGCCCTATTTTCGGATCTCGCTCTTTTAATTTATTTTCATGATTTGGTGATAATAATAATAATTGTGCTGTAGGTGCTGCATTGAAATTAGCTGACACTTCCTCGGGCGTTATCACTCAGCCATCGCATCCAAAAGTGCCTCTTCTCTGCTCGCATGCCTTCACTTCTTCATCTTTCGCCGTGCATTGACACAAAGGCTGTCGAAGCAGTTCTTCCTTCATTTTCCTTTCCCTTTTTTCAGCATATTCAAATCAGGTGTTTGAAAACTAACCTTGTTTGAATTGTAATGCCGCAACGGAGGGTTTACAATTTACTGATACAGCGGCATAATAGGAAGCGGAGCGGGTCTGAATTTGAAATGAATTAAATTTCTGCTTGTCTGTATTCTAATCACAATGTTACATGATAGCTTACAAGTGTGTCTTTGAGACCGTTTCTAACTAAATAAATTTGATTTTGAAAGGGTGTGTTTGGCAGATTGGCTTCTGCATATTTTTACCGCCAGCCAGGTGCTGTCATGGATAAAGTACCTAGTTTATTGCACATAATAGGATGCAAGGATTGCAAAATATACATGAATTCTATTTGACAGAGAGAAGCAATATCACAAAGACTCCCGCCCGCCCGGAGATGGCATTTACCCACCATTCAGATGGCCCATGACGCCCACACCGGGCATAGATTAATCAGTATGCTAAAGAGAGAGCTAACATGTACCTGTTCACATGTCACATTTTACCCTCATTCTTGGCCGAATAACAACGAATACTTTACTTTTCTCTCAATTTATATATATATATATATATATATATATATATATATATATATATATATATATATATATATTTAAAAATCCTTCCTGCAATTTGTTTGGGTTAAAATTGATCCAAAATCTATTTTTGAGCAAGTACATAACCAGCCAGTGTTCAAAACTATCTCCTTACCGTAGCCTGATTCACAATGATAAGCTTGTAATAATATGTTCTAATTTGAGTTGTACTGAGGTTTCTGCGGGAAATATAAACTGATAGCATAAACTGCACCGATAGGATTTTTGGGGGGGCAATACGATACCGATTTTTAAGGAACACTCCACTTTTTTTGAAAATAGGCTCATTTTCCAAGTCCCCTAGAGTTAAATAGTTGAGTTTTACCGTTTTTGAATCCATTCAGCAGATCTTTGTATCTGGCGGCAGCACTTTTAGCATATCTTAGCATACATCATTGATTCTAATCAGTCCATTAGCATCTCATTCAAAAAATGACCAAAGAAACTTTCAATATTTTTCCTATTTAAAACTTGACTCTTCTACAGTTACATCGTGTGCTAAGACCAACTGAAAATGAAAAGTTGCGATTTTCTACACCTATATGGCTAGGAACTACTTTCTCATTTCACGGCCGTACCATGGCTGCAGCGGCGCAGCAAATTCCATTTTTATGACTCCGGCTGCGTTTTCGCGGAAATAAATCCTTATGAAAGTTACAAAAGTTATTTAGTCAAGAGTAGCCTGATTTTTTTGTTTTGTTGTTTGATTAACATTAAAACACAGCAGCGCAGCAGGAATATAATTTTGGATATTGCAGCAGACATGTCTTCATGCACCATCGGTTTGTTATATCGGTCTTTTTCATGCTATAGCTGATGGTTGTAAATTGATCAAACATCGGCCGATAAATATTGGCCACCAATACTGTATAGAGGGCATGCGTGATGTCACCATTAGCGGTTACCATTAGCGGTCACCATTAGAGTCGCTGCGGTACCCACTGAGTGGCAAAAATACATTTCCGTGGCATTAAAGCATGAATGCCGCGAAAAACACATTTAAAACAGGAAAGAGCTTTATGATTGACTGTACAAATAGATTTGACAAGAAATAGAGGTATACTTTACAGAATGCCGAAAGCCACAGAAAAGAGAAGCAAAGGATCGCCGCAATTCACAGAAGCAACTGGACTCCAGGCAGCGAAATACTTTATGTATTTGCAAATTTGCTTTATGTATTTCCCCGGTGTCGAAATCAGACATAAATGTCAGGAAATTCCTGGCTGCACGTCAATATCCAAGGATCACTGGGTCTTTGGTAAGTTGTAATGAACACTATATCGAGTCCAACCTTTAGTTTATAGCCTACTGATACTTGTTTGTTTTACTCGCGTTTTAGCAGCTTCCACTATTAAACCCAGTCATGCAGCATGCAGCTCTTCTGCCACTCAGTCCGGCTGCAGGGTGTGCGGCCTCTATACATAAAAAAGTCCTGGCTAGTAGGCTATATCGCATGTGAGGATGCTGCAGGTGGCGGATCATTTATAGCCTTTTCTCACAACAGCTGGAATAATTAACCTGTCATTTTAATGGATTGTAATCCAGAAAGATCCAAAACAACAATCATCAGTGACAAATGGAGATTCACCGTAGTCAAAAGCAAAAGACTTCAGGCTACAGGAAAAAAGATTTGTATTTCAAAGAAAACCAGTTCTAAGGAAAATTAATTTGCTTTTATGTTAAAAGAGCAATTTCTTTATATGAAATTAAAATTGTATTTTTAAAATAATAATAATTCTTATTTACATTCCTACAGTTACCATGTTGAGGGTTTAGATTTCGCCCATTCATTTTCCTCCAAGTGGTCCATCTCCTTCCTTATACTATCTCTGGCTGAATCATTGGTAACAGCACAGAAAAGTTAAGAGATGAACCAGATGTCCAGCAGTCATTGACAAGAGAACATTGCATTCCTCACACCTCCATCCTCAGAAAGCCAAAATGTGGATTCTGTAGATTGCCTGGTTAAAGCTTCCAGATGTGTCCTACTTTTGTTCAGCAGTGACGTGTGGTTACACATACTTCCTGATGACCATCTCTGTTCAGGTCTCAAATTTCCCTGTCTGGGGACACAACTATACAGCCTTTGCGAGTTCACACTGAAACTTCCTCTGTGGCTGCCACGGACTGCCATATGTATCAACTTGTTTTTCAGGCCAGCTGAGCTCGTAATTATCTGATGGAACTCATTATGAGCTGTAATTGGAGGCGCCTGTATCCACTAAAAGAGAGAAAGAGCAATAAAATAAGTAGAAAATTGTGGGAGACTAAAGCCCTGGGCCCTTCTTTCCCATACAGCAACCGTACATCTTTTTTGAATATGGGCAAACATATTCAATATGGGCAAACATGCTGCGTTGTTGACTGGGTATGAGAAATATAGTTATGATTATGACAACAACAACAAAAAAATCATGAGGTTGAGAGAACATTTGTTTTAAAATGTCTTTTTTTTAATTTTCATAAATAATAAAGATCAATGTATATGAGTTTATTTATATATTACTATACTTCTTTTTCACTTAATTCCCAAGCAACATAAATATTTATAAGCTTTGATGCTTTCTTTTGAAGTCCCAAGTGGACGTTCGATACAAAGTCCCTATCAAAATAATCAAAGAAAGCACAAAGAAGAAAAAAAACAGGCCTAGCTAGCATTGTTTTTCCCCGTCCCAGTGCACACGTAGAAAACATCAACCAAAAAAATAAATTGCATGAGAGCATCAGGATTGGGACCAGTGCACTGTCGCTTTAAGATAAAATATTCTATCTTCTACATCATAATTATCTCCTTAAGGTAGAAATATTAGCATATCTTCCAATCTTATTATCTGAGAAATTGCCTCATTAAGTTGCCTGCCTCCCCTTGTGCCCACCTTGCACGCCATTGTCCATATTTCATCAGTGATCCCGTAGAGCTCGGGGCTGCTCTGATTGGCAAGAGGCATATGCCTTATAACAGGCCTCTATGGGGACTCAGAGTGGGCCGAAATACGCCAGCAGAGCTCTATTTCTGACACCGGGATGATCATCTTTAATTTCATGTGCCTTTGCTTCTTTATAGACAACCTACAAGTAAGCGGCCTCACTGCCTCTTCTCTCCTGCCTCCTGCCCTCGCTCCATCTCTCGTCTGTCCTTCACGTCAGACCATGGAGGGGATGCCAGTCAGGAAAATTTGCTCCGCTGCAAACGAGGGTCACATCACAGAGGGGGACGAAGTCCGAAGGTCTGAATGTCTGGGGAGGAAATCTGATATTTGCCTGCAGCCGTTCATGTAGGTGTGTGAATATTCAAATGTACCTTGTTTGGTTGAGTGTCATTCAGTCTCTCCTACATATTGGTCTCTGCGAAAATTCACGGTCACTTACGGGACAACATTTTTACAATGTCAGCAAATGCTGAAATAGTATGCTATTGATTTCCACAGTGTAATATAATATATAAGACAATGAAGTTAATGTGCTTCCGAAACGATATATTTGGAATATAATTGCAAAATATATATTTTTTAATTATACTGTATCTGAAAAAAAAACCTGTGCAATTTTATATAGAGGACTATAGTGGGCTCCCCCTTATTCAAACCCCCCCTGTCGACGTGGGTCTCTTGTCTGTCTGAGAAATAACCGTGGACAGAGGACAAATCCCTGTTTGGAATTATAAGTTAATTGTCAAATAGAAGGGTCCCGCAGCGTCCTAAGCCTGAATTGTACTGCTGCATACATTCACAGAAATTATTTAAATGATTACCACCACAAATTACACATTACCGCTTTCAGATATTAATGAGATGCGCTGGAATATCTCTAACAGCTTAATCTGTGAAATTTAAGCCATGAAATGAAATCTGACACCCATGGACTCATAATAAAATAATGTCTTTTTATCCCAGGCGATGGCCGAGCCAGCGGCTTTAGGTGAGATCTGAGACAGTCTGGAGGATGTGTGGATCCCATTTAGAAAAAGTGCTGGTGTTGACAAGTCGCCACTTTTGGTGTGTGTAGAAAGAGATGGTTGAATAGGAAATCTGTCACCACCCTTCACTCAGCCTTGATCAGAATGAGAATGACGACGAGATTTAATTGTGGTCGGACACTGGCATCCTCTCAAATGGATCGGTGGACTTGAGACTCAGATGTTAATTGAATCTATTGCTCAGTTAAATGATTTCACTACTGTGTTTTAAATGGGTAGCCTCCAGCTTTGGTAATGTTCTGCTCCACAGCGTGTTGGTAAAAGAGCGCTCATTTAAATCTAGATTGATTTGCATAATGATAATTTTGCATTCTTGCATAATGAAACCCTTTTCCTCGAATTACTCAACGCAACATCTACAGCATTAAATGATCTGCCTTTTCTAAATTTCCCTTATACAGGTGAACATGTGAAGCGTTCCGTTGACTCATAATGAACAATGATTCATTTAAAATCAAATAGCATTATTCATGGAAACTGGAATCGTTAAAGCAATAAAAACGAAGAAAAAAATTAATGAAGCATTTCATTCAACCATCCGGTAAAGCTCTATTCGTTACTGATAGCATTTAGGGTTTTTCTCTCTAAAATCATGGCTGTCAAGCTCCAAAAATGAGCAAAAAAGTTATCCAAAAATGAAAATTGTCATCAGTTACTCACCCTCATGTCGTTCCAAATCCGTAAGACCCGTTCATCTTTGAAACACAAATGAAGCAATCTAAAAAGATTTCTGTCCCTCCATTTGACAGCTACGCAACTACCACTTTGACGCTTTAAAAAGGTCATCGCAAAAAGAGATCGCAAAACTAATCCACATGAATCCAGCGGTTTAGTCAAAATTTTCTGAAGAGGCTTCGATCACTTTTTTTGATGTCAGATTGAATTTAGGCTTTTATTCACATATAAATATTCATAAACGCACACATCAGTTATGGTAAACGGAAGCTCATGCATGTTCGCTTGACGTGTGAGAACCAGTGAGGTTCATTCTCGTTTAACATGTTTGAGTTTCCTCAAGAACCAATGAGGTTTGTTCTCGCACGTCAAGCAATTACAGTTGAGCTACTGTTTATGTTCGCTAATCAGTTTAAATGTAAATACAAGCCTAAAGTCAATCTGTTCATCATATATAAAGCGATCAGGCCTTTATTTTTAAACTAAACCGCTAAATTCATATGGATTACTTTTACGATCTCTTGATGAACTTTTTGATGTGACAAAGTGGTAGTTGTGTAGCTGTCAATGGAAGAACAGAAATCTCTCATATTTCATTTAAAATATCTTCATTTGTGTTTCAAAGAAACTCTCAACGGGTTTGGATGGTGTGTTTGGCAGAACTAACCCTTTAATTAAATTGAGTGAGTACATTATTTGCAATAATAAAACATAAAATTGAGTGAGCAAATCCATTTAATTATGTATGCTATTTAAATGCGCAGATGTTGATGTCTCTGATCAACTGAAAGTAATGCGATTTGTTTTGGAGAAATTAGATGAAGTTTCTGTCTGTAACATTAAGTTTTACTTTATGAGTGTGTGGGAAGGCGGGCGAGGGCGGATGTTGTGTTCATTCTGGAGCATGTGTGGGGCAGGTTGGTCGAGTCCTGATATGCTTAACAGCCAATTTACAAAGGTCAGGTCCTATGGATCAAACCGTTCAGTAAATTGCACCTTCAAACTCATAAATGAGAAACAATCATCTTGCTAAAGGTCACGGCGCTAGCACTGTGGATTACAATAATAAAGTAAGCCACCCTGCTCTTCCACTAATTTACTCAAGGAACTCAGGAACATTGGCTAAAGAACGTCTTCTTTGTTTCCTTTTCTTTCTCTCTCTCTCTCTCTCTCTCTCTCTCTCTCATTCTCTCTGTCTTTCTTTAACTTAAATCACAAATGGCTACTCTCCTTTAAGATTGTTCATTATTTTTCACAACCATCATTACGGGTACATTATAGAGAATTTTACATTCCCAAAGTCTTGATGCCATACTGAAATCTATTACTATATATTAACTTAAACCCCAAAATAAACATTTTATTATTGTTAAAAACATCAAATATTATTTTTTTATGAAAAATAAAAGATGCAAAACAATACAACGCTGAAATATGAAATATTTACTTAAATTGTTTATTTTCCGGTTAAAAACTATGAAAAGTTATGTAAATTATTTTGATGTCTAAAATATTGCATTAGGATTTTGAAAGATGCAAAACAAAGAAAAGTTATGACATTAAGAAATATTTAAGATTCCTCTATATGTAGCCTACTGTACAGTCACATTTTAAAAAGTTAATTCATTACAAAAATGATAGTAATAAGTTTTCACATTACTTTAATGTGAGTTTTAATGAATCATTCAGTTTGTTCATTTCAGGCAGATTGCAGTAAGTTCATGAGAGCGCACATTTACCGCTGGACTGTGCCAAGTGTCAGATTACTTTTGACACCTCATTAGCAAGCATCCATAAAGACCAGCTATGACATCACCTCATCATTGTACCTGATCAAACTGCCACTCAACCACGGGAACCTTCATTCACACTGCATTTGCATTTAAGTTTTCAACTTCATGGACTTACTCTTGCTCTGTATAATGGTAATACATGTTGTCATGTGCTAAAGCTGTGAAAGAGATCTTAAAACAGCTCTTATATTAAGAATCGTTCTAAAAGAGTCCTCATGGGTGTCAAATCCCACACATCCCTGCTTCTCTTTTCCAAGTTCTGAAACTGGGGACGGGTGAGAATAGGGACAATCTGGGGACAGACTGGCAGCCTAATTAAGCCTGGGGAAAGATGCCTGGGGTCAGCCAATTACAGCCTCATCTATATGCGTCTGTTATGAAGGGTTCTCCTTGGAGACAGGAGGATGGTAACACTGAACGGACAGCAACCAGATGCGATGCCCAAAAACACTGGATGTCCATTAGTTCTGGTGTTGGTGACTGATGTTCTTTGCATATTTTTCTTTCATTTCTCTCAAATACTAGTGACATTATTTTTAAACTGTTGTGATGCTGCCACCCCCCTCCCCACACCCACATACTTTTTTTCTCACTGTTGGTGAAACTGATAAGAGGCTATTTTCCCCCATGGTTTTTCCCCAATTTATTTTCATTTTTCTCACTGCGCTTAAAGGATTAGTTTCACCCAAAATAAACATGACATTTTTCTCACTATGCCTAAAGAGATAGCTCACCAGTAAAACAAATACAAAACATTAAGTCACCTTCATGCCATTTCAAACCTGTATGGCTTTCTTTCTTGTGCCAATCACAAAAGGAGATTTTTGAAATATTGTACTTGTTGCTCTTTTCCATGCAATTACAGTAAATTGAGACTGAAGCTTTTAAGATTCTAAAACAATACAAAAACAATAAGTATCATAAATGTTATCCCTACTGAAAATCTAGCTCTTTGCTGCATTCATAAGATTACGGTACAAATATATATATATAAAAGTTTCTACAAAAAAACAAAAAAAAATATATATATATATTTTTTTTTTTTTTTTTTTTTTAGAAACTTTTCAGTGAATCATTTTATCTGGTTTACAAAAGCAGTCTGAATGATTTGTTCATAAATGTGAATCACTGTAATGACGTTTAATTTCTCATACACCTTGTATGGCTTCAGAATACTTGGACAGGGTTTCTGCGGGTCTAAAAAATATCTTTACTATTCTTAGTTCGCCTATCCACAAATTAAGGCTTTAAAAGGTCAGAGCAGATTATCAGATTAGAAAATTCATAGTATTAAATGTTGCATGCATTGCAAAAATGTACATCTTCCTCAATATTTTTTTATGTTACCAATACAAATATCTAAATCTGTTTAAATCAAGATGCATTTACTTGACAAACAAATGTAAACAAAAATCTGTTAAATATCTTTCCTTTGAATTAAGTAGATTTTTCTGAGCCCATTTGCAGATATTTGTTCTTGACCTCTGATCAATTTCACAGAAAACAAGACTTCATATTTTGTTATTTTGTATCCTCAGCAAATACACCATGATTTAAGAATCTTTAGACAATTGCACTAAAAACAAGACAAAAATACTGAGGAAGAACATCACTTCTCTTCAGTGTGATCAGAAGGTACAGATATTTCCATATTCTAATGGTTGGGAGCACAGCGATTAGAGCTACTGAAGTAACACTGAAGTGTTGCTAATACAACTCATTGTGTTTCTCCGTAGACATTAACATTTAGAGAGCATATTGTTTTTCCTTCAATTTATTACTTTAAGGCCCGGTTTCACAGACAGGGTTTAGATTAAGCCAGGATTAGAACATTTAGGAAGCTTTTATAAATGTGCCTTAGGAAAACACACCTACTGGTGTGCATCTTGAGACAAAACAATGGCAGTAACACGTTTTAAGATATGTCAGTGCAAGTTTCTTTCAGTTAAAACCGCTCAAACATGCATTGTAGTGTGGGACTAGCTTAAGCCCTGTCTGTGAAACCGGGGAAAATATTCCTTGCTTGGTCTTAAAAAGGTCTTAACGAAGTTTTAAATTTACTTTCATAAAATCTGAAGAAACCCTACTTGGAATATAGTGCACTAGTCATATTTAGCATGTTGTTTTTTTTCTCTTCGAAGTTTGTAAGCCCCAGTTCACATTCATTGTAATTGCACTGAAAAGAGCAACAAGCACATTATTCAAAATACCTCCTTTTTTGCTTCACAATTGTACAGGTTTGGAATGACGAGAGCGTAAGTAAATGATGAAATTTTAATTTTAGGTGAACAATTCCTTAAGGCATTGTCCTATCAGTGATGAAGGGTGACGTATTTGATGTAAAGATCTCGCCGAGCAGCGTTTTACTCCTCTGAGTCAGGGCTAATGGGTCCGTCAGCGAGAAACTAATGACAGATTGGACTAATCACAGCTTCCTTCCATGTGACTGAAGTCTTCTGAACCGCTGTTTTAGCAACACTAATTTCTCCGCCGATACTTCTTTCACATTCTCTTTTTCCCGTTGTCCTTTTAAATGGACGCAAAATGATTCTGTTAGTGTATCCGCCAGCATTCTCTATTCACCTGTCAAATGACAGAAAATACCAAATTGCTCTGTCTTTTAGTGCCTCTGGAAGCTATTTGTACAGATGCTGCGAGAGAAAAGAGACGATTGCTTACAGTGTGTGCTCATCAGGGGGGTGACACGCAGACAATAGGTTTTGCTGTGGGGTAATTGCAGCCCGTTGGGGTGTCAGTCTGCACAACAGTAGCCTGATCGCACTGCCATCGATGAACAACTGAGACTCCTCTCCCTGGTGGATGGAGCTCCTTATGGACAACAGGGGGCAGTATTGAGTCACAATAGTTTCTTCTGTTTGTGTGGCCGTCTCCTCTTTTGCGTTCAGTCCTACCCAGATGATGCTGGCAGGGGTCCAAGAGCTGGACAGAGGCAGATTAATTACACTTTTTCAATTAATGTTCTAATGACGAACTGTTGTGTATTCTGCCGATAAGCATGTATAATCTATGTGTCAAGGGGGCTGATAGGGGAGATAATAGCACGAGAAGAAATAATATTTCACACCTTACCGAGGTAAATAGAGCCAGATAGACGAGTCACGTCTGCCTTGACCACTGAAGACTGACCACATCTGTATAGAGGCAGACAACACAACATTTTCCATATGTCTGTATGTCGAATAATCATTCTGATTCATTCGATTTGAAGCTCTGGGCACATTGATAATGATCCAGAAAAACAAATTGCTCATCTGTCATTTGACAGGATATGGCAAATTGCATCCCCTGAAGATATATCATATTAATGTTTATAAATATAATAATTGTTAAAAAATCAGTTATGTTTAAAAAAATTATTTGCTCACTGAGGCTGCATTTATTTGATCAAAAAACAGTAATATTGTTACATGTTAACTATTTTCTATTCTAAAATATTTAAAACGTTTATTTAATCTTGTGATAGCAAAGAAGATTTATTCCTCAGTCAGTGTCATGAACTCTCAGAAGTCATTTTAATATGCTGATTTTCTGCTAAAGAAACATTTATTAATATTATCAATGTTGAAAACAGTTGTGCTGCTGAATGATTTTGTGGAATCATGTGATACCTTTTTTTCAGGATTCTCTGATGAATAGAAAGTTCAAAAGCATTTATTTGAAATAGAAATAATTTGTAACATTATGAATGACTTTTCCTTCCCTTTTACCTTCACTTTTGATCAACTATAATGCTATAATGCAACAGACTAACAGTTGATGAAATGTTAGTAAATAATGGTCATATATCTTATTTAAAATCTCAACATCATTACAGTTTTTTCATGTTCTGATCACGCATATGTGGCAATATTAACTTTTTATTTTAAGACAGTAGCAGTAATAATAACTCAAATTCATCAAATTGCTTAAAAAATTAGCTGTTAAACTCGGTCTGTCCTCAGACACGAAGGGAAGAAAAAAAATCTGTTTTTAATTCCACAGACACTTAACATGAGTCTTATTCTCACTTTAGCTAATCAGGGCCAGTGATTTCATTACACATAGTTTTTAAGATAATAGGAATTCAAAGTGTGTTAAATTAAAATACGCTCTCCATCCATGTGCTGCACCACAGTACTGGAGGAGAATAAAATATTGGGACTGAGGGCTAGTCTTCTGTCCATTATATCATCTCCATCCTATTCATGAGGGAGAGAGAGAGAGAAGGAGCGAAAGAGAGAGAGAAGAAAAAAGAGAGATAAGTCTCTTACTGCCTTGTGACTAAAGACCTGAATTCAACTTCCCATTAAAGTGTTAAAAAATTTAAATAATAAAAAGAGAGAGAGAGAGTGGGGAAAAAAAACGAACGCACTTTTTAATTAAAAAGGATCCTAATAATCCACATCATATTATACACCGTAGATTCATCGGTCAATTTAATAACATGGAGTCTTTTGGATCTTAATATCTTTGGAAACAGGTTTCCTTCATAACTGAGGGGCTTTGTTAATTACACACAGGGCCTAATGATTTTGAATATTCAGTGGCTCTCGATGTTTTGATAAATGGGCTTCCACTAAGATTTATTCCTAATTATCTCATTTGTCTTTCTCCATTACTTTTTATAGCTTAAATTTATGAAGTCATTAAGACGTTAGTGGCCCTGATAATGATTAGGAGAAAGAATTGTATGAAAGTGAATTATATGAAAATGATTATGGCTAAAGGAGTCTTTAAAATGAAGCCGGTGAGGAAGTTGTGTGGGCTTTGTTTAAAGGTGCAGGGTGCTGTTCAATCACGCAACCCCTGGCACGGCCCTCGTTCGCCTGGGCGCAGGCGGAAATAACGGTGATTAAAATGTCTTTTTGTCACTGTTCGCCCCTCTCTCTCGCTCCTTCTGTTCTGATTCATCCCTTAATGTGCGCTAGTGCTGACGGTAGCAATATTCTCCATGGAACCCGAGATGAGATCGCTCTCTGAAAAAAAGGGGCTATTTTTAAAATGGCCCTTTATACTTGCACGTTTGTTTAATTTCAGCCCGTCTTTGAAGATAAAATGAAACACATAAATACAGGCCATTACATCCACATTTGGGCTCCTTTATTATTATTACATTTTTACTGGTTTTCAGCTTCCAGACCGACAACCAAGCGGAAACATTGACTTTATTACTTTTTCCTCACTCTTTCAAAACTGATTTCCACCCTTTTGTACCTAATTAAACAATGAGGTATGTAATATACCATGTGTCTTCTCACATTGACAGTCTGTTATGAGAAGCATCTGGCAATTCAAACATCCGTTATGCCTTGATTTTTATTTTTTAGGAGAATATCGATGGCCACATCTTCCGTTAAAACCATAAATGTCAGCTGAGGATCTATCATTGTGAGTAAAAACAAAACAGTTGATACAGTGTCTACATCACTTTCACGACGTCCCCTTGAAAGCAACTTCCAAAATCATTAAATTGTGTCTTTGAAAAAGAAATATCAAAAATCACATTTTGAAGTATAAATTTGGTAATTTGCTTTAATTGGAAAATTCTGTGTTCATCTTTGCATTCTCACTAAAAAAATCTGTTGTTTTAACTTAAAAAAGTAAGTGTTCATGCATTCTTAAGTTTTAAGTTTAGTGAACTCAAATATCCAAGTTGTCACATTTCAAGTTGACTAAACTTACAATTTTAAGGCAGCATGGACACTTACTTTAAGTTTATTTTTTTTTATTTTATTTTTTTTTACAGCGAAAGTAATTTGTTAAGGAGTTATTAGTTTTAATTTTGATAAGTTTCATTAAATAAAACATAAATATTGTATATTATGATTTATTGATTGTTGTATATTAATTTATTAAAAGTAATACTGATTATTATCATAGATTATTATTTTTTTGCCCCCAAAAAACCTCCCTTTGTGGACATGTGTAGATCTTCAATTTTGAAAGGCAATTCCGTTTTGTTTTTAAACGTTGTAACATTTTTAGGGTGAGTATAACTAACTAACTAACAAACTAACTGAGGTGCAGGGGAACATGATTTGCTGTCCATTGAGAACTCTCCAGATGGGAGGCTAAATGCACGCTCATCTGTCCTCCTCTCATTCTCTCTCCCGCCCGCTTCTTTTCTCTCTACTGAGAAAGACAGATCTGAAGAGGTTGTGTAAGCCCCTAGTTAATTAATTATTTAATTATCTAATCAAGCAGATGAAGAGCATCTCCCTACACCAGTGTTAATTATGAAACAGCTGGGGCAGTGTGCTGAAGGAATATTGAAACAGGGCTTGGCAACCTTTAGTTGTTCCTCTCCCGCTTGCAGTCTCTCTCTCATCTCTGCTTCTCTATTCTGCAGTCAGTATTTCTACCAGCAGGGGGAGCAGTATCTCTGCTAGTGGATGATCAGAATGGCATTGGAGAAGAGAGAGTTGGGTTGGGTGGAAACTTCCTTAGGCTCAGAAATATCATAGATTTAGTAGGTGAGAGTTTAGAGCTCAGTTTCAGCAGAAGTTTCGATGAGCAAGTGTGTTTGTTTACCAAACCAGACGGGTCTCATCCGAATCAGTCATTTTTTAACTGTTCACTTTATTTTATTTATTTATTTTAATTTATTTAGCCACTTTTTAGTAATGCCTGTCTATTTAATATTTGGAGAGATATATGCATTGGTATTTATATTCATCTCAGTAACTAACTTTTTCTATTTTTAAGGCTTACTGCAGTCTGACATTACTCATTACATATGTGTATATAGATTGGAAAATTATCACGATTATATTATATATGAATCTTGGCTTTTTATGTATTTATTAAATATATATATATATATATATATATATATATATATATATATATATATATATATATATATATATATATATATATATATATATATATATATTTAATTGACATTTTATTTAAAAATAATGTTTAGAAAAATGTTTAAAAAGAAGATAGACCAGGATCCAAAGCTACTTTTAAAGGGGTAAGGCCTACTTCAGCGCTGGGAAGATTAATCTTTATTTAAACTGGGTCATTTATGTAGTAGAAATGTGAAATTATTTTTGAATTTGGTGCCTTCTTGAATGAGAAAAGTATTTTTGTCTCATGGGGATGAAAGACAACAGCTCCCAGAATGCACTTGCTTCGCTGCCCTGCTAGGCCACTCTAGGCACGGCTACTGGGTTACTGGATCATTTGTCCATCGCGTTAATTTTTATAAAATTAGTTCAGTTGGAGACACAACAATTAAAAACTTAACGTGTCTGTTTGATGTAATGTGAGTGAGCCGATTGAGTGTCACGGCACAAACGCAGCAGGAGTCATTCATCACATGAGCTGAGGTAATCGCCGGATTCGCGGCTGCGGCTGCATTCGCGGCTGCGGCTGCATTCACAGCGCGTGTTCAGTTTGGCGCATTTTCAGTTCATGTCAAGCTTAACTTTCATAGGAATTAATTTGAAAAGTTGAAACACTCACTTTGCTCTCCACCGCTCTGTTTACATGAATCTCCGCAGCTGCCCGAGCCGAGTGCTATGAGTGCGATGTTGAAAACATGCGGAAATAGCGCCCACTGCTGGCTGTAGTCTTTAGCCTCTGGCCAAAAAATCCTCAGATGACGATCAGAGGATTTTTTTCCAGAAATAAAATACATAATTATCTGATCTCAGCAGGATATGAGGGGGGAAAGAACGATAATTTGAATATACTACCGAGTTTCTACTGATACAAAGTTTAATGCTAATCGCTGAAGTAACTCTTTAAATAGCCATCAATGAAGATTTTGGCTGTGACAAAAGAAGTATGTCAGAATTCACAGGAAAAGAGTAGGCAAAAAAGTACCCCGGATGACCTACTACTTCTAGCGAGATTCTGAAGTGTGCATAAGATGGACACTGTACTATCCCATGAGGCCACAGGAGCGGATTTATGAATAGCATTGAAGCGACGTAACTGGCGCTGATAGGTCGCGTGATGATGACAACATGGCAGATCACATTCATACTACACACATTCTTATTATATAAAACATATTTTTTTAGCAGCCGTGAAGTAATTACTTATTCAAAATTATAAGTACCTACTCAACACTCAAAAAAATGATACGTGGGTTTTACTTAATTTTTTTTTATGTCAACAGGTTCCACGTAATTGGGTTATGTTGAATTTAATTAAAATTGTTAATTTCATTAAACTTAAGTTTTTTACGTAAGGTTAATTCAATGTCATCTAGTTAAATCAGGTTAACATTCTTGATTTTGTCCAAAACTATTCAATTGAATTATTGAATATATATATATATAAAAAAAGAATATAAAAAACAAACCAAATCTAGTTTAATTGATTATTTTCATTTAGTGAAATACTATTTTTACAACATTTACAAAACCTTATTGTCTTATTGGCTCTGCCACATCCATGGCATGCCCAAAGTACACTGTAAACGCAAACGTTCATATTAGTTAAATAGATTAAGTAGTGTATACTCAAAGTTTTAGAAAAAGTTCTACTAACTTAATTGTTTCAAGTTGGTGTAACATGGTCTTCCTTTTGAGTAATTTCAACTAATATTTTTTGATTAAAGGAACTTTTTTGTGAATAAGTAAGCATAACTTAAAAACATAAATTAATTAAAACTTAATAGAATTAAGTAATTACATGCTAAGAATGATGAAGTCCTGTTATTTCTGTTGTTTCAAATAGAGATGATTTAAAAATAAACTTAATTTATATAGCACATGCTAAAATACAATAAAATCTCAAAGTGCTTAACCAAATAAGTAAAATCCATCATAACAAATAAATTACAACCAAAAAAAAAATTTATTGTGGCACTGAAATGTGTTAGTGGAAGACAAAATGTATTTATTTTATTTATTTATTGTATTTTTATTGTCATCAGTTTCATGTAGCCTACAAACAGATTTTTTTTTAAAACGTGTACATAAGTTTTGTTCATCGGTTTAACACATCACACAATAAGCACTCCTAACTCCTGCGAGATTTACTCACACACAGAGATCAAGAATCAGCACATGAATCTCAACAATGGTGACATGAATCATGCCGCAATGCATTCTGGGTGCACCATGCAAAACTCATCCATGGCTCCCATAATGCATTGCGGCATGAAGCGTGTCACCATGGTTGAGGTTCATAGGCTGATTCTTGATGTCTGTGTGTGAGTAAATCTCTCAAAAAAAGTACTTAACATGCAATCTATTTTTAAATCTTATTCAGCTTTTCTGATATTTAAAACTGTGCTGGATCTCAATTGCCTCAAAATTTTAAGTTTGAGTCACATGTTTTTAAGGAAACAAACTCAACATATTTGACTAACATGTACTTTAAGCAATGACAAGCCAAAGCAATAAAAATTGAGTTTTGTTAACATAAAATGGTGTGGTTGTGTACTTATTTTTTAAAATTCTGTGAAAACGCAAAACTTTGTTATAATAACTGAAAATAATTGAGTTGCCTTAACAGAAAATTGTAAGTCATATAACTGCAAATATTTGAGTTGAGCTAAATGAGCACTTTAATTTAACTGTTATCAAAAGGTACAAGTAGCAGGTAATCCAACCTTTTAAATTCTGGAAAATTGTGACTTTTAAGTTATTCAACTTAAAAAATTTGAGGCAACGAGTTACATCAATTTTTTTTGAGTTCTGCTTACTAATTTGGGTTTACAGTGTAGTTGCTTTTTATTATTAATAACTTTATTTGTTATTAGCAGGTCCTCATCCCAAGCACATGCTCTACACTTCACCACAATGCTAAACTCCAAAAACACTAACATAACACAAACTTTTAAATACCAACATAACAAAACATTAAGCATTAAAAACACTCTCCATTTTCTTATCTGGTTAAAAATTTATCAAATAGCACTTTATTTAATTAAACATTTACTCTCCGAATTCAGCCCCTTTGCAAAGCATAATGGGAAGTGAAAGTCTTGTTTGATTGGGTTACTTGATTGAAACGTGTTATTTCAAAATGAAAACATCAAGTTATGTCAAAGAGTAACGGTTTTTAGTCAATATAACATGAATCAATTACATTTGAACCAGAAACCTGATATAATGGTGTTAAATCAAGATAAATTGGTTAAATAAAGTGAACAGCATCATAAGTTCATTTTTTTGAGTGAAGAGAGTATGCGAATTTGGACGTAGCCAGTGCCTCTTATCTATTAGCAAGGGCTAATGCTAACCAGCTAAACTCACCAGTTGGATGAATTTTCAATCTTTCATTTTTATTTACATCCAAACTATTGATTAACCACTCATTCGAACATTTAAGGAGACATGTCCTCAATATCTATGATGGTTACAAATATAGAACAGTTGAGCGGGGATATCAGTATGAATTCAAACCTGCATTTCCGCTATGCACTACCTACTATGTACTTCTGCATTCACCAGTGTGTCCAGCATTATTACCTACCATCCTCCTTTGATTTTGCATAGATTTATCTCTCTTCTTCATAGTGCCTAATTAAAGCATGTGAAAAAGGATGTCAAGAATAGCCCGTCACACCGGTCAATGATTAAGACCACCTTGAGTGTTTCCCCCATCTCCTTCCTCAACAGCGTTTCCACCTAACAGCAGCAATGTAGTGGAATTGCCTTTAATTGCAATCATCTAGACAGGCCCTGGGTGTTCGCCTGGTAGGGAGACGCAGTTTCATGGGCTCCATGCGTTGCATAAAATTAAAGGCAAAGTGGGGACTGGATAATTGGCTTGAGTCTCCAGCTCTCCTCAGTCACGCAAAAGCGCCAGCGAGTGTTTCTTCGACACACGCGTTTCACGGTCACTTCCGCTCGCAGGCCAGCACTCAGTGGGCTGAGATTAATGAGAGCTGGCTTCCCTTGCTCAGCTTTACGTGGCCTTTGGGTTAGGAGACCCTATGTGGGGTCTGAAGAACTAATTGTGCTCAATTTGGCAATGAGGGCTGAGCTCTTAGTCAAACGTCAATAACTAATGGTTATTTAGTTAATGTTGTTTAGTTAGCTGAACAACTCGACTTGTTCTAAAGCACTTTCTGAGGCATGTTTGTGTTTGCTGTAATAGATCAGTCTCACAAAAGCAAACACACTCATACTCCATCTTCTTCACAGCTTTACAATTGCAATGCATGCATTACTTCAATGGGAGACTGAAACGAGTATTTGAGTATTTCATTTCAATGACAAGTCAGTCCTGCCCATATGCAAAAAGTGCAACGAAGAGGGATTTATGTCAAAACATAAATTATAAGGCATTATTACTAAACACATTGCTTCACAAAGGACAATTATATCTCATTTATTTTATTAGATTAGCCTGATAAATACATAATCTCTGAAAGAGTAGTATTTATCGTCAAAAATTGTCTATTGAGCAAGTTGAAATGCAACCTGGAGTGGCATACCTCTACCCAAAAGCCAGAACAGAACTAAGTAATGGATAAGACATGGCTAGCTGTGCATTAATGCACGACATGGAGCCGCCACTGCTGCAGGTACATTGTTACATGAGTAGGTGGTGACATTTGAGTGTCTTAATGAGTCAAACACGAATATACAGTATATCATTACTAGTTCTGCCAGTGAAAGCTATTGTAAAAATAGTAAGAGTAGTATGCTAGTGCTACACTTGCTCAACATTTGTCTTTGAGTGAGGCATTGAATCATTGATTAAACCAATTAGTTTACAAAAATACAGATTCATTCAACTGATTCTTTCAGGAACGAGTGAGTCATTGATTCATTAATTTAACCAATTCAGTTAAAAACACTGACAAATGTGTGTTGCTCAGGGATGTGCAGCGTCTGGACTGTGAATTTATTTGGAACTATTTTTGTTTTTTGGCAGTACAATATTGCAATATTCTGTTTAAACTAGTTGGTAGTTGGTTATAACTCCCCAACTCAGACTCCAATACCTAGTATGTATATTGAACTGTTGTTGTAAAAGCAATATCACACTTGCAATCGTGCTGTTTTATTTATAAGATCAGCAATATCAGACTGCGAATACTGGATCAACAAAACTCTTGCTTGTGTGATATTCAACTCTGAAACTTGTCTATTTCTGTGTTGTTTTCCTTATCATGGGTTTATGTCTTTTTAAAAGATTTTAAAATCTTCTCTTGTTAGAGTCTTACCAGTTTACAGCAAAGCCAGCACTTCAGTAAGTGGTTCAAATAGATTGCAACCAACAGGATGCATTACATAAAAACTGTATTAAATAGATTATTTTGTGGAAAGTATGCAGTTCAGTTCTCATACATTTCATCTTCTTCTCCCATTGGTGTGATTGTGTCTCATTTGAAACGAATCAACTGAACCTTGGTGTGCACAGGGAATAATCTCGGTGTCTGTTGATGCATACCTGATCTGTGTTGTCTGCATTCAGAGATTAGTGTCAGTGTCGTGTAGTGTCGCTTAGGGACTGTTGAATAAGAGAGTGTGTTTATTTTGGGGAGTGCAGTGGAACAGAGATTGAACAGCATTAAATATGGAGAACATGACAGATTACATGGATCATTTTAATCTAAATCAGCATTGGGTGTACTGGCAATTGGAAAATTACAACTTTCCCATAACTGACGGTATTCAGTATTCCATGACAGCTCCTTCTGGATTTGTCTCTTGACATCTTTTCAGATCGCTGGTACAGTGAAAACACTAAATAGTTCAACTATAGTATACTAAATAATTAAACTGAATATAAATAAATACTCCTCCATATGTCATTGAATTAAATTGGACTAGTCAAGTCACCTTTATTTATATTAGCACTTAATACAGTCAAAGATCAAAAAGAAAAATCAAAGATGATTTCAAAGCAGCTTTACAGTAATAAACAGGAACATGACGATCCATATTGCAAACAGAATTCTGCTATAAAACAGCTCTAAAAAAGTCATTGTTCAGCTGAAATCATTTTAGTGTTGATTTAATTCATTTTAATAACTGTGTAAAAGAAATGAATTATGAAATGAGTTCAATTGAGCAATAAAGCAGCTCTGAGGAAAACAGTGATGTCATCATCCAGCTCAGTTCAGTTCTCATCCGGTAGTGTCAGTGCAGTCAAATAATGCATTTTTATTAAATATCTAGTAAATGTCTAAAAAAAGTACTATGGATTGGTTTAAACGTCCTTACACTGATATCTTTTACTCACATTCAAATGCACCATCTTAGAAAACTATAAATTCATCATCAATTCGTCATAAATAGTACAATTATTTTGACACTGTTAAAAAAAGCAGTGAATCACACTAATTTATCAAACCATGCCGCTTTGCTCTACTCTTGCAACAGCATCATTACTGTACAACAGAAACTCTACCACACTACAGAGATCTCACCAATAGTGTGAAGGTGAGCATTCGTCAACCCTGTTTTTCCTCTGTTTTTACCTGTTCCCTTAAAAGGTTAACAGAGAGGACTCTGCGAGGCACTCACTGAGCGGCACAAGTGATTGCCGTATTAATTGCCTCTCCCTTTTCTCCACAAGGTCACCCCTGTCCACTGGAAGATAAGACAAAGTAATTCTTCTGTACTACACTAGAGCACAGCACATCACAGAGCCATTCAGCCTGAACCAACGAGAGCGGGGTTGGGGAGGGGTGAGGTTTGGGACAAAGTGGCTTACCTTTCAAGAGGCTTGACATCCGCAACAATACAGACCTCATTAAAAGGTAGGGATATGCCCTCGCTGGCCAATTTAAAACCTCTGGTCAACTGCGCTGCAACTAATTTGCTATCAGCATCAGTGACACCTCGCACAAACAGCTAAATTATGCCGGCAATTTTAAGTGCAAATAGTAAATGATCATATTTAAGACATATGGGGTTTAAAAAGGGAGGGGGAACGGTATACATTTTATTAAGGATGATTTTCTGATCCATTCGAACTTCCATATGAGAGACAATCATGGGTCAGGGCTTCTGGTGGGGAGGTATGTGAATTATCTCTCTCCTCCAGCTCTCTGGAGCTTCTCTCTATGAGGTGAGAAAAGCCTAATTCCCACCTGACAAAGGGACAGATTGGATATGTTCTTCGCCCTGCCCCAGATAGTGCTGAATACCATAGAGTCATTTCTAATGTGAAGTCGGACAATGGCAGTCATTACTCATTCCTCCTCTGGACAACCTTGAAGAGTTTGCCAGAGTTTTGAGAATGGGGGATGGTGGTCGTCTTCATGCAAGTTCTAACTGAATATAGCTGGATATATAAATAAGTGATTCATGTATTTTGCATCTCTTCTGACCGTTTGTGACAGCATTATTGACCTCAAGTGATTTTAAATAGTTGATTATATTGATGTGTCACATGGAGTTTTATTTTAGATGATAATGCATAATACTGTGGCAATGCAAGTTGCGATTGTAATGTAATTCATTAAATTTGCAATATATATTTTGTTATTTATGAATGTTACTCTTTCGCCATATGATAGCCATAGCCCACTATTTTAGTCCACATATGGCCCTACAAGATGAATAGTTCTTCCCATGTGTGTAAGCGTTTCCCGAAATACAGCTTACTGTAAGCAAGCTAGCTTATGGGATCAGTTTACAGACAGAATATGGACTGGTCTTTTGTGAACTCCCTTGACCGATAGTAGCTCACATAACTAAGTTAACCAGTATAGTAGTTTCTTTGGAAGTGTTAAATTGAAAACTGCTTCATTCCCTGAACTGTTCCTGTTTACATGGTCATGTTTTGACAGTTTGTCTATTTTTCGCTGTGGCTGTCACATTTTCTCTTGCAGAATTATTGCAAAGGGAGTTGTGATTTAATTCCAGCTACGATTTACCATCACCAAAAATATATATTTTTTAAAATGGTCCATTTATCGATTCATTTCAGAGCACTTGCTACAAGAATATAGGCTAAGACATTGATAATGCTTTCCAGATGCCCCTAAGTGACACTTTTTCTTGTTTAACAAGATGTTCAATGTCAGTAGTTGTTTCTAATATCACTCAGGCCACATTTTCCAAAACATTTGCCAAATCTGCACTTTTAGTCTGGCAGCATTGTACCAAACGCAGAACGAAATCTGACACGCGAGGCTGAGAGAAATAAACTTGTGTTTATCTCTCTTGTGCAAACTTGAGTCCTGACATTTTTCCGTCTTTCTAGCCCTGGCTTCCACTTTCCAGCTGTCATTCATTTATTTGCACAGGACAGATGCCAGCAATCAGCATTTTCCACACACATCTACATTACTCTAAAATTTAAGATGTCTAATAAAATTAAGGTATGATTTTATTAGATTTGTTCCCAGAAAGAGCAATATTTAGGCCACTGTTAACAAGAGTCTTATGCTCTACAGTATATTACAATTTGCTATTTGAATTTCCCACTAAATCTTCCATTGATCATTGCTCCAAAGATTTGATTATTATCATTCAACATCCCCTTTGACTGACACTGGGTGGAATTCGGTATGAAATCATGCTGTAAGTAGCTCCTTAAAGCAGCACTAGGTAATTTTTCAACCTTCATAATATATTTTCAAGACTCTTGTGATGATACATCGACTTACAATATGTTGAATGACATGTCTGCCATAGCCTGACGGTGTCTGTATTGTTTTTTAATCGTACTTTTAAACTTCGGGTTTCGGGTAGTAACCCGAGAACAAAAAGAACTAGAAAATTTTGACTGCTTTACGGCATATACGTCACTTCCACCACCACCCACACTTCCTTAAATTCGGACTAGCAAGCCCAACTATCGTTTGTTTGCTGGATGTTATGGTCATGGCCAAAGCAGCACAGAAAAATAAGAAAGCAAAGGTTTTTTTGTCGGAGGAAAGCAAAAAGAGGAAACGAGAAAGTGATCGGATTAAAGGCAGGACGAGGATTAACATTGGGCCAGCGTTTGTTCGTTGGCGTGAGCTGAAGGAGGAGCCATCTGCCATTTTCCGCTCACACTCTCGCGAGAACCACTAACGGGTGGCATGAGTAGCATCTGCCTGCACAACCGGAGGCTGCATTTTGAGGACCGCAGTAGGAAAGCATTTCTAGGACACTGGGTTTTTATTGACAACGCCACCTAGCGAATTAGAGGACCAGCAAAGATGGATGACGATCAGAGTGTGTGTATCACATGTTTTGATTTTAACATTTTAAACAATCGTGGTGCATTTCATTGGAAAGTTAATGTAGCCGAAGTGATCGTAATTTGCTGAATAGTCTGGAATGCATCAGCTATCATACGTTAGATAGTGCTGTAAATGAATTGTTAGCACATTCGTTAAACTAAACTTGCATGAAAGCTTGTGTTGACTTAATGACAGCACAACTGCACAACACAACTGTATTACGTTCGTTGTGAAACTGTTAGTTACTCGTTTTTTCTTAATTTTAAGTAAGTTAAAATAATCCTAATGTTTTAGCTGTCACGTGCTAACAGCCTGTTTAACGTTACCACACAATACATGTTATGAGTACATCTCTTTATTTTGAACTGGTTTTATAGTGTTGGTTGAGACATATGACGTTTTTATAGTCAGGCATAACTGTTAAAATACCACGTGTTAGATTGTCATGTACTGTACTGTACTCTATATGAAGTGCTTACAAGGACACAGCTCAGGGCAGGCAGAAGTATGACAAAAGATGAATTAATTGAGACATAACCCTAATTTATGTTTATTTATTTATATAAAAATGAACTTGTTTTTTTTTTTATGTTTTTTTTTAACTTTATTATCACAGGTAAGAGTAGAACATTGAATTGTTTTTACACAATGTCCAATGTATCCTTTTTTTTAACAGCATTTCTGTTAACCCAGCAGTGATTATGTTCTTTATTTACTGTTTCAGTGAAGTGGAGGAATTTAAAAGAATGACAGAGAAACAATTGAGAAAAGAGGGGAGAGCATCCAGATGGTAATGCTGCTGCACATCACAATGTGTGCTTAAAATATTTAAAGAACAGAAAAAAGTCATGTTACTGTAGAAATAACATGTTATTTCTATTCAGATTTCTTGCATCGCTCTCTATTATTTTGTATTTTCTCGGTTCAGATGCGCTTTATTGACATGAATGTTTCAAGAACCTGTTCACCCAAATCTTTGAACAGTATGCAGTAACAGTATGCACATTATTTGTTATGAAGATTGATCATTTAATATTGTATATAATGTGTGTGCTCTGTGACTATAAGATCTTTAAAATTTGAAATTAAAAATGTTCCTTATTTCATTCACTTCTCTATCTTTCTCACTCTTAGGAGTCAGTGAAGACGGTGTCCATGAAGTTCTTTTCTATGTTGTTCACGTCATAAACAAATTTGTTTTTGTGTGTTCAAATTCAACTGTTGCAATATATTATTTTATGAAATCTACACAATCTTAAATCTACCCACAGAGTCACCCTTGTGTATTCCCTCTGTACTTTGAAAATGTGATTGACTGAAAAGGCTATACCATTCCTTGTTTATTTTACTTGATGAGTTATTAAATTATGCAACTTGGACCCAATAATTACTGCAAAAAAGAAAACTGTATTTGGGTGTAATAAACCTTTAAAACCCCCAAAAACCTCAGAGAGAAAAAAAAAAGGTTAAAATATTGCCTTGGTGGCACTTGTTTCGGTTCACCAAAACTAGGGTCCTGGAAATGCGTTCCTGGGATTGCAGTTCTCCGATTCGGTAGGTGGCGCTGTCACAAAAAAATAGGGTCCTAGAAATGCGGTCCTGAAAGTGCAGCCTCCAATTGTGCAGGCAGATAATGTTGGGTGGCACTGAACACAGTGGAGGGTCTGCGAGAATGAGGGGACACCCTCATGCATCGAAACAATCCTCTACTCTCGCGAGAATGGCACGCAGGTTGAAAAGAGATTAGCTGGTGTCGCGAGACTTGCGAGATCGCCTGGCACGGCTTCACTTTTTTGACATAACGTTACACAAACCAATTAGGATACCTAACATGTCTGTGATATTTGTTTATTTGTCTTGTCAAGCTATAATGCAAATCGATTTTTCAAATTTGCAGATTCATCGATGGTAGCTTCATTCTCGCAGACCCTCCCCTGTGTTCAGTACCACCCAACATTATCTGCCTGCACAATCGGAGGCTGCACTTTCAGGACCGCATTTCTAGGACCCTATTTTTTTGTGACAGCGCCACCTACCGAATCGGAGAACTGCAATCTGAACGCATGTGGCGGAAGACAAAACTTGTAGTACATTATAATATCTATAAAGACAGCCTTCATGATTTCAATGTGGAGCTAGGCAAAGCTAGACAGACCTTCTTCTCAAATATTATAAACAGAAACATAAACAACACGCGCACTCTTTTTGCTACTGTAGAGAGACTGACAAACCCCCCGAGTCACATTCCCAGTGAAATGCTCTCTGACAGCAAATGCCGTGAGTTTGCTTCCTTCTTCTCAGAGAAAATCAATAATATCAGAAAGGCGATCAGCACATCCTTGAGCTGCTCTGGGATCAGTCAGATCAGACCACAACCTCAGAAATTTACTATGTCTGATTTTGAAGCGATTGATTGTAAAATTTTAGAAGAAATGGTACAGCACCTTAAAACATCAACCTGCACCCTTGACACACTCCCCACTTCTTTTTTCAAAAGTGTGTTTAACTGTTTAGAAGCAGATCTGCTAGAAGTGGTAAACTCATCACTTCTCTATGGGACTTTTCCAAACTCCCTTAAAACCGCAGTAGTTAAGCCTCTTCTGAAAAAGGGAAATCTGGATAACTCCATATTGAACAACTACCGACCAATCTCAAATCTCCCCTTCATAGGCAAGATCATTGAAAAAGTTGTCTTTTGACAGCTGAACAAATTCTTAAGCTCAAACGGATACTTTGACAATTTTCAATCTGGTTTCCGACCACATGACAGCACATAAACAGCGCTCATAAAGATTATAAATGATATGCGCCTCAATACGGATACAGGCAAAACATCAATTCTGGTACTACTCGACCTCAGTGCTGCATTCAACACTGTTGACCATAACATTCTTCTTGACAGGCTGGAAAACTGGGTCGGACTTTCTGGGATGGTCCTTAAATGGTTCAGGTCGTACTTAGAAGGGAGAGGTTATTATGTGAGTATAGGTGACCATAAGTCAGACTGGACATCCATGACTTGCGGAGTCCCACAAGGGTCAATTCTAGCACCACTCCTATTCAACCTGTACATGCTGCCACTGAGCCAAATAATGAGAGAGAAACAAATGGCTTACCACAGCTATGCTGACGACACCCAGATCTACTTAGCACTATCACCTAATGACTATAGCCCCATTGACTCCCTGTGCAAATGCATTGATGAAGTTAACAGATGGATGAGCCAAAACTATCTTCAGTTAAACAAAAACAAAACAGAAATCATTACATTTGGAAACAAAGATGAAATTCTCAAGGTGAACACATATCTTGAGGCTAAAGGTCTAATAACAAAAAATCAAGTCAGGAATCTTGGTGTGATTTTGGAGTCAGACCTGAGTTTCAGTAGTCATGTCAAAGCAATAACTAAATCAGCTTACTATCATCTGAAAAATATTGCAAGAATTAGATGCTTTGTTTCCAGGCAAGACTTAGAGAAACTCGTTCATGCTTTCATCACCAGCAGGGTGGACTATTGTAATGGTCTGCTCAACGGCCTTCCCAAAAAGACCATTAGACAGCTGCAGCTCATACAGAACTCTGCGGCCAGGATTCTGAGCAGAACCAGAAAATATGACCATATCACACCAGTCCTCAGGTCTTTACACTGGCTTCCAGTTACATTTAGGATCAATTTTAAAATATTATTACTTGTTTATAAATCACTTAATAGCCTAGGACCTCAATATATTGCAGATATGCTGATTAACTACAAACCCAACAGATCACTCAGATCATCAGGATCAAGTCAGTTAGAAATACCAAGAGTTCACACAAAGCAAGGAGAGTCTGCGTTCAGCTATTGTGCCAGCCGTAGCTGGAACCAGCTTCTAGAAGAGATCAGATGTGCTCCAACAGTAGCCACATTCAAATCTAGACTCAAAACACATCTGTTCAGCTGTGCCTTTACTGAATGAGCACTGTGTGCCACTGTACGTCCCACTGATTGCACCTAATCTAATCTATGCATCATCTTTATTATCTTTTATTTAATTTTTTTATCTATATATACTGTAATAATTTTATTCTTTTTAATTAACTTTACAACTCTATATTTATATTTCTTCTTATTTTAAAAATTCTATTTACAACTGTTTTAATTATCCTGTTTTTGTTTTTAATTCTGACATGTGGTATTCTTATTTCTTATCCCTGTTTTAATTTCATTTTCTATGTAAAGCACTTTGAATTGCCATTGTGTATGAAATGTGCTATATAAATAAACTTGCCTTGCCTTGCCTTGCCTAGCTTGATATTACAATATTGACGATATATGGTTAACGTTATTATCTACCACTCAAACATTGAATTGAAGTATAAAACGGTCACCAATAGACTAGGCTACTATAATGACGCTGGCTTGTAAACGTGAGCATCGCGATCATTTGGCGTTTGACAAAAAATAAAACCCATGAAATTATATTCATATGACATGCTGAAACATATGCCACAGTACCTGGGATGAAGACATTTCACACGCGACGCAAGCAGAACACCTGCATGTGAACTCCTGCAGCGTTCAGGGCTATCATGGTTGTCATGTCAACAAATGCACGTGCATCCCCTGGTGTAGGATGACAGTTTACGACAGTAGTAGACGACAATTCTGTTTCCCAACTGTAGGGGGACCCCGAGAGCAAAAACTACCTAGTGCTTCTTTAAACTAGAAGATATTAAAATATTGAAAGTCAATGGGTAGTTGACGTGACATGCCATTTTCACTGTCACACAAGATACACATTAATATATTTAAAATGCAGTAAATGAGTAAACATTTATTTGTCTTAGATGGACCTGTTGATATAAAAAAGTGCTTTGTTATTAGATTTTTTTAAACATTTTTGAGCCAAATTTGTCCTACTGACTGTCTCAAGCATGGTTCAATAAATTACAACTTTTATAAATTAAAAAATAAAAGCATACAAATGTTAATAAATACCTCAGGCATAAGTGCCTATTTTGTAAATTACAATTTGTTTTAACCATTTATTTTTAAAAGCGTAGGAACTTGATACACTATTTTGCCAAAAGTTTTGGGACGCCTGCCTTTACATGCACATGAACGTTGACATCCCATTCTTAATCCATAGGGTTTTAGATGGAGTTTAAACCACAAATCAGAGCCCGACCTCATTTGTGAGGATGTTGGACGAGAAGGTCTCCTAGTCTCTGCTCAATTCATCCCAAAGGTGTTCTATCGGGTTAAGGTCAGGACTCTGTGCAAGCCAGTCAAGTTCCTCCACACAAAACTCGCTCATCCATGCCTTTATGAATCTTGCTTTGTGCACTGGTAACCAGTCATGTTGCAACAGGAAGGGGCCATCCCCAAACTGTTGCTACAAAGTTTCCCATGCTCCCGCATGAAATTGTCTTGTGTATGCTTAAGCATTAAGAGTTTATTTCACTGGAACCAAGGGGCCAAGCCCAACCCCTGAAAAACAACCCCACACCATAATCCCCCCTCCACAAAACTTTACACTTGTCACAATGTAGTCAGGCAAGTACCGTTCTCCTGGCAACCGGCAAACCCACTCGTCCATCGGATTGCCAGACAGAGAAGGGTGATTCTTCAATGAAAATGGATTAACGGTTTGAAATTCGATTTTCACGTGTGGGTGCATGAAAAGCCCCTTTCCACTGATTGGTCAACCAAAGATCAACCCGTGCCGCTATCAGTTCTTCCACAGTTCCGTGCAGAATAACAGTCCTCTGCTTATTAAAGTGTTTATTATAAATAAACTCTTTCATAGTGTAAATATGCAGCAGTCATATATCTATTATTTTAGACAGCACATTGAGTTTGGGATGAAGCTAAAATATGATAGATATGAAAAGATTAAAATGTTGTTCACATCATAAACAAATTTGTTTTTGTGTGTTCAAATTCAACTGTTGCAATATATTATTTTATGAAATCTACACAATCTTAAATCTACCCACAGAGTCATCCTTGTGTATTCCCTCTGTACTTTGAAAATGTGATTGACTGAAAAGGCTATACCATTCCTTGTTTATTTTACTTGATGAGTTATTAAATTATGCAACTTGGACCCAATAATTACTGCAAAAAAGAAAACTGTATTTGGGTGTAATAAACCTTTAAAACCCCCTAAAACCTCAGAGAGAAAAAAAAGGTTAAAATATTGCCTTGGTGGCACTTGCTTCGGTTCACCAAAACTAGGGTCCTGGAAATGCGTTCCTGGGATTGCAGTTCTCCGATTCGGTAGGTGGCGCTGTCACAAAAAAAAAAGTGCAGCCTCCGATTGTGCAGGCAGATAATGTTGGGTGGCACTGAACACAGGGGAGGGTCTGCGAGAATGAGGGGACACCCTCATGCATCGAAACAATCCTCTACTCTCGCGAGAATGGCACGCAGGTTGAAAAGAGATTAGCTGGTGTCGCGAGACTTGCGAGATCGCCTGGCATGGCTTCACTTTTTTGACATAACGTTACACGAACCGATTAGGATACCTAACATGTCTGTGATATTTGTTTATTTGTCTTGTCAAGCTATAATGCAAATCGATTTTTCAAATTTGCAGATTCATTGATGGAAGCTTCATTCTCGCAGACCCTTTTTGCTACTGTAGAGAGACTGACAAACCCCCCGAGTCACATTCCCAATGAAATGCTCTCTGACAGCAAATGCCGTGAGTTTGCTTCCTTCTTCTCAGAGAAAATCAATAATATCAGAAAGGCGATCAGCTCATCCTTGAGCTGCTCTGGGATCAGTCAGATCAGACCACAACCTCAGAAATTTACTATGTCTGATTTTGAAGCGATTGATTGAAAAGATTAAAATTACATTTAGTATCAATGTCAATTTACTCTCGATGCGCATCTATTTTAGTTGTTATTCTATAGTTTTTTTGTTGTTTGTTTTTTTTTTCCATAATGGCTTATAATAATTTTTGCATTTAATAAGGGCAATTATTGTAATCTTTTAATTAAAAATACTTGACATCTTTTATGAAAAAATCTTAAATTTTAATAGACAAATTTAATATGAATTATAAGGCAATACAGCTCCGGAGGTCACGTGACCCATTCTGTTTACGACGCCATTTTGGCAGGCAGGAACGGCCGGCGCCAGCGTGAGTTTCAAGGCAATGGAGTTCATTTCGCACTTTAATTCAAAAGACATAGACATGTACATAGCAAAACTTAATAGATTAAACATAACAGATCCCTATAATGCCCCGGAGTGTTTTTCATGTGTATCGATAAAGGAACGGATAGCTTTCCTGTCAGGACACCTGTTGCACCAGCTGTGCACTAGTTACAACTAGCCTAATTTTGACGTAAATGGGCACTAAGTGACAACAAATGCACTACTAAATATTTTTTGCACCATTAAACTTTATTATTAAAGTTTTAAACCGTTAAAGCTGAATTCTAACTCTACGTATAAACTAAATATTTACGGAAGCCTCCGATCATTACGAGATAGAATAGCAGGCAGACTGAACTGCATCATTACGCTCTTGTTTTTTTATGACAGATTTCAGGTGCGTCTCAATCAGCTCCCTAGTTCAGTAGTTCAGTTCAGTAGTTTCAACTAAATATTAAATCGAAAAACGAATGCATGCAATGTACACGCCACGGACCCCCCACACCATAGGATGCTTTTCAGTAAAAATGTTCACATAACCAAAACCCCATATATTTACATACATCAGACTTCACACTACATGTATTTTTTCTTCAAAAGTGTTTCACAAAACAAGCATTTTTTATTGCATATTTGTCAATTCTATATAGAATATACTATAAATAAAGGCAAATATGTTGTTAAATTGTCCTAATATTCAAATTTCACTCTTGTTTTGTTTTGTTTTGTCACGTGTTGCCTGTAGTAAAACAATGGAGTGACAGCAGGTGGCTGGGCTCCAGAATCGTACGGTACATCTGACTAGAGAACGAGTCTCTTTAGTTTCTCTGGCAATCAATACATTATGACCAAACACTTCAGGTCTCCCAGCGGCCCTCTAAATCTGAGATGAGGGAGCAGTATTTTGGGGGGCACGGGATAAAGTGGAGATTTCTATTAAGAGAGGGCTTGATAATCACTTCAGCCCTCAAACCTCCCTTCCTTTCTTCAAAGGATGGCCTTGTGGTCCGCCACACTTTGGTGAACTAATGCCTCATGGACTAAATGGTAATAGTCTGCTGAGAATCTTGCACCAGGCAGGCTCTGGAAAACTAAAACATACCATGCTGCAGTTTGGTAAACTTAAAAAATAAAATAAATAATAATAAAAATATTTTTATTCCATGCCTGCCCCTAAGCCATCAAAAATGTAGACTGCAGGAAAAGGCAATTGGAATTTTTTTTTCCTGATGTGGAGCCATTTACTAGAGTCTAAGGGGCCTTTTATTTTACTTTATATATTTATTTATTTTATTATTTTATTTTATTTTATTTTTTATTATTATTATTATTAATTTATTTCATTTATTATTAATTTAATTTAAAACTATTTTTTTACATATATAACATGAAATAAATCATGCTTCTATATAAATATAATTTTTGTAATACAATTTTACATTTTTATAAAAATATAAAAATTATAAAATTCTGTTTAAATTAAAATTAAATTAACACAAGATATAAAGAAACACAAATATAAAAATATATATATTATTATATTATTTTAGTTTAGTTTGGTTTTCCTAAAAAGAAATTTGGGCTGATGTGGAGCCTCAGGGGCGTCCTTGATGCTTGGGTTCCTATCATGCTTTCGTCCCGCTGCAGACACACCTGCTCCAGAACGCTGGGCTTCAAATGCTACTGATCTGTGACACATCTTCACCAAGCTGTGCAAATATGCTTAATTTGAGACCTCAAGACTGAAAGAAATGAACTCATTCTCACGCTTCCAGAATCAATACCCAGCACTCCAGTCAACATACCGGCCTGTGTGCCAAACTAGCCAGACAGATGTTAATTTGACTCACCTGGTACATTTAGTTTGCCATTTTAGAGTCTGGTGATCGTTTTGCACAGTGAAATATTTCAAATCAAGCATGTGTAAATATTAGAGGAGACAAAAATCTCCAAGTGTTTAAGATGAGCTGGAGTTCAAGGTGAAATCAGAGAGCCAGTTAGCCCTGAAAAATGTTTACTTGTGGCAAGCCTCCATGAAGGGCTGCAACGTCCTACAAGGCCACGGTCTGCGCTCCTTATTTGCGCAAGCTGCACTATGTCACTGTGGGTTTAACAGGGGTCTGTTTTTTCATGCTCTGTCAAACTACCCCTTTGACATTTAGCTGTAATACATAAAATGCTATGTGTTCTGTTGGGCTTAGACTCTCACAAAGCACACTTTTGAGGGGACATTACCATATGATATTGCAGAACAGTGACAGAGAAATGCTGGTTAATTAGAAAAAGTTGGGACATGATGGAAAACGCAAATAAATAAAAAAAGAAGTGATTTCTAAATTTACTTTGACTTGTATTTCATTGCAGACAATATGAACACAAAATATTTCATGTTTTGTCTGGTCAACTTCATGTCATTTGTAAATATGCATCCTTTCCTGTCATTCAGACCTGCAGCACATTTAAAAAAAAGTTGGGACAGGAGCAATTTAGGGCTAGTAATGAGGTAAAATGGTTAAATAATGATGTGATTTGAAACAGGTGATGTCAACAGGGGATTGTAATTATGATTTGGTACAAAAGCAGCATCCAAGAAAGGTCTAATCCTTTAGGAGCAAAGATGGGCCGAGGATCGCCAGTTTGTCAACAAATACTTGAGAAAATTATTGAAATGTTTAAAAACAATGTTCCTCAAAGAAAGATAGGAAGAGATTTGGATATTTCACATTCAACAGTGCATACAATTTTTTAAAGATTCGAAGAATCTGGAGGAATTTCAGTGCATAAAGGACAAGGGCGCAAACCTAGGCTGAACAACAGTGATCTCCGATCCCTCAGGCGGCACTGCATCAAGAATCATCATTCATCTATAAGCGATAATACCACATGGGCTCACGACTACTTTGGCAAACCTTTGTCAAGTACCACAATACGTAATTAAATGCCAGTTAAAACTGTACTGTGCCAAAAGGAAGCCCTATGTTAACAGTGTCCAGAAGCTGGGCTCGGAGGCATCTGGGATGGACCATCACACAGTGGAAGTCACACAGTCAGATTAATCAGTATTTCAGGTATTTTTTGGGAGGAATGGACGCTGTGTGCTCCGGACCAAAGAAGAAAAGGATCATCCAGACTGTTACCAGCAATAAGTCCAAAAGCCAGGGTCTGTCATGGTATGGGGTTGTGTCAGTGCCCTTGGCAAAGGTAACTTGCACTTCTGTGAAGGCACCATTAATGCTGAAAAGTACATAGAGATTTTGGAGCATAATATGCTGCCTTCAAGAAGACATCTTTTCCAGGGACGTCCATTCATATTTCAACAAGACAATGCAAAACCACATTCTGCACACATTACAAAGTCCTGGCTGCGGAGGAAGAGGGTACGGGTACTTGACTGGCCTGCCTGCAGTCCTGACCTGTCTCCAATAGAGAATGTGTGACGCATTTTGAAGCGCAAAATGCGACAACGAAGACCCCGTACTGTTGCCCACCTTAAGACTTGTTTGCAGGAAGAATGGGACAAAATTACACCTGACACATCATCACTTGGTGTCTTCAGTCTTTTTAGTGTTCTGAAAAGGAATGGAAACATTACAAAGTGGTAAATGCTTTACTGTCCCAACTTTTTTTTAAATGTGTTGCAGGTCTGAATGACAGGAAAGGATGCATATTTACAAATGACATGAAGTTGACCAGACAAAACATGAAATATTTTTTGTTCATATTGTCTGCAATGAAATATAAGTCAAAGTAAATTTAGAAATCACTTCTTTTTTTATATATATATATATATATATATATAATAGTAATAATGTTTATATATATATATAAAACATTATTACCATTATTCTTAATATTGTGTTGGTCCCCCTTTTGCTGCCAAAACAGCCCTGATCCGTCGAGGCATGGACTCCACTAGACCCCTGAAGATGTGCTGTGGTATCTGGCACCAAGATGTTGGCAGCAGATCCTTTAAGTCCTGTATGTTGCGAGGTGGGGCCTCCATGGATCGGACTTGTTTGTTCAGCACATCCCACAGATGCTCGATTGGATTGAGATCTGGGGAATTTGGAGGCCAAGTCAACACCTCAAACTCATGCTCCGCAACCATTCCTGAACCATTGCTTTTATGGCAGGGCACATTATCCTGCTGAAAGAGGCCACAGCCACCATGGAATACCGTTTCCATGAAAGGGTGTACATGGTCTGCAACAATGCTTAGGTAGGAGGTAGGTGTCAAAGTAACATCCACATCTATGGCAGGACCCAAGGTTTCCCAACAGAACATTGCCCAAAGCATCACACTGCCTCCGCTGGCTTGCCTTCTTCCCATAGTGTATCCTGGTGCCATGTGTTCCCCAGGTAAGCGACACACACGCACCCAGCCATCCACGTGATGTAAAAGAAAATGTGATTCAGACCGGGAACATCCCACAAGAGCTGCAGTTTTGGAGATGCTCCGACCCAGTTGTCTAGCCATCACAATTTGGCCCTTGTCAAACTTGCGCAAATCCTTAGGCTAGCCCATTTTTCCTGCTTCTCACACATTAACTTTGAGGACAAAATGTTCACTTGCTGCCTAATATATCCCACACACTAACAGATGCCAGGATGAAGAGATAATCGGTTTTATTTACTTCACCTGTCAGTGGTCATAATGTTATGCCTGATCTGTGTGTATATACAGTGGGTACGGAAAGTATTCAGACCTACTTAAATTTTTCACTCTTTGTTATATTGCAGCCATTCGCTAAAATCATTTAAGTTCTTTTTTTCTCATTAATGTACACACAGCACCCCATATTGACAGAATAACACAGAATTGTTGACATTTTTGCAGATTTATTAAAGAAAAACTGGAATATCACATGGTCCTAAGTATTCAGACCCTTTGCTCAGTATTTAGTAGAAGCACCCTTTTGATCTTATACAGCCATGAGTCTTTTTGGGAAAGATGCAACAAGTTTTTCACACCTGGATTTGGGGATCCTCTGCTATTCCTCCGTGCAGACCCTTTCAGGTCTCTCCAGAGATGCTCAATTTGGTTTAAGTCAGGGCTCTGGCCGGGCCATTCAACAGTCACGGAGTTGAAGCCATTCCTTCGTTATTTTAGCTGTGTGCTTAGGGTCATTGTCTTGTTGGAAGGTGAACCTTTGGCCCAGTCTGAGGTCTTGAGCACTCTGGAGAAGGGACTTCATCCAGGATATCCCTGTACTTGGACGCACTCGTCCTGTCCCTGCAGCTGAAAAACACCCCCACAGCATGATGCTGCCACCACCATGCTTCACTGTTGGGACTGTATTGGGCAGGTGATGAGCAGTGCCTGGTTTTGTCCACACATGCCGCTTAGAATTAAGGCCAAAAAGTCTTGCTCTCATCGGATCAGAGAATCTTATTTCTCACCATCTTGGAGTCCTTCAGGGTTTTTTTAGTAAACTCCATGCAGGCTTTCATGTGTCTTGCACTGAGGAGAGGCTTCCGTCGGGCCACTCTGCCATAAAGCCCCGACTGGTGGAGGGCTGCATTGATGGTTGACTTTCTACAACTTTCTCCCATCTCCCGACTGCATCTCTGGAGCTCCACCACAGTGATCTTTGGGTTCTTCTTTACCTCTCTCACCAAGGCTCTTCTCCCTGATAGCTCAGTTTGGCCAGACTGCCAGCTCTAGGAAGGGTTCTGGTCGTCCCAAACGTCTTACATTTAAAGATTATGGAGGCCACTGTGCAAGTGTAGCAGAATTTTTTTTTGTAACCTTGGCCAGATCTGTGCCTTGCCACAATTCTGTCTCTGAGCTCTTCAGGCAGTTCCTTTGACCTCATGATTCTCATTTGCTCTGACATGCACTGTGAGCTGTACGGTCTTATATAGACAGGTGTGTGGCTTTCCTAATCAACTCCAATCAGTGTAATCAAACACAGATGGACTCAAATGAAGGGGTAGAACCATCTCAAGGATGATCAGAAGAAATGGACAGCACCTGAGTTAAATATATGAGTGTCACAGCAAAGGGTCTGAATAGACCATGTGATATATCAGTTTTTCTTTTTTAATAAGTCTGCAAAAATGTCAAAAATTCTGTGTTTTCCTGTCAATATGGGGTGCAGTGTGTACATAAACAAAAAAAAGAAATTCAATTATTTTAGAAAATGGCTGCAATATAACGTTCCATACCCACTGTGTGTGTGTGTGTGTGTGTGTGTGTGTGTGTGTGTGTGTGTGTGTGTGTGTGTGTGTGTGTGTGTGTGTGTGTGTGTGTGTGTGTGTGTGTGTGTGTGTGTGTGTGTGTGTGTGTGTGTGTGTGTATAAAACCCTATACTTAATTAAAACAAAAGAAACATTTATTAGTACACTACACTGTTATATTACCTCAGGTACTAAATTACAAAATAAATTAAATTACAATACAATACACAATACTAACAATACACAGTAACAATTCACAGCTGCGTGAATGCTTCGAATACAATATCAAAGAGAGTGACACCAATTTTATATAATTCTCTTATCTTGCTGTATTCAATCTCTATATTCTTTATTGGAAAGTCGTGGAAACACTATAATGGATGTTTTTTAATTTTGCTATTGGAGCCAATATGAATACAACAATTCACAATTATTGAAGTTTACCCAACTATGATGACTTCCACTTCTGAAATTCCCTTTAAATGTCAAAAGGGTCCATTAAGGCTGTCCAGAACAAGAGGGCACTGCACCTGAGACACTGAGTCACTCATGCACCCTGGTGCCTGTCTTGCTACATTTGCTGATGCAGTCAGATGCGATGCTTTTGGCTGTAGACCAGTGGTTGCGTAACAGTATAGTCATAAAACAGCAGGCTGCATATTGTACATTTTTTTGTTGCAGACTTCCAAGTCTGTTAACGGCAGACAAACTGGAGAAGCACACCGAGAGGAAGTTTGCGCAGCAGACATGCAGACAACTTTACGTGCCGTCTTACATCAGAAAACGCCCACCTACCAAGATCAAAGTCGCCGCCTTGCTGTTCTGTCTGTTTTTACACCACTGTCTCCTTTTTCATAACTCAGCACTGAGAAATATCATAGATATACGCCAGACTTCATATTTAATGGCTTGATATCTTTGTGAATGTAAAAACTTGATGCATAAGTAATAATAAAAATGTTATTCAATTAATTTTTCAATGTACATTTATGAAATGCACTTTCTGTAAAGCTGCTTTGAAACAATATGTATTGTGAAAAGCGCTATACAAATATATTTGAATTTAATTGAATTGAATATTCCTTCAAATAAATCAAAATTAGTATAATCAATTCAAAGCAATAATACTGTGAGGGATTTTCTAATGGATTTCATCCATGTCATCAGCTCATAAACCCATCCTCAACACATTCGTTTATTTAGCGCTAACATAAAAGAAGACTATAGGCTGTATTGAAGGGATAGTTCACCCCAAAATGTTGTCGTCATTTACTCACCCTCAAGTTGTTCCAAACCTGTATGAGTTTCTTTCTTCTGTTAAACACATAAGAAGATATTTTGAAGAATGTCAGTAACCAGGCAGTTGACGGTAGCCATAGACTTCCAAAGTAGGGGAAAAAAGTACTATATAAGTCAATGGGTGCCATGAATTGTCAGAAGTAGTGTGAGCACTTGAAGTATGTCAGAAATAGAATAAGGCATCAATACTGTCAGAGATTTGTTGCCGTGTCACGCCACATCCAGCATAGACAGCATCGCTTATTATAATGGGTTCTACTGTCTTTAGTCACGTTGCGCAGTTCACGTCACAGTGTAAGCCAGGTTCATTTATTCTGTGAGCACGTGTCCTATACCAGAAGGGTTAAGGCCTGATCACACCGGGTCAATTTTTGTGCGCGTTTATGACCGACTTTTAACGCCTCGTGACTAAACGAAGGGCGCCAATGTGTGTGTACACAGATGCGCAAAAAGGCAGGCGCAATTTAAAAAAAAAAACATGTTGGGTTAGTTTTTTTGTTTTGCTGCGGCATGTTAAAAACTAGCCGACCAATGAGAACGTCACTGGAGCTGCTGAAGTTACAGTAAAACACGACTTGGTGGCGCTCAAGCACAAAACCGTTTTGCCGAGCACACATTGATAAGACGAAGAAGAAAGAGAAGATGAGCTGTAATGCTGCTTGCCAGTTAGCAAAAAGTGTGTGAATGGTTTTGGCAAGTACATAAATACTGTCTCTCTTCTTCTGTGTGTCAAGTGACTGTCAGAAGCGTAAAGCGGCGCAGCACCACCTTGTGTGCCGGGAGCGCCATCTACTGAATTTGCACGTTCACTCGGCACATCGCCAGCGGAAATCGATTGAGTGTGAACACAAAGACGCCCCGAAAAACATCTCAAAAAACCTTGGCGGTAAGCACGCGCGATAATCGTCCCGGTCTGTACAGGCCTTTACTGTACAAAGTGAGTAGATTTCAGCTGGTCATGTGATCCTCAAACGGTGGCCCAATTGATGTGACTTGCTTCATGTAAAATAAAATAGATTTTGTGAATTAGTATATATATATATATATATATATATATATATATATATATATATATATATATATATATATATATATATACACACAGTGCCTTATGAAAGTATTTGGCCCCCTTGAACTTTGCGACATTTCAGGCTTCAAACATAAAGATATGAAACTGTAATATTTTGTGAAGAATCAACAACAAGTGGGACACAATCATGAAGTGGAACGAAATTTATTGGATATTTCAAACATTTTTAACAATTCAAAAACTGAAAAATTGGGCGTGCAAAATTATTCAGCCCCATTCTTGAAAAAAACCTGATGGAGTCTGCAAAAGACCTGAGACTGGGACGGAGATTTGTCTTCCAACAAGACAACGATCCAAAACATAAAGCAAAATCTACAATGGAATGGTTCAAAAATAAACATATCCAGGTGTTAGAATGGCCATGTCAAAGTCCAGACCTGAATTCAATCGAGAATCTGTGGAAAGAACTGAAAACTGCTGTTCACAAATGCTCTCCATCCAACCTCACTGAGCTCGAGCTGTTTTGCAAGGAGGAATGGGCAAAAATCGATGTGCAAAACTGATAGAGACATACCCAAGCGACTTACAGCTGTAATCACAGCAAAAGGTGGCGCTACAAAGTATTAAGGGGGCTGAATAATTTTGCACGCCCAATTTTTCAGTTTTTGATTTGTTAAAAAAGTTTGAAATATCCAATAAATTTCATTCCACTTCATGATTGTGTCCCACTTGTTGTTGATTCTTCACAAAAAATTACAGTTTCATATCTTTATGTTTGAAGCCTGAAATGTGGCAAAAGGTCGCAAAGTTCAAGGGGGCCAAATACTTTCGCAAGGCACTGTATATGTATATATATATATATATATATATATATATATATATATATAAAATTGTATTTTTGTAATTCTGCTACAAAATGCCTGTTTAGAAGGTATCACTGGGAAATTGAGATAAACAGAAAAAATGTAAGTATATATTTTATTATAAATATATTATAAAATGATTATTTTTAAATTCTATTTTAGTTTAAACTAAAATCAGAAGGTTAGTCAAGGTGTTTGTATTAAAAGTGTCTAAAGTTGCATTAGTGAACAGAGCGTCACTGAACTATAAGCTTCCTTACGCTCATCTCATTGTTGCATTATCTCTATTCTCTAATATTCACTGTATGTATGGCAGGTTCATTATTAAAGCCACTTACAGTAATCTCATCCATCTTTTAATTTTTTCCCCGCTTCTTAATTTTTTCCCCTTCTCTCTCTCTCTCTCTCTCTCTTTCTTGAGACTGGTTTTTGATTAAATAAAAAGCCGAAGGGATGGATATGGCTGTTAATTGCATGGGGCTGATGCGAGAGCTGAATCAACACAGAGGAGAGGTCATTAAACCCAGACGGTCCTCTCCACTGCGTTTGTCTGACTGCACCCCCCATCTGTTGTGCAAATTCTGCCTTTAATTTAACTTTGCAGTGTTGGGTTGCTTCAGTCCACCGGAAATAATCTTCCCCCTTCATCTTCAAACCACTGTTATCCCCCGTACTCTTATTGTGCAGTCACGTAGCCCCATTGTCCAACTACCAAACTTCAATTAAAAGAGGACGAATATATCTGGGCATTCATCAACTGATTCATTATTCTGCAATCCGTCTCCCATCATGGTTATTTGGATAGGTTGATTAATCTTTCTGTCATACATCTATAAAGATATATGATGATTACTTACCCTAAAAAAAAAAAAAAAAATAATCAAGGCATCACCAGTTTCATAAAGATTGGTTTTCTGAAAAGCACGCTAAAACAATTGTTTCAATCTGGAGAATGTAATTCAGAGCAAATCCAAAGGGTGAAACTCACACACAAAAAAACTTCATCTTATTACCCTCTTTGATTACATTTAAGTGTTTGTGTGGTGCCTGTTGGCATTATCGGAGAGAAATGTGTTGGATTGACCACACGAAGACGGTCGGGCGATCTCGTATTTCTGCTGACGTTGAAGCCTCAGCTGCAGAAGCAGCCTCATTGTTTGCTGGGTCTAAAGGGAAGCATTGTGCTCAACATGTGTTTCTGATGAAGGCATCACTGCTGCGCGCACCGCAGAGCTTCAGAAACAAACTGAGAGTGACACAACCATGAAGGGAGAGAGAGAAAGAGCAAAAGAGGCATGTTGCAAAAGCTTATGATTTCCTTAGGCAAATTCCTTCATATTCATCGCTCTATGACATTGCAGAACTCGTCTCGTGGAACACAAGAGCATCTCTTGTTCTCTCTGCTCAGGCCATTAGAGAGGAAGCTCTGAATGAGAACTTTTCACATCTGATTTTTCTTTCTGAAGTAGTGCTACATTTTCTTATAAATGAAGTATGGAAGTGCCAATTTATTTAAGAATACCATGATATAGTAGGTCCAAAAAACAGGAATTAGATTTGATGTCATTCATTTTTAGTATAAACGTCCAGACATCCACTTAACAGTTTCATCATAAGCCAATTTACCTGTTATTGGAAGTAAATTGAACACAAGCGCATAAGCGAGTCCATAAGGAGCCATTTGAGTCTGTGTTATGTTCAAGCTTCATTGTGCAAGTTAAACAAATCCAGACCGAATCAAATCCATCACTGTCTGCCAGGCTGAGGCTGAGGCAGAGCCATGATAAAATACACATTTCCCTCTTATTTTAAATCATTTTCTTCTCGTAAGCATTTCTTGTAATAAGCTCCATTGTGTGTGAAGTCATTCTGAGCACATTTATGAGCGATGTGTCATGCCGAACCTGCACATACAGTACGCAGCAGTGCTTTCCTGACTGCTTCAGTTTGGATGAATATATATGTATATATATGATTATCCTTGCGTTGGCTGATCTGATTATTGGCTACATGGGTGTGCAGCATGTGTGACATAGTAAAATAACTTTTATTATTTAGGAATTAAGAACAGTATGTTTGTGGAATGTGCATTTTTGTAAACAATATATTTCTGTTCCAAATGTTATTAAAAAGTTGTCTCTACTTGTGCTCGCCAAGATTGATATAAAAAAAGAGTAATATTGTAAAATATTCCAATTTTAACCATATATGTAATTTATTCCTGTCATGGCAAAGCTGAAAGAAAAGTGCTAAATAAATATGTCTTAATGTGCTGCTTAATATTTTTGTGGAAACCATATCACCTGTTTTTCAGGATTCTTGATGAATAGAAAGGTCAAAAGTGCAGCAATTATTTGAAATATAAATATTTTGTATTATAAATATCTTTACTGACACTTTTGATTAATTTAATGCATGCTTGCTGAAAAAAAATATCACTGACTTTAAACGTTTGAACAGTAGTGTACATTTCATTAGAATTTCAAATGAATGTTTCTAAAAAAAATGGTAAAATCCTTTTAAATTATTATTTAAATATTTGCGTAATAAGCTGATATTGATCAAAAACGTTAATGACAAAAAAGTCAGAGAAAAGGCAAAAAATTGTTAAAAATATTTTTAATTAATAAATATTATATATATATATTTAATGAAGAAATCTGGTTTATTAATCCTCTTTTCAGGGGAGCAGCACATGCTGTTGTGATCATGTATTGGTGTTTGTTTGTGCAGAATCTCGTAAGTGCGCTTGAGCTACAGTGTGTGTTTGAGATATAATGATGGCTAAAGACAGGCCTGTGAGTCGAGTGTGTCAGTGGGAGGACAAGATGCTTCACTGTAGAGAGCGCCACTGGCTCTGGTCCCACATATTTTGTGACTCACCCGGCCTCTTCAGCACTGATCCCTGTGTCTGTCTGTCTGTCTGTCTGTGTGTGTCTGTGTGTCTGTCTCTCTGCGTGTGTGTGTGTGTCGGTTGGTGGTATGTGTGACTGTGGTTCTGCATGTACAGTACATGTGCACGGATCCCACAAAATGATCATAAAACCACCAGCTGTGCTCAACCTTAGGTATTAGTGAAATCCAAACAGAGAGATGTGCTCCGTTGAGAGCCGTCCTCATTAAGAAAAACCAAAAGAATCTGACCAATATATTATATTACGCACTGAATATACCCACTCTCTCCGCAAAACGTTTATTCTGCTCTCTTAGATATACATTTGCAGTTGGTTTGATTAGTGAGGCCGGATGCATTAAGGGTAACCGATCATTCCTCTATTTGATCCGGTTTGGTTTGGATGAGCAGAGGGAAAAATAAGGAGACCATTGTTTCACAGGCATTACTGTTAAGTGCTCTAGTGTCCTCTAAACACTTCACTAACACGCTGTATGATTAACCGAAATAAAACTGATTAAATGGTTTAGTGCAATTATCAAATTGCAGTCTGTGATTTAATTAAATAAATATATGCGCTGTGTGTTTCAGAGTAAAGCATGGCACACTGTGTTCATTTTGGCTGCGTTTACACTGCAAGTCTTAATGAACGGATCTGATCTTTTGACCATATCCAATTTATCATCCCACCTGTTTACATTCACTTTATACAGGACTGGTATCCGATATCTGTGTTTAAATTAATCCCCGCTTTACTATGCCACATGGTTGACCCTTGGGTTTTAAATGGCCGTTCCAAAAATATTTTATAATTCACATCGGGTGGCCATGATTATTTGTTAAAAGGTGTCATGGATGTTTGCAGCGCAAAATCTCATTCAACGGATATAGACTGGAAAATAACAGTCATTTTTGTTTGTTATTTTAGTAGCGCGGGAAGATTTCATTTATTTGAATGAATTCAAAGGAAGTGCTTAGCACATAAATATTAAGGATGGCGTCCATTTCAAACCAAATCAAGACTCAGAATGTTAACAAACAAGAGGATCATGCAGAACGGATTTCATGCACAGACTTTGCAGGCACAGATTTCACAGGACGTTTTAGAGTGGTATGTTGTTTTTTGTACTTAAGATTCAATGAATGTTATGTTCATGATACTTGCAGGAAAACTATGAAAATACAACCAGTAATCGATCACAAAACCATGATTAATTTTCCTTAGGCGGTGAACATTCTTATAAAAGCTACAGTAAACACTATATCAACACTAATGTTGGCTAGCAGGCGAGCGGAGGCAAAGCTTTGCCCTTTGTTTACATCATAGCAACAACATAACACTTATAATTGGAACTGCTGATAGAAAACGCACCTACAAAAAAATGCGTTACAATTTGTGATCTAAAAACAAGAAGTGGGAACTGCTCCCTTACAGAAGTGTTTGGCGTAGCCTGCATTATACTCATATATACCGCATTATATAAGCTGTTCTCCGTTAAATGTGCAGCTCACACAGATAAACGCTAGGGTTATAATGTTCAGGATCAGTGTTTAAAATACATTTTAACCACTCTTAAGTCGTCAGCCTTGAAGCGCTTTCTCTTAGCAGTGCATTTACTTACTTCCTGGCAACCCGCCAAAATAAAAGCTTGCTGATTTTAGGTTTGAAAATTCATATAAAGTAAAACTTGTGTGTAAATATTAGCATTGTATTTTAAGTTAACTATAACATTTTGTATTTTTATTTAAAAAAATATTTTAAAATATATTATCACACTTTGTTTATTTTATTTTATGTAAAAAAACTAACTAAATAAAGTGCAATAATGCTATTATAAATTATTAAATTTTTTATAGTTATATTTAATGGGTCACACTACGTGCAGTGTGAGCACCAAACTAAGGCCCCGATCACACAGAATACGTTTTTCAGGTTAAAAAAACACGATGCGCAACGCTTTTTTTTGGTTGACGTCTTTTAGGCCATGTGTCCAGCAAAGTGTTTTTTCAGCAGCTGGCTGGCGTATTCAATTGTTTTCAATGGGAGCGCTGCGTTTTTAGAATGCCATGAGCGTAACGAGGCGCTGAGCGAGTATTTCACGCTCAAGTGCTGAGCGCTCAGCGTTTTTTACTGGTCGCCGAGAGTTGAAGAATGTTCAACTTTGAATAAAACCCAGCGCTCATCACTGTTACTTTTCACCAGCCGGCCAATCACAGTGGAGGAGGGGTGGGGCAAACACAACACTGACCAACCGCCACATTCTGCTTGTACAACGTCAACAGATGACAACAAGCAATAATAATGGAAAAAAACGCGAGGCGCAGCAAGCGGTTAAAACGCGAGTCGCCCAGGGTGCATAAGCAGTGTGCATAACGCTCTGCAAACCGAAATCAATTAAAAAAAGGCACCTCTTGCTGCAAAAACATGTTCTGTGTGAGTAGGCCTGGGTGCTCTCATGAGAACAAGACTGAAAAACGTATTTGCACACCTGAACATTACACACTGCCTAAAGTTGAAAGTATAGAGATACCTGAAGTTTTTCTGACTAAATAAAAGCTTGATGGTTTAACATTTGGAAATGAATTAAGAGAGCCATAATTATTTGTAAATTATATATACATATATATATATATATATATATATATATATATATATATATATATATATATATATATATATATATATATATATATATATATATATATATGAATAAAGAGATAATCAGTGTTATTCACTTCACCTGTCAGTGGTAATTATGTTATGCCTGAATCAGTGTATATATTGTAATATTATTTAAATTGATTGTATAATCACTGATACTTAATCATAAAATGTAAAATAAAAATAAAATAAAAATCGCAATCCCTACTCTGAACTCTGAACAACTGTCGTGACTTTTTGAAAGTCACCAAGGACAGTTCTCTCTCCTAAAGCAGTCCAACTAGCACTGGACTACTTGGAAAAACAATCGAAAAATATGGCCGCCATTGCCCTTTGTTGACCCCTGCATTAATAAAACAGACACTATGTCTTCTGTTTGGCATCTTTGTGACTTCTGAAAGAAAAGAGAATCTGAATTTTCTCAGAGCTTGAGGCCAGTGGCGTTTTCACGCCAGGGTTATTAATCTATGATTTTCATCACAGCTGGCGACCCCTTCACCTCCATTATAATGCGCTCTTTGTAATTTCATAGTTATTATTCAATAATGTCCTCTGTTGCTGAATTGTGAGAATATCTGGATGGGATTTGTGTCCGAGTATGATGCCCTCGTGAGAAAAAGAGAAACTGTACAAATGCATTGTGTATGAAGACACTGGATTCCTCAAAACAGATGCAGATGTTCAAGAATATGTTTAACCTTTCCCCTCGACTGAATGGCTCCTCTGTTTCATGCAAACATTTGGAGACCAGAGCTGCTCTGACCACCAGGTTAAAACTGTGAACTCCCTATCTATAGATGTGTGTGGTTAAGACTCAACCAGGGATAGAATCTACCACCCACAAACATATTTATAGAACACACACTTGAAAGAGAGAGAAAAACAAGAGCGAGAGAGAGAAAAGGAAAGTGAGCAAGAGATGTAACAGAGAAGGTCTTATCACATATTGCACTGTTGCCTTGAACAGACATTCCTCTTCAACGACTTTGGCAGCCCTTTAAGAGCCCATTAAACCGCACTGTTTTCTGTTGCCCAAACCTCACAGAGCTTTCTTGGGCAACAGAAAAGAGGCTAGAAGCGATGCCTGTCCAAGCTGCAGTCTTTATCACAGAACTTCACATAGCTAATTGCCAAATAAGATGAAAATATGAGGGTGATGTGTAACAAACGCTAACAAGATGCCGATATGGTTAATGTAATGTGGCTATGAGCAAATAAAGCAGACACCGTTTAGCAAACTGATGCATTTCCTAGCATTAAAGGATCTTAGTTGTTTTTTGTATGTCAAGTATTCACACATGCCTATTCACTAAAGAAGTGATACACATGCGCATGACATCACCGTTTTCACAAATTTGCAATTTTGTAGTTTCCACGGAGATAATAACGGTATTGTTTTCAAAAACGTGGAATTTGAAACCTGTTTTCAAAAGTTTGCCCCCAAAACGCTGTTGCCGTGTAAATGAACAGCCAAAACACACAAGAAGTTTTCCATTTATGGTTGCAAATAGTTTTGTGTTAATGGCCCCTTAGATACATTTTAAAGGGATAGCACCCAAAAAATTTTAATGAAAAATTTTAATGAGATTTGATCACCCTCAAGCCATCCTAGGTGTATATCACTTTCTTCCAAGCTTTATAATGGCAGTAAATGGCAGCCCAAAATTTGAAGACCAAAAATGTGCATCCATTTAAAATAAAAGTAATCCACACAGATCCGTTGGGGTTATATAAAGACCTTTTGAAGTAAATCAATGTGTTGTAACAAAAATATCCATATTTAACACATTATAAAGTAAAATATCTCGCTTCCGGCGCACTGCCTTCCATATTTAACTTATGAAGAAACGACTTTCGCAGTTCAAAATGCTTACGCTATGTCTGATGTCATCATCACTCCAGTTATGCTTTCTTCGGGAGTTGAATACGGAAGGCAGTCCGCCGGAAGCAAGATATTTTACTTAACGTGTTAAATATGGATATTTTCCTAACAACACATCGATTCACTTCAGAAGGCCTTTATTAACCCCACAGAGCCATGTGGATTACTTTTAGAATGGACGGATGCCCATTGTTGGGCTTCAAATTTTGGGCTGCCATTCACTGCCATTATAATGCTTGGAAGAGAGAATTTTTTTATTTTTATATATATATAACTCTGATTGAACTCTGATGCAAGACAATTAGATGCCTCTATCAAATAACTAAACAACCATACAAAAGATACAACATCAAATATGACAGTGATAGATTTCTTTTATCCTGTTCTTTTGTACACATCATTGTACACTCTTGTCCAGTTAAAAATCCTGTTTACCTCCAGTTTTATTGCAAGCAACAATAGAAACATCATCTTATAAATGTAAACGATTCAAATCAATGCATTGCTTTTCACCATCTTTCTGTCAGATGATTATGTACAGTTTATGGTATGAATTACGCTCTGTTTATTCTCAAGATTACATCAACCTCTGCTCTAGACTTAGATCTGAGCCATTTGTTTCTGGAAAGGATAAAATAATACTGCTAATGCTAGGCATTTACTACATAAAAAAAAACAATAGGTAGATGCGTAAAACTAACATTTAAATTCACACACAATTGATTTAAAAGGAAAGTTTTGGAATTACAAGACAGACATTTCACATTGGAAAAAAAATACGGCGCAATTCACAATGGTTTACAGTATAATATTCTAGTATGATAGAAGATTGATTGATGAAGTGAAAATGATAGAAAGAGTGAAGATAAAAACATCACAGGACCAAATGTAGAGACTGACAGGATTATCTTCACGTTTATATACAATCTGATACAACTGTAGTGTGGCACCATATATTAAATACACGCATCTTTCTCCCGCTTGCATACATCTATGAGTTTCACACTCACAGTTTATGGCTTTTGTAATCCTCAGAGGACTACACCAGTGTACTACAGTAAGTGTGCGTACTGAGAGATGATATTTGGGATACCGCTAAAAAAAAACTTGACGCCGGAATGTTATTAGGAGTCCATTGTTTTCTGGGTTGCAATTCAAGCTCTTTTATGGTGTGCATTATTGTGGAATTCTTAAACCACCGGACTGTGCATTTATCAAAAGCTTGGCACTAAGACGATTTCAAATAACTAACAAACACTGACATTTACGAATGTTTTTTGTTTTTTAGCCTCATAAGTCTTCTGGATGACAAAACATTTGAAGCAGAAATCGGTCCAGAAAGAGTTCATATGTATAAAGAGTACGACGACTAACCCTGCTCCTAGCAAGACGGTTCATAAGAAAGCTACTAGACTGTAACTCACAACTCCACTCCAGATCATTCTTTGCTTGCTTCTTCTCAGGTCTCAAAAGATTTAAAGAGGCAGCGCCCCCTATGGGAGTCTCAGGAGGAAAAGCACAGGCCGCAGCATTCCATGCAGATCTCCAGACAGTCTGCAGACTCGCAGCACGCGTCAATGATGCCGCAGTCCATGTCGCAGGGCAGGTCGCAGTCGCCGCATTCCTCTGAAGCGCAGCAGCAGCAGAAGCACGAGTCGTCTGATGCACAGGAGCCGCAAGTGGCGCAGTCCAGCACGATGTTGCACAGTGTGAGGAACTCGCAGAACAGACAGGCCAGGATGCAGTGGACACAGCAATCTGGACGCAGCAAAGAAAGTTAGTCACAACAACAACAACAAAAAACTCACTGGCCAGTTATGCTTATCTGTGTCAGTCAAACTTCCTTCAAGCGAAAGAAATGTGTACAAACAATCACGGCAAATGAAACTCACCATCCTGAGCCTCTGTGGGGATCTGGGAGCTGTTGGATTTGGAGCTACCTTTGCTCCTCTTGCTGCTCTGACTGTTGATGGATGGGTTCGACTGCAGCTTCTTGGGGTTTTTATGGGCTGACGATGAAGATGAGGAGGACGAGGAGGCGGCTCGAGAAAAAGTTCCGTTTCTGACCCCGTTGCTGTGTGGCTTGCTGTCTCTCCTCAGTAGCGCTGCTGATTCGATCGAGCTAACTAGCGTGGGGTGTATGGGTGTAGACCGTGCCTGAGGTTGATCTGAGAGAAAGAAAGAGAGAAAACAAACAAAAAGGTGAGCAAGGTTATAGCTGGGTTTTATAACAGCTTTTCTGCTGCAGTGTAATTATTATTCTCCTTCTGCTGCCCGAGGATGTGTAGAAGACAAGCAGCAGCTGCATATCTGTGGCCAGTAAACATAGTTAGTATCTTGTTTCTTATAATGGAATTAGTCTTTTCCTGTCGTGGACCAATCAACTTCCAAAAGAGGGCATCTGGCAGATTATTGTGCAGTACCTAAGAATTGTACTTTTGTAATAAGCTCTTAATCCTAAATCTAACATACTACCTCTAAGCCATGTCCTAAAACAGCCATTACTCCAGTCTTCAGTGTCACGATTTTGTGTTCATGAACCATTTATGATCAATTTTGTTTGTTTGTTCTTAAGCAGAGACTATTAAAGCATCTGCATTGCCTGTTAGCTCACTAAACTAGTCTAATGAGTCTTTAGGAAACTTAATGAGCATATAAAAAGCACATTGAAATCACAATGTTGCTTCATTTTATATCACAAACACAGACAAAACCAGAATTCAATTTATCACCCAGCCCTAGTTTTGTCAACCGGTCACTCACAGAAGGAAACAAAGGGCAAGATCGATTGAGATTTTGCACCAAAGTGAGGATAGTTTCTGGGAAACAGCTGTCAGAATTCAGTAGGGACAAGAGTCCTGATGGGAAGAGCGCATGTGTTTAGAAAATCCGCTTGGAGCTTGCTGGTCTGCCGTAAGCATTGGGTCTAGACTGTTTATATGACTAGACACAATGATATGCCTCATATTTGAGATTCACTTAGTTACTCTATCATGTTCATCTGTCTCTTCTATAGTTTGTTTCCTTTCATTTTTGGTTGTGTATCATTTCAGTCTGATGCCCCAACCAGCTTCAAAGAACCAAGAAGAAAAAGTCCAAAGCAAACAGACAAGCAAACAAACAAAGAAACAGGACTTAATAAACCGAGATCAAGAGACCAGAATGGATTTGCATATCATTGCTTCAGAGTTGCAGGAAGAGTACACAAAGGAACAAATAAACAACATGAGATCACCGCTACGCTTTATTTCCCACAGAGAGCAAATGACAAGACGACATACACAAATCAAGCAAAGGAGCAGAATTAGCAGGAAACATTTTTTGTGTGCCTTGAAAATGAAAAATAAATAACCCACAGACGTCTAAATTGAAATAAAATATGTTATAAACAGGATATATTTAATATAACAAATGCGATAATCAGGTTCTACAGTAAAGAGGCTAAAACTGTCGAGATGCTAACTAGCAGCCAACCCTGTCTACTGCATTTTTGGGAATATAAGTCACGTTTTTTATCATCTGAAATGTGCTGCGACTTAATTCCAAAGCATTCATAATGTTAAGCATGTAAAACGTGCAAAGTGCACAAATTTGGATTTGTGCTGAATGATAGAGATATGTGAGCCTAAGTTTATTTATGTAGAGCATTCCCCACATGCTGGTAGTTTGAAATATCATGTTTATAGTGCTTATAACAATTTGGTTTCATTTATTGGTATATTACATTATTTTTGAATGTAATAATTAAATGTAACTTGTATACAATGTGACTTGTCTGGGTTTTTTTTCTCCACCTGATGTTACAGTATAGCCTACGTTCACACTGTCAGTCCTAATCCGATTATTTGAGTATCTGATTGTGCGACTGTTCACATCCGATTTATTTGTCCATGCAGCTCTTTAGTTTTCCGGAATATCTGCATTGTCAATGATGTTGCGTCGGTAGGCATAAGCCAAAAACAGCAGCAACAGCCATAACATAGAGGGGTTTGCAATACAGATATTGTCTTATTGTCACGCTGGACTACTTCTTCTTCTGAGGCAGTGAGCGGCTGGTATAAACAGATTTAATCCATGCTGTCGTCTTTGCCGGTTTCAAAACATTATAGTCATTTTCTGCTTGACCAGCATTTTGCAACAACACAACCTTCTTTCTGCAACGTCTTTCAGCATGTTTCTTATATCAACGTCTGACGTTTACGCTTTATGTGGCATGAGAAAATCTGAGCAGTCAGAATGAAACGCATTTCCAGAAATTGTAATTTGAATAGGATTCCAGACAACATTTGAATGTAGCTTGAAACAGATTTGTAAAAAACTCGCATTTCATGTGATTTTTGGCTGTTCAGACTTGCTAAATCGGATTTCAATTGGATATGCAAAAAAATCGGATTTGGATTGACAGTCTGAACGTAGCCTTATTTTCAAGAAAATACTGTATCTGCAAGCCTTCTGACTTCAGCCACTCTCTCGAAATTGAACGTCTCGTTAAAGTCAAACCCGTTTTTCAAGTCTGATTTAAAATAAATGCTTTGTTTCAGGCACGGGCACTGATTAAACAAATTCTCAATTAAGCTCTTGAACGTGGGCACTGTATGGTGGGCAACTGTTTAAAAAGTGAACCGCAATCCATGCAGCCTGCCATCGAAAACAAAAGAGTGCGTACAACGATACGCCAGATCAGGGTAATGAAAACAAAAGGAGAGTCATATCAGCAAAGTTATGACTAACGTTATAATTAAAACCTCAGTCTTTTTTTGTGCTGGGTGTGAGGAAGAGGCCAATCGCTTTACGTTTTGAAGTTCAGACACCGTCTCCCTGTGAGTTTACAGCCTACAAATGTTCTAGTGTTCCTCCACAAACTGCTCGTGGAGTTGACTTTGGCAAGCGCTCTACAGTACTTCGTATTTTACTCTTGAGCGCCGCAAAAGACTAATTATTCTGGAAGAAAGAAAAACTATGTGAAATGCAGACCATCAGAGCCAAAGGAAACAAACCCCCAAAACAGAGAAAGGCTAAATGGACCTTTTACGTGAAATGTTTTGTTATATTTCTTTCTGTGAATGATGATAGTATTTAATCCCATCCTTTTGCTGCAATAAACATTTTCTTGCCCTTAACGCATGTTTCAGGTCATATGAGAAACGACTGAAGGGAATATTAAGAGAAAAAGTACGAGAGGTCTGGTGCCCATGCGGAGGCATGTGGTCTCTGTATAGTCCAGGAAAAACATACACAAACACACCTCGTTCTATTCACAGAGTTTGACGCTCGAAGGTCTAGAAGACAGAACTGGCAATCAGCTACATTAGATAATGGCTGAGCGGACACATGCCCACAGTGTGCTGGTGTTGGAGCCTGGCCGAGCAAATCCGCTCTGATTGGACATTTTGCCGTTTCAAACTTTATTCCAGATGTTCAGTTTGTTATAAAGGAAAACAAAAAAGATCATTTATATGAAGTGCATTAAAAGTCAGAGTCTATGAAAAGACTAAAAGCCAGTTCCTTTCCATCGGGTAAACATCACCCTCGAGTCCATATGTTCGGTGTTAGATTGGCAGGGTGTTTATATTGTTTGTCAGGCTTTAATGTGCATGTATCTTGAGTTTGCCAGCTCTTGTTGGAGGATCATCGCTTCAGAAACAGCTACGGTTCACCCTGGATTTACATCTGACATTTTGAAGCTGTGATGTGTTATTCTCTCATACACACAGACAGAAACCCTGAAATACTTTGTCTACATCACCACCAGCTGTGTGCATCTACGTTATACACTACCATTCAAAAGTTTGGGGTCAATGAGATTTTAAAAAATAAATAAAAAATAAATAAAAATAAATAAATATATATGAATTAATACTTCTATTCAGAAAGGGTGCATTAAATGTATAAAAATATGTTACAGAAGATTTCTCTCAAATAAATGCTGTTGACAAATGAATTTGAACTCTGAAATGATCGTGAAAAACTAAAGGTAAAAAAAATATTACATTTTTCAACATTGATAATAAGAAGAAATCTTTCTTGTGCACCAAATCAGCATATTGGAATGATTTCTGAAGGACACTGAAGACTGGAGTTATGATGCTGAAAATTCAGCTTTGCCATAATGAAATTAATTACATTTGAAAATAGATTCAAATCCAAAACAGTTATTTTAAATTGTAATAATATTTGACAATATTACTGTTTTGCTGTATTTTTGGTCAAATAAATACAGCCTTGGTGAACATAAGATACTTTTTTTTAGAAACACTAAAACTCTTATCGACGCCAAATTGTTGAACGGTATGTATATATGAATTGTCCACTAATACATAATGTGTTCACTAGCGACCATAAGACCATGTATTTAAACACACAATCCCAGCAGTGCATGTGCATATCTCTTCTCAAGAAGCAGTGCTAGCAAATCACAGAGATGGATGTACACATATTTTGATACACCTTTGTCTACATAAACACTATGGTATAACATTTACTGAATATTGTGTCCGATTATCGAAATTAACTAAATACTTGGTTAAAAAAATTCATTTGTACTTTTTTTTCTAAATAAGGGTACAATGGCCTTGCAGTTCTACTTGTTAATAAATAGCTGGATATTGTCATGGGACTGTCAAAATTGCACTAAAACTCAAATGATTTTTATTAAAATGGATAAAGTGTAGAAATGTGAATCACTTGATGGAAGCGAAATGAATGCTCTTTATGAATTCTCTTTTGTAAGGGTAAGACTAGGTTCTTTAAACAAAGTGGCTCAATGAGAAGATGAACAATATATTTAGTTAGAAATGTCACAATGGCTTTTCAAATATTTTTTTTAAACTTAAGTCTTGACACGCTTAATAAATGGTTTTACAGAAATACGTTGTTTTCACTTATGACTCATCCAAACTTACATTTAAAGGGTCTATTTCAAGGTTAAATAGAAGCATTAGTGGCTCTCAGAACAGCACTGTATTGTACACTGCTTGAGTTACACCCACAGCATTTCAAACTTTTTTGACCTAAATAAAAGTGCACACGCGGTTAAAGGGTGTAAACATTTTCAAAGACCACAGGGAAATTTTTTTTCGGGGGGAAAGTTGGTGGTCAGGAATTGAATCCATAATAGCATGGGGCATATTTGTGTTATCCTGCTGCAGTTTTTGGATGAGGTATTTAAATCAGGGATGTTACTTTGTTTGTGTGCGTTTGTGTTTAGAGCATTAAACAGGCAGCGTCAGCCGGTCTCCTGGGCATCTGCCAGAAATTTCTACAGAAGCCAGAATTACTCTGCTGAGAATCAGAGGGCAAAACTATGACACGCTTTATGCTCTTAGCATTTTAAAATAAAGTGCATAAACACATGTGCGTTTACATACACACAAACTTAGGCTCATTAAGAATGGAGCTGATGCTATCGGTTGTGAGTAAAGCAGTACTAACACAGGCTGACACCTACCATCAATTTTCATCATTTATCATGTATCCAAAAGTCCATAACGCCAGAAAAAAGGGAGAGATGAGTGTCAAGAAGTGAATGTGGGTGTGAAGCTGATGACAACTGGCAGGAAGTAAATGGGAAACAATTCTTTAGAAAAGTGTGTCTCTTGTCCTTAAATAGTCTTCTGATAAATGAACTGTTTGTGCATTACACTGCAGTCTGACATCATCTGTGGATGTGAACACAGGCAATGAATGAATTTAAAATGATCAAATAAAATATACTTTTTAAATTTTTCTTATTGTCAATTTATGATATTTAAATACTTATTTAAAATATAACATTTAAAAGTTATTTTTGAATAATCTACTGCACAAAGGAAGTATAGATCCAAGCGTTATTTCTTTCCTAAAACAACTTAAATTCATCCAAATAATTCTCCATACAGCACATGGACCAACAACTCTCAGCATCACCTATTCTGTCCTTGTCTAAAATGTACAATTTAGCCCTGAGATGTCAAGTTTCTTTAGGGGGCTAGAATCACTCAGGACCCATATCCTCTAAACACAAGCCTCTCCGGGCCCCCGAGACCCCCGAGACCTCCAGACATCAGTTGAGTCATCTCATCTTAAATTCCCTGCCCAGGGCCCCAGGCTTCCCGTAACACCTCATTTAAAATCCCCCGCTGTCCCGAACAGCCGTGAGTTACATCACCTTCTGTTTAAACCCTCAGGGCCACAGAAGCCAGTGAGTCAGCAATTTCTTATTAATACAAAATGAAAACACAAACACATGAAATCTCCAAGAGCAACAAACTATTAAACGTATAAATGATTATCTTTTCTTAGAAATGTTTAGCTGAAGACGAAAAAAACATTTAGGACAGATGGTGCAAATGAAAGCTCCACATCTTCACACCAGTTAGATGGAAATCCCCTACTTTCTAAACAAGGATGTCTTTTGTCAGAGCTGAAAAGAAACAGAAAACATCCAAATGTGGTAAGGGATAAATGATACGCCTCTTTGAGAAGCAGAGCCAGATTTTACAGGGTGGCATCAAAAAAAAAAAAGCATACAGTAGATTCACAAGAGAGACCAAGTAGTCTTTAATCCCGTTCTGCCTGAGCTCATTTCAATGACAATCTCCAGCGACGAAGACTCTAATCAGAGAATTTTAAAGCTGTAATTTAAGCCAGCATTTTCCCCTCTTCCTTTTAAAACGTTTATTTCCCCTGATGCCCGTCCCTCTGAACTCTGATAATAGATGATGCGATGAGTGAGACAGGAACTGAGCTTTAAGCCCTGCTGAAGCTGGAAAATTCACTGAAAAGGCCAGAATGGGACAGTGAGGTGAGATATGCAATGAGACTATTCTCTGATCAAATTCAATTCATATCAAGCCATCTCTTAACAAGTCTTTACAGTATATGGACCTCCCCAGTCTGTTACTTTCCTAGTTGCCGTTCTGACAGGAGTGGGGCAAGTTCATGCAATCGATTCAGAGGGAATGCACTGATAAAAATAAATATCTTGAAGTGCTTCTGCTGATGTATGAGGGAGATGAGTGAGTGTATTGATGGTCTTTAAGTATGTGTATATAAACAAAACACTAGAGTCTAGACTGTCAGTACTGATTACAGTCATTATGTCATTTTACCATACAGGGTGAGTTTAAAACCAGACTTCATAGGCAGATTAAATGGCCCTTATGCCTTTTCTTAGAGAAAATTATTTCAATTCATCCCAGGGCTCAATAGTAAGGATGGCCCAGTGGTCCAGGGCCAATGTGAGGGCGTTTCAGGCCAGTTGCTATTCACTGCATTGGTTTTGAATCAAAAGACGACATCTTATGCAAACTTTCTCAAATAATGCATTCTTTCAGGGTCAGGTGAAATCAATTCTAATTATGGAAAATCTTTCCTTTGACCAATTGGTCCAATTTTATGCAAGGACTAATATTAACAATACTTTGAATTAAGTATATTTTAATGAAAATGTTGGGAAGTAAATGAGATACTATAACTAGATAAATGTTTGAAATATTCTAGACAAGTGTTAAAAGGATTAGTTCACTTTTAAATTAAAATATCCTGATAATTTACTCCACCCCATCTCATCCGAGATGTTTGTGTCTTTCTTTCTTCAGTCGAAAAGAAATAACGTTTTTGAGGGGAACATTCCAGGATTTTTCTTCACATAATGGATTTCAATGGCAACCAAAATGTACGTGTCTAGGTCCAAATCAATGCAGTTTCAAAAGACTTTGGAGGGTTTCAGAGGCTCTGCACGATCCCAGACGAGGAATAGGGTCTTATCTAGCGAAGCCTTCGGTCAATTGTAAGAAAAAATAAACATTTATATACTTTTTAACCTAAATTGCCCATCCTGCACTGCTCTGCGATGTGCCACGCAATCACGTGGGAAGGTCACACTAGACGTAGGCGGAAGTAACACCCCAAGCGAACGTGCGAAGACCAATACAAATGCCCTTTAAAAAAAAAAACTCCATCTCCAACTTCAAAATCATCCCGACATTGTTGTTTAACCTTTTTTTTGCCAAAGGATGTTTGTATTAGTCTTCGCATGAGCGCTTTGTAAACACGGGGGCGGTATTTCTGCCTACGTCTAGCGTGACCTTTCCAACGTGATTATGTAATCCGCGGCGTCCCGCAGAGTAGCGCAAGATGAGCAATTTAGGTTAAAATGTATATACATTTTAATGTTAATTTTAGAAAATGACAGATGGTTTCGCTAGATAAGACCCTATTCCTCGTCTGGGATTGTGCAGAGCCTCTGAAGCCCCTGGAAGCCCTTTGAAACTGCATTGATTTGGACCTTCAACATTTTGGTTGCCATTGAAGTCCACTGTGTGGAGAAAAATCCTGAGATATTTTTCTCAAAAAAACTTATTCTCCACTGATGAAAAAAAATAAATGAACATCTTGGATGGCATGAGGGTGAGAAAAAGGGGAAAGGACGCTGGCTTTGTCTGTTCGCCGCCTTTCCACCTGACTTTAGTTTAACTTATGTTAGATTTAGATTTTTATTTTTTTGACCATAACTAGTCAAATCAGTCAGCACTGATATTGGGACTGTTCCTTGGATCGTATATCGTCTCAGATAACTCTACTTGGCTGTTGACAGTTGGTAGCTGGCAGTTTCGAATGGACTCTCTCATGACAGGAGAGGATGCTCGTTTTTCACCGTTGTTTGCCGGTTTTCTACGTAAAAAACCTTTTATATGGATTGTTACGGTTTGCTTCTAATCTGAAGGACATTTACTCACCTACTGCTATCTCTTCTAAGTATGGGCTGTTCTCTGGTGATTGCTGGGAGTTGGCTCATGCATTCCTCTGCCATAGTATGTACCATCTTCTCGCTGTGCCTGACAGTGTTCCAGCTCTGTGTTTGGATAATGCCTAGCGCTAGTCAAGACCTTCCAGCTGCCGTCATGAAGCTCAAATATTCCATCCCGCAGCTACTAAATTTGAACAACCACTCCGTTCCGGTGTGCATTGCGGTCATTAAGGAACATGGACTTCTGCACCGAACGCGTAACATCCATAAAGGCTCTCGTCGTGGGCTTGTTTATCATCAGCCTGAACACTCTGCTTTAGCCATACCATCCATCTGGACCACTGTCGCACATCTACCTCGTCATCAGAACAGTGTTGCTCTCTGTGTTGGCAACACGGGAAACACCGTGAGATCTCACCAATCTAAGCTGGACTGCATGGGAATCACCGCGAGATCTTTCAGCACAGAGCATGACAGAAAACGTGGAGTGGATTTTAGTGTATTGCGGCCAATAACAAGATTCACCACCCCATCAACGCTCAAATTAGAACTTTTTAATGCACAATCCCTCACAAATAAGTAAACTTTCATCCAAGATCACATCATGGATAAGAGATTAGACCTTATGTGCTTAACGGAAACATGGCACCAGCCAGAGGTGTACTCTGCCCTAAATGAAGCCTGTCCCCCTGGATACAGTTATTTGGAGGCAGCTCGCAGCACTGGCTGCGGTGGTGGCCTAGCTGTCATCTACCGACAGGACCTGGAGTTGTCCTCCATCACGTTGCCTGTAATATCTTCTTGCGAGTGTCTAGCTTTTAAATGTAAGCCCCCCTTTCCAATGACTGTTCTCATTATCTACCAGCCACCTAGACAAAATTCTGCTTTTATTCCGGAAATATCTGATCTCCTCACTTCACTTTGTACAACCTCTGCCAATACCATAATTCTGGGAGATATAAATATTCATATTGACACCCCCTCATGTCATTCTGCTGCTGATTTTCTTCAGCTGCTAGACTCCCTCAACTTACAACAACATGTTGATGTCCCCACACATTCCAAGGGTCACACACTTGATTTGGTCATTTCAAACTAAGCCCAAATCAGTAACCTACAGGTTTATGATCTTGGAGTTTCAGATCACAAGGTTGTGGCAATGGAGTTGCCATTTCCTTCCTCTCACCCCATGCCAAAGAGACAGATCCAATACAGAAAGTTGAAAAACATCAATATGGATGTCCTGACCCAGGATCTTCAACATCTCTCCTCCGGCTTTTCTGATTTAACTTCCATTGCTGACTCAGTGGATTTTTTATAACCAGTCCCTGAGCAGTCTCCTGGACCTCCATGCCCCTCTAATATCCAGGTCAGTCTCATTCTTACGGTCAGCGCCCTGGTACACATGCGAGCTGCGGAAGATGAAGGCGGCTGGGCGTGTCCTTGAGCGGCGGTTCAAGACCTCTGGTCTGACTGTTCACAAACAGGCATACAGGGAACAAAAGAGGGCTTATGCAGAAGCCCTCTTAGAGCCGCAGGGTCATATTATTATTCCACTACCATCAATAAAAACCCTGGAAACTCTAAACAACTTTTCTCAACAATTAACCACCTTCTAAAACCCCCCATATTCTCCCACTGAGACTACTGAAGAGAGGTGTAATATGCACATCACTTTTTTCGAACAAAAAGTGAATAACATCCGCTCTCACCTCATCACCACTGCTGCTCTGCCCCCTCCAACGGCTAACCCAACATTTGAGATTGTCCAGCACCTCAGCTATTTCTCCGAAGCCACACAGGAAGAGGTGGAGGATGTCGTCAAGAGAATGAAGCCGTCCACCTGTGCCCTGGATCCTTTCCCTTCTACTCTGCTGAAGGCCAACCTCTCAATTGTTTCACCGTTCATCACCAAGATCATTAACCACTCCCTTCTGGTTGGTGATATTCCATCTGCGTTAAAAACAGCTGTCATCAGACCTCTACTGAAAAAAACAAGGATGGATCCAGATGTTCTCTCCAACTACAGGCCCATTTCAAATCTGCCATTCCTATCCAAGGTTCTGGAAAAAATAGTGGCAGCACAACTTCAAGCTCATCTCAAACACAATAACCTGTTTGAAAAGTTTCAGTCTGGTTTCCGCCCTGGCCACAGCACAGAAACAGCATTGGTCGGGATCACCAATGACCTCCTGATGGCAGCAGATGCTGGTTCCCCACCTCTACTCGTCCTACTAGACCTAACAGCTGCATATGATACAGTAGACCATAACATTCTCCTCCACAGCCTGAAATACACCATTGGACTCTCAAAGGGCGTCTTCGAGTGGTTTGCTTCGTACCTTACTGGCAGAACTGAGTATGTTGCCCTGGGCAAAGCTAAATCACTCACCCATAATGTCACCTGCTGGGTTCCTCAGGGCTCTGTGCTGGGTTCCACACTTTTCTCTGTTTACATGCTCCCCCTTGGCAAAATCATTAGCAGACATGGTATATTGTTCCATTGTTATGCTGATGACACACAGCTGTATATTAAGACAACCCCCACTTCTTCTGCTCCCTTTCCAACATCCACACTGACCACCTGCATGGAGGAGATTGAGACGTGGATGAAGCTCAACTTCCTTCAGTTAAACAGCTCCAAAACAGATGCTATCTTGATTGGTACACCACATCAGCTTCGCTCTTCACCCATCACCAGTATCACTTTCTCTGGCCACAATATTTCCCTTTCCACATCTGTCAATAATTTGGGTGTCAAAATGGATTCAAACCTTACCTTTGACAACCATATCAATCACCTTTGTAAGACATCATTCTTCCACCTCAAGAACATCGCCAAACTCCGTCCAAGATTCAAGATTCAAGATTCAAGAGTTTTATTTGTCACATACACAATTATATACACAACACTCAGACTGGCAGATGCAGAGAAGCTTGTCCATGCCTTTGTCTCCACCAGGCTGGACTACTGTAATGAACTCCTCAACGGGATCTCTGGCAAAAGCATTCAGCGACTGCAGTACATCCAAAACAGCGCGGCCAGGATCTTGATGAGGGTGCGCAAGCATGAACACATCACCCCCATCCTTAAATCTCTTCACTGGCTCCCTGTCCCGCTCAGAGTGGAATATACAGTCTCCCTCCTCACCCCCCAGTGTATTTACGGACATGCCCCCCTTTACCTACAGGAACTTCTCACCCACCCAACATCCCTACGTAAATTTCGTTCAGCTAACACAAACACCATCCAAGTTTCCAGAACAAAACTTTGCAGCATGGGCGGTAGGGCCTTTTCATCGACTGCTCCGAGGCTGTGGAATACCTTCCCGGACTACCTGATGGCCCCACAGACTACAGATGTTTTTAAACGAAACCTAAAAACATTTCTTTTTACTAAAGCTTTCCACTGAGTGTGTTTTAAAAAGTTTTTCTTATTTTTTGTATTTAATTAACTGTGTTTTTTATTGTACTTCTTTTTTATTGTACTTCTAGATGCTTTGTAGCACTTTGAGATTGCAGAAATGTAAAGTGCATTACAAATAAAATTCATTATTATTATTATAAAATTATCAGGAAATTTTCATTTTGAAGTGAACTAATCCTTAAACCTTTTTATGGTAAAAAAAAAATGCATCCAACAAATGGTTTCGTAAAAGCAATCTACACTTACATCAAAACAGACCTGAACCTGAACCCATGTTCTCACTCTCTTTTTCATTTCTCACTCACACTAGACACAGATCCAAAGTAGCAAAGTGAATTTAACAGCCCTTTCTGCACTCTCACAGCCTGTCGAAGGCATTCAGTCTAGACACGCTTGCAACATCCATGACATCACTGCCCTAAGCTGGAGCATTTGGACCTGGCTGAATCTTCACACTTCTGTGTTCAACAAAAGTCACTGATTTCTGCTTGTCAGCAAAACATTACATTTGCACTGTCGAGAAGCAGAAATGTTAGATATATGCACACACAAAAAAAAATTCAATAAAAAGAGAAAAGATAAATAAGCAACCGCCAGCCTCAAAGCACACATGGATCCATAAAGGATTGCACACTCCTTGTAAACCTGATGATGCAATAGTGTTTAACATTTTACGAGTCCCAAAAAGGCACATCTCACGGGTCCATCTGCAAATAAAACCAACCATGTCGAGGGAGACACGTTTGCAAGGAAAAAAGTTGGGATGGAGCTGTACATTTTGTCCATTCTGTTATGCAATCGTAATGCTGCCATTTTTATGGCCATTTTAAAAAATGTGCTGGGGACGCACAGCCAAGAAATGCAGGATGCATAATCTTCTTTTTATGATTTCTTCTTAGTGACGCGAAACGCCGGGTCTTCACAGGGTCTTAAACACCCCAATGCTCTGGCCAAGCATTTACACGAATCAGCCTAAAGAGTCAGCTCATTACTGGGAACTTTTAGACAGGTAATGTTGTTCTGTCACACTGAACCTGCACATTATGACTGCACTAAGGTGTGAGAGATTTGTGGGAGTAGGCTAACATGAGCTACAATTTCAGTATCATTGCCATATGAGAAGTCGACGTCCAAACATGGTCGACGTAAACACATGGCTTCAAGACCATTCAATTTACGTCAACAAAATTAAATGTTGCTAGACTGTGAAGAGGCAATGAGATCATGTTACAAGCCTTTCCGCTCTCAAAGTCTCCCCAAGAATTCCAGTCAACAAAGTCCAAACCACTGCAACCTATTTTGTTTTTAGTCTGTGCCTTGGTTTCCTGCAAGATAAAAGCTGCCTTCCCACAATCGGGCCGAATGGTTCTAAGAACAGTAAAGAAGAGTTCCAGTTGTTTTTCCACTTGAGCCTGGTACTGCATGGCATTCGTGCTGGTAGAATGCGTGCAGTTACATCGCCACTCAGGATTGGTCACTTATTGATACAGGATTGGTTATCAGCACCACAGTGGAAAATGAAACCATATATCGGCTGGCCCTGATCGGCACAGAATGGAATAGTTAAGCAAAAGAACGGTTTGGCCCAATGGTGGAAAGTGGCTAAAGTCTAGCTGGTTGCATGCTAAGATGTGCTGTAAGGGTCTTTAGGAGGAGGTGAAGGTGTGAGAGGAAATGGCAGCAGAGTCCGGGTGTAGCCGCCCCAGCACAATTATTCCTGTAAATAAGCATCAGTAGGTGTCTGGAATGTGTCAGCACACGGGCTCAGACTGGACAACCAGAGCACGACCTCAACTACCGCGCACACACAGTGAGGGCCTGTCCTTAGCATACTTTCTCTCAGTAAGTTTCTCATAACCTGTGACTGTGTGCAAACAGGTTAGGGGTCTTGCACGGATCTATTTATTCCATCATGGAATAACACTTACGGGAAGTCACTGTCAGCTTTTTTCCCTAGCTATAACTGGTAAAAGTAATAGTACGATGAGGCTAAGTTAGCGCTTTCATAACGTGTTTTAAAGAAGCTTGTATCCATGGAAATAGACAAAATGTTCATTTTGCTTCCTATATCACAGTTTAAATGTAAATGTGAAATATTGGTTTGGCAACAGTAAAATAAAAAAAAGTAGTAAGTTTTATGTGGCATGGATGCTTTAAATTGATTTTAAAAAAGACAAGGTCAAAAAAGATAATTTTTTTCAAATAAATGCCGTTCTTTTGATCAAAGAATACTGAAAAAAAATGAAATCACAGTTTCCACAAAAGTATTAATCAACATCTGTAATATGCACCAAATCAGCATATTAGATTTGATTTCTGAAGGATCATGTGATAAACGGGAGTAAATACTCCTGAAAATTCACTGGAATAATTTTTTTATTGTAATAATATTTCACAATATTAATGTTTAACTGTATTTATCATCAAATAAATGCAGACTTGTTGAGCACAAGACCTTAAACAAAATCTCACTAAGCCCAAACTTTTAAACGGTAATGCATGTAAGCTACACCTTTTATTATTATTATTATTATTATTATTACTGTTATTTATTTTAACATTACAAAACATTAGAACAGTGACCAAAGATTACAAGTACATTCCAACATAAATTATAGACACATGGATCATTTAAATATAATTGCAGGTAATATATTGCAGTAAAAGAAAATTAAAGATCACTTTATGCCACTCCGACACTGTCGGTAGTTTATGAGAGATCCATTTAAAAAAAAAAAAAAATAATAATAATAATAATAATAATACATTTTATTTGTAATGCACTTTACATTAAGCAGAATCTCAAAGTGCTCAGAAAATGCTCTTTCAACACCTCTTAAGAACAAATTCTTCCTGATCTTGACTTGTTTTGAGGCATGTTTTGCTGTATATTTTTGCACCATCCATACTGGTATATACCACTCAGCCCTATATACTATATAAAAAATTGACATCATACAAATCAAAAAGCCCATGTTTAATGTGAAAAGTAAGCTTAAAGACCATGTAACACTATCACCAATATATGCTTTGGAGGGCAGTAAGAAAGCTGGCGCTGTCTGCCAAAAGCACAGTGCTATAATTCACCTGGCACTGTTGCCAAGGCAACATCACAACAATAGCAGCTACCTCCAAAAATATCAAAGCTCAGTTGTTAAATAAAGCATGTATGGGCCATTTCACGCACCTCTTAACTAACTTCAGCTGACATGAGTAGAGCCTCTGCCATTGTCCTGCCAAAGTGAATCTATGTCTGGGTTCTTACAGCAATATTTGTTAAACCCCGCATTTTTTTGTACTATACTGTTTTATGGATTTATTTAATACACTGAGCTGTAGATAAACACAAACACAGCTGAGTGTGTGAATAGTCAGTGTGCTCATTATGTGTTTGCAGTTATTTCAGGTTATGGGTGGATATGCTGTCCCAGAGGGAACTGGTACTGGTGTGATTCAATGACAGGACATATCCACAATCTACCCCTTAGTCAGAGGACTTAGTCACAGCCTACTGACTAGTACACACCCAGTCTACATCTACACACACTCAGACACACACCCCGGTACACGCATTCCTCCTTCATCTCCAGAACATTCAATGCTCAAGATTTTACAATCAGTCAGAGCCACGGCCCTGAAGTTAGTGTACTTGCACTACCATATTGCGCCAAAGCTCTTATAGGTAATTCTTCTGGGGTTTTTTGAGAAAAACTTAATGTTTTTATCTTTTTTTCTTAAGATTGCTCTAGACAAAACTTAAGAAGAAGTTTTTTCATTCAAGAATCTTTTAAAAAATCATTGTAAACAACCTCTCAAAGTCATGATAACCTCCAACTTGTCTTAAATCTCCAAAGTTAAGGATAAGTGAAGAAAGTGTGCATGCTTATTATGATTCTTACGATGATCTGCAGGAGCGAAAAAGGCGGCCTTTGAGATGATTTTCATTGAGTTGAACAGCGAGTCTTCGGCAAGAACCGCTCAACAATCAGATAACATCAAAGCCTGTTATTTTCTTTATGATAAAAAAAACAACATTAAGAAAATATTACAGAAATTCTTAAGATTTTTTTCAAAAATAGTTACAACTTCTTTACATTTTTTTAACCTTTTTCTTCTACAGGATATTTTCTTGAATCTAGCCCCTGATCCAATTCCCCACATCATTTCCTGTCCTATAAAAACTGCAATACAAAAACATTTACACACTTACAACCCCAAGCTCAAGAGACCTCTGTCCCTCCGGCCAGTGTCATAAGTCCTAATTTCCTCATCATTTCATTTATCCATAACGCAACAGATATACCAAGCACAAACAAACTGTGAAGGGCTGCTGGGTAATGTAGTCCACATAAGTTTCATGCTTACATATTATGCTTTTGCCAGGAGTGCTAGTGAGGTCTGGTTGGGACAGGCTGTTGTTGTTGTTGCCATTCTCCACGTCTCCTGTCTTTTCCATGGGTGGAGTGTTTGAATTCTGTGCTGTCTGCTCACCGGTTTCATTCCCTTCTGTGGCCAAAAAACACAAACACGGAGGAGAGAGACAGAAAATAAAAGTTACAAAGAGATTACAAAAAGCATTGCTTTCAAATCCATTTGTAAAGTCTTGATGCAACCAAAGTACAATGCTGGATGCTCAGTTTGGGTTTATATTTGTATCAGCTATTTTGCTAGATCATCAGTTGGTGTGCTGTGCTCACGTATCCGTGAAAGCACAATCATGCGGTCAGCAGCATGTGTTTGTGTGTGCGTGTTTTATAAGTTAGCGCTGGAGCCAAGTGGTCTTATTATGTGGCCTGGTAATTATACAGGACTGTCTGAGAAGGCTAGAGCAGCGTGACATCAAAGAGGGTTCAGGACTGGGTCTTAGCGAGGAGAAGCGCTGTGTTTAGCTGTGCTGAGTACAACAGAGCTCTGCTCCTTCCTGGCCTCTGTCCCATTCCTACCCAAATGGAAGCCAGCTGGGCTTTATTGGCTGTCTGATAAACACACAGCATCTCCCGTGGAACATCAGTCCACTGCTCTCTGTTTATTTTGTTTAGTGACTCTCTGCCTTTTATCTTGGCAGGCTCCAGTTTCTACCTTTTTTGTTTGATTGTATGTTGAGTGATTTTTATTCCTTTTTCCTTATCTTGTAATTTTGTGGATAAGAGGATCACCTTTTTATAGAAATTACCTTAGCAAGGTCAAGATGTCAGATTAGTCGATTAGTCATCCAATGAATGACTATTAAGCAGTTTGCATGATAAAAACCCTCTCAGAAAAGTTTTAAAAAAATCTAATTTGAAGCAGTGCAGTTACATCATTCAAATTGACGTCTTCGGACAATGCATTGCACTGTAAACCCAAATCCAACCAAATAAGAGCAATTAGTCAACTAGTTGACAGAAATCTTGACCTATCAGAACAGACAGATCTAGCTGCTGACAGCATCGTAACCAGATGGCCTTATTTATTTTCTCTACTAAACTATTTCACCTCTGAGCAGGCAAACCAAGACGACTCATGAGGGGCTTCCATCCCCCCATTTCATCAACCAAAACTCCAACAACAGACAAATTGTCAGGGTCTGAACTCATGGCTCACAGAAACATCAACATTTTCTCCTCCTCAACCTCAATGACAAACAAAAGTGTTTGCAACACTTCATGCTAGCAGCAGAAATATCCCCTGACACTGCCTGCTGAGGTCTGAATGCATCCTGTGGTGCTGTGCAGACCCCAAGGCCTTATATCCTGTGCTGTGTAGTAATAAAGGAGCTGGAATTGGTAAGTTCACATCTGGAAACAGCTGCTGACAGAGCAGAAAAAGTCACAATAACAGCAGCAAAAGTCGCAAAAATTAACCTCTAACCACAGCATAGAATGTAAGCCTAAAAAGAACTTTAAGAAATACAGATTTTTAATACATATCTAATGATTTCTCTCAGAAGTGACTAAAATTGAACATCAATATACATACTGTATAATCTATTTACAGACAGATGATCAAAAGGGTGACAAGGGTGATTTTGTAAAGAAGAGGTTTACGTTGCGATATATATAATAAAAAAAAACAAATAAATACTAATTAATTAAATAAAAATAGAATATAAATTAAAATAAATACACTTATTTGAGTTCTGAGGAAGAAAAGAAAGAGACCGCAGCGTAATAAAGTCTATCATACAGTTCAGAAGTTGCCTTATACAAAAATATTTGACCATGGAATCCTGTGATTAAGTGAATTATAGCTTGATTCTGTGATTCCAGTAAGATGTTCAGTTTATTAGAGGAAAGCAACACAGAGACACAGAAAGAGAAAAATGAAAGAGTGAAACCTGCAGGGTTCAGAGAGTTTATAAGCTGTTGTGGGTGAGTGTGAGAGCAGAGCAAGGGCTGTGGACAGACAGGGATCACGTTTATGAACCATTTTAGCTTTAAAACACAGACCACTGAAGCCTGCCTCGGTAATGCTGCTGAACAGAGGTCTGCCTTTATACCTCTGTGGCACTGAAGCGTGCGTCAGCTCCTTCTGTTCTCCCATTGCTGTGGATCACTGAGCATTAGCAATTGGAACCCAGCCGTTATCAAAGGCAGAGCTTTAATTCCTCATCATAATCAAGCCGTACAGCAGGCAGGGGAGATTTACAGTGCAGGCATCATAGTTTCAGCTAAGCCTTACACATTATGTGGCTGAAGCAATGAGGAATTTCAAGAACCTGCTCTTAATGATCTCAGCAATTACGCCACGTTTGCAAAAGCCTTTCTAAATCAGATCTCTGGGTAAACGATCTAGTGCTTTAGACACGCGAGTTGTTTTGAGCTGGAATAAAAAAATCCTAAATGTGATGGGTTATAGTGTATATAGGACATTACTTGTACATGCAACGTGTTTGGACCCTAGAGGCAGAAAATGTGTGGAAATTTTACTTGACTTGTAAACAGGGCTCATGCATTTCCCAGTAAACAACACAAGAACATAGGAATAAAAATATAGTATGTGAGTAATAGTCATAAAGACTTTATGGCATTAAAGGCATTGCGCTACATGTAATGTTTGCTGTTGTGGGGGTAGACGGCCCACCTACATTTTATAGCACTTTTCCCACGACAACAGGAGGAATGAGGTGTCTTGTGGTAAAGACTGCTTGGAAAATGTACATCAGCATCCTACTGGTGCAATCTCAGTTAAGTTTTACAGCGATATACTGTATTACATTGGCACACGTGATTATTTCTTAAATGGATAGTTCACTGAAAAAAAGAAAAATGTCAAAATTCACGTCTAACTGGTCTTTTTTTTTTCTTGTTTTGAATGTTTGAACTGTTTTGTAGCCTGGATGCCACCCGAATTTAGCCCCGCCCACAACATTTTTACACGGGAAATTCGGTCTGGACTCGATCCATAGAGGAATAATTATGCCCGAACAGAAACTGTTTAGACCAATGAAATTGTCAGGGCGGGCTTTAGATGATGATGGACAGATGATAAACAGTAACGTAATCATCCACATCATCGAAGGCGCTTGGGTTGAATTTGCTCTTATCCTAAACAGAGAACTTGTTCGTATGCATTCACCTTCACTATTTCTCTCAGAAACGATGATCGTGTTGGTAAGTACTATGTGTATCCTTAAATTCTTTTATTACAATACTGGCAAAGATAATTTACGCTCATCTTTTTCGTCTAACGTTACTCATTCCAGCATGCGTGCAGACAGGGTTGCCAAGTTTTTTCGCAATGTCGCACAATTGCACCTCAAAACTACAGCCTAATATGTTATTTTGGCATGGTCGCCTGCTAAATTTTGCATTCCTGGGTCTATATATCACATAATTGGAGTCGCTTCAACCCGCGGACATGAAGAACAACCCGCGGGAAAAACACAGACTTGCAGTGCGATTAAGTTCTGTTGACATTTGACAACTAACGTTATGCGTCCCTCCGTTGCTCTGATTGGTTGTAGGTTTATCCAATTAAGGTCTTTCCTGGTTCGGTTGAAACACGCCCCATAATCAAAGCCCAATGGGGCGGTATCAGACTCATATTCTAACTAGAATTGAGTATGACCACATCAGGCTAATTGTTTTGTCTAAGTCAGTGGGGTCAAAAACAAAACTGAAACCCAATGACTTTCATTATTTTGTTTGTTTGCCGTTTTTCCCTCAAAAAATCTTCCACAGAAAGAAGTTATACAACAACATTTGGAACAACATTATTAAAGGCGTGTATATGCTATGATTCATGAACTATCCCATTAAAAGTGTGTTGTTTCTGCACCAATAGCATCATCAAACAGAATTGCAAAATAATGATGATTTTAAACAGTCACATCCCAAACTCACGCTATTGGTTGAGCCATGAGTCTGGATGCTCAAACAACCACAAATTGTTACACTTTTTGAGGAAATCAACCTATAAACAGTTTCCTCTGAATATTAAACTGGAACAGAATGATTTCACCATCCCAAAAAATGACACACTTCACCTGAATTGAGCAGAATGACCAATGTTTTGCGGGTGTGTATAACATCCGCCGGTTAATAGGCCAAGACACTCATACACGGCTGATTCTGAGTCACTCTCTCTGCCTCGAAGCTCTCCGTCTCCCTCTGTGTCTCTCTTTTTCTCAATCTCTTTCTCTCCTTTCTGCGGTGTTGCCTTATTTACTCCTGAGGTCTGGGAGTGCACACTGAGACTTTCTATAATCTTAAAGCAGTCAGGTATGAGGCCTGGTATTAGAGACTGAGCAGCCATGTGGCTTTACTGGGACACTTTGAAATACTCTCAACCCTCAAGCCCCAGCCTTTCTTTATTTTGTGGCAGAGTTGCTCTGTCCTCAGCAAACCCTACTAATGCTCTTTCAGAGGAAAGAGACAAAAGAGAAAGAGAGACTGACAAGAGACTTAGAGATATTTCACACCCCCATGCGTCTCAGTGGAATAGTTGAACTGAAGACTAGGCAAGAGACATGCTTGAATTAGAACTTTCTCCAACTCTGAGATCCAGAACTTCTCCTTTGACTTGACGAGACCTCCCCTAACAGTGATGACTGTAAATTCGGTTTTTAATAGAATACAAGAGATTACACCATTTGAAAAGTACTTTCTCTTGTGTGCCAGTGAAAATAACATCCCTTTCATTCTAGAGATAATTTGCATTTGAGTTGAAGTGTAAAACTCGCAACTTCACAATTCAGTGTATGCCTGAAGAAAAATATATTGGCTTAATGTGACAAAGAAAATTGTTAAATATCAGGCAATCTCAGAGGCGGGCCTGAAGGAGCAGTGCACCGGCCACTTGTGTTGGGAGTTAATTACTTGTCATTACCCTGACTAATTAAAACCATCACTCTTTAAAATCCACCGAGGGTGATATTATGCTAGCACAGTGCGAGGATGGGAAAAACAAGGGGGAGAGGTAAAAGAAAAAAGAACAGATGAAATGAAAGGCATAAAAATGAGGTCGATTTTATGCAGCTGTAGGCTAATATTATCATCGGCTTCAGGTTTGGCAGACAGGGCCTGCTGTAGCTCTGCAGGCATCTGGAACAATGTGCTGGCCACAGGGCACAGAGAACAGAGGGATACAGTTTTGGGAATTGGAGGGCTACAGAATGAAACTACGCTGCAGGCTGCGTTCCTTAAATTCCCAACTGGTGTACGTTGAGATGAGAAAAGAAGGTGCTAAACACCAAATTTAATCTTAAAATGCAAATCTGGAAGGCAAAAACAAGTCATCAAGGACAGATTCCTAATATGTTGTGTCATGTCTGCATAATAATTGAGATTGCTCTCTCTTAAATCATTATGCAACATATGAAATGTAACAATACATGCTGGGAGCTGCCATAGGTTATGTGTGTAATTTGTGCTTTCATAAGACCTATTTGCAAGTATCAACAATTGTGAGCAGAAGTTAAAGTTTGTTTTTTTTATTCAGTAGGTGTGTAGTATGTGGTCAGAAATGTCTGTATACAGGGCACAAGCCTGCAAATAAACGGACACATTTTGCAATGACTTTTCCTGCCAGGTTAGAGGTTGCACGGATGCAAATTCAAAATATTGCTGAAGCATTTTTGTAGTGTTTATTTTAGCAATAATGTTCAATAATTATATTAAGTATTCTTAATAATCATTTTATTTTAGCAGAAATATTATTATTACTTGTGAGTGCTGGGCAATCGATTAATCGTGATTAATCTAATCCAAAATAAAAGATTGTGTTTACATAATATATGTGTGTGTACTATGAATAATTATTATGTATATATATAAATAAATACACATGCCTTTTTAAAATATTTATTTATATAATATTTCTATATACAATAAATTACATAAATATATATATGCACAGTATATACATGCAAATATGTATTAATTTTATGAAGGAGTGTGTATTTATATATACATAAAAACGATACACAGCACACACACACACATATTACGTAAAGATAAACTTTTATTTTGGATGCGATTAATCGATTGCCCAGCAATACTTATAATAATATGTTGATTTATAATGCACACATTTTTTACAAGACAAACCATATATACAATATTTTTAATAATACAACTACTATTATTGTTTTTATGTCTCTATTTTTGTGCTTTTACAGTTATCAGGTGGCGGTGCCTGGAGCCCTGGGATGATTAGATCAGCACACACTGGACCCTCAACATTTTAAATTTTTGCAGTTCAACTATCTGGAAATGTGTACCAATCATGTTACAGTATATTCAAATCCATATGGTTAGTCTTTGCCAGGCCTTTGAATCAATTATCCTCAGCCATATAGTATGCTGCTCCCAGAAACAAAAACTCAATTGACTGTTGCATATTTATTCACATTCATCTGTACCTTACTCAACGCACTGCAATTGTATAGTGTGAGTGCTACAGGAAACAGGTGGTGCCACTTAGTGGAGCATCTCAGATGGATTAAAGCAGAGCACCTCATTTAAAGCCCACATTCATGCTCCCCTTGTTACACATTTGTGAGCCCATCATGACTTTGACACAATTTTTATAGCAATGACCCCTCAGGGATGTAATTAGGGAAGCAAAAAAGAAAATAATTAAGCAAATGTCTGTGGCTGATCCTCTGAAGAGACATGCTGATAACTACGGGAACGTCTTCACTAAGCTTGGCTTTAAAACAATAGAGTCTAATCTGGGCTTGTACACTGGCCAAGAGTAAAAACACACGCTTGGGGGAAAAAGCTTCAAAGAACTGTTTTGGAATTTATCCAAATTCACAGATTATTTAGCAAGTACAATAGAGGTGAGGGAAAAAACACTGTAAGCTCATTAAAAAAGAAAATGTCTGGTATTTAACAGGCTTTAGGGAGGATTTAACAGCACTATATCTTGTGCTTGAAAGTTTTTGTGAGGAGATAGAGCAGTGTGAAGAAAGTGGGGGGTCTATATCTCTGTTTCAGGGCTTGGCATCTCCGAGCGTGACATTCCATGTCTCCTGGTTCTCTTTAACATAAAAACATTCACTTTTGCACAGTCACGCACCTCTGCTGGCTCCAAAGAAGCAACAGGAAGTTTCAAACACACTGGTGAGTGGCCAAAAGTTGCCTCATAGGTCAGCATTGATCTGCGCTCGCTCTCTTTCTCTTGCTCTCTCATTTGAACCCTCTCAGTCAAAAAATCCAAATGTTTTTGAGCAATGCTTGCTAATTTGCCATCTTAACAGCAAGATTTATAACTGAAGTGAAAGCTGCAGGAATCCCCCCACATGAGAATCATGGCAGCAACTTAAAACCATTAGGCCAGGTATCAAAGACAGACCCCACAATGCTCCAACATTATGAAATCTCCTCAATCTTTCTCACACAAAGGAGACCGGCAAGTGATATCTGCCACAGACATGTCAGGGGAAGCCAAAATATACATCTTGAAAGGCCAGCTGAACATTTGCAAATAATTATGTACTGTGAATATCAAGCCATTTGAACAAGACTGCTCATGTGTGTCAGAATATAGAATATATTTGTCATGAGTGGACCATAGATTACTGCAGTCACTTGGCAATATAATTTACCCTAGAGAGTTTTACTGGACTGCTTCAGTAAGAATGAATCAAATTAAAATGTATAAACGCCTTTCTTTTTGAAGATGCACCCAGTCTTTATGGTGTTATGAACTTGTTAGGATTCAATCATAATGAGAGAAGCACCAAATACATAGTTAAAAATCGATAACGAAGTTGAGACAAATACATTTTTACTACATAACCATTATTTAGTTGCTTTTTTATCAACAAAAAAGCAACTTAAATTTTACAGTTAAGAAATTAAAATGGTGGGTTATATAAACCTATGCTTTAGTTAAATAGTTTTATATTTTATGTTTTCATCTTCAAAATGGTACTTTAATATCTTTCCCATCGGTTCATACAATACATGGTTGACCTTGATCATAATGGTAAACTGTGTCACTCAAAAGTGAAAAGTATGTGTGATGATGCCAAACAAGAATTTTCTTAAGAAACGATAAGAGCACGGTCTTAAAGTGATAGTTCACCCAAAATTGAAAACTGTCATCAGTTACTCACCCTTATGTTGTTCAAAACCCGTAAGACTTCTAAACACAAAGGAAAATCTGAGGAACAACTGAGGAAAATCTTCTAAACACAAATTAAAATATTTTAAATAAAATCTGAGAGCTTTCTCTCCCTCCATTGACAGTCCATACAACTACCACTTTAAAACTTCAAAAAGTTCATAAAGAGATTGTAAATCTGTTCAAGAAGGTTTAGTCAAAAATGTTGTCCAAAAAGAGACATGATCCCTTTATATAATGAACAGATTGAATTTAGGCTTTTATTCACATATAAAAATGTATCTACCAATGAGGTTCATCCTCGGGTCACGCAGCACAATTGAGTTTCCGCAAGAACCAATGAGCTACTGTTCGCTGATCAGTTTAAATGTGAAAAAAGCCTAAATTTAATCTGTTCATCATATGAAGCGATCGAGTCACTTCAGAAAATATGGACTAAACCGCTCAATTCATATGGATTACTTTTACGATCTCTTGATGAACTTTTTAATGTGACAAAGTGGTAGTTGTGTAGCTGTCAATGGAAGAACAGAAATCTCTCAGATTTTATTTTAAATACCTTAATTGTGTTTTAAAGATCAACGAAAGTCTTACATGAAAGTCATTTATTGGTAATTTTAACTGTCTAGAAAGGAGTGTAAAAGTGGACCTTTTCTTATCCTAAAGATTTCTTATCCTGTTGCACCATGATTAGTGTCTAGTCAATGTCAAGCTTAAAGCTGAACTGGCCCTTTAAGAAATGCTAATAAAAACTGTCCTTCAACCTACAGAATGTGTATTAACTTCATTTAGAAATAATTGATCAATTTAGTAATTCTTTGATGGAATGAACCATGGCTTTTTTAGAAAGTTGATTATAAAAATACAGTTTAAGCACAGAATGTTGTCTATGAGGATGCACAACTTCTTTATGTAAAGAAAAAAATCCCACCCCCATCACATAACTGCTTTCTGCATAATTTGTGAAACAATGCAAAATGATCTTATCAAACCACAATTCATAAATAGCATAGAAATCCGTTGCTCTCTTTGCAGTCTCCCATATCTATGAAGTTCTCTTATATTTGCATTTTACATAAAAACTGTTAAAGGATACATAAATCTTAAAACAAACAGAGCTCTCTGTCATCGCTGTCAAATCATAACTCAATTCAAGCATAAGCAGAGATGTTGGCAGTTAGTCAAGTTTCAAATTACACAAAAAAGGCCTTTAGCCTTAATTCTTTACTGAACCGAAGTAAAAAAAAAGATCAAGATTTTTGAAATAGCAAATCCTTCTGTGTATCCAGCGAAAACAGCTTTAGTCATGCACTCTGGAGAGCAGGGAGTTAGTGTGGATGGTTCATCTCCCACAGGCCTGTACACAGAACTATGCCACTAAAGCTGAAGAAGGCCAGTCAATGCAGGCAGTGTTCAGCCTCGGACGGGCGCCATATCCACAACCAGGCGGCCTCATTCAAGCTTATGTTTGCAAAGAGTTTTTTCAAATACGAGTGCAGATCCTGTTAGGCTGAACTGTAAAAATTTACAAAGAAAAACAAAACTGATCACATTATCCTCATTATTTAAAATGTGGCTTTTTTAATTATATGATGTCATTACGTTGCTGTCTTGCCAACAGCCAATCTCTGCATCGCTGATTGTGGTTTTGAGTATCGATGCATTGCATCTGCCCTCTTCAGGGAATTTAGACATTTTAGTCCAGATATTTTAATCCAATCTGCAAATTCGTTTGAAGAACCAAATTAGCCAGAGATCAGTTATCAAGAAGATCTAGGATCTGTCAAATCATCTCAAATGTGTTAAGCGAGGTACGAAGAATGGACCCCAGAATGAACGACTTAAGCTAATGCCTAAACGCAGCGAGATGAGAATTCCTCACAGTCTAAATGAGTGTGCTTCATGTTGAGGCACAAACCTCAAATATTTAGGAACAATTCAGAGCTAAATGTAATTAGCGGTTATTGGGCAGATGGCATATATGCCTGGTAGCCTCATTTTACCATGGTGTATTGGCTGTGGCAATCACACAGGAATCAACACGCTCACTGGTTTTTGCAGCACTGTTATGAAAAAGGACGACTGGGCCAGGACTTGCCCTCTCCCACAGTAAATACAAGGCCTCCGCCTGCACATCTGATTCCTCCGGAGAGAACTGTGGCAGTTTGCAGAGGTGGTGCGCTCAAAGCCACTTGTTGTTCACACATATGCATGTGTGGATACACATGTTCACTGGCCCCCAGACCTAAAAAAAGGCATGTTTGGTTGTACACACACGCACACAGGTCACACATATTCCGCAGTGCCCAGTGTATAGAGCACCATAACTAATCTGGAATTTTGACCCCTCGCTAACAGGACAATCTGATGGAACTAAAGAGCATTTCCAAGTGGCCCATTCCTCTGGAATTCAGAGACCCCCCATGCCCTACTGACAAACCAAAGCTCACTGAACCCCATTCACTGCAATACTTGATTCCAAAGCTAAGAAAAGTACATAGCCTTCAAACCACAGAACGTTTCACTAGCACTGTGAACTCTGTTTGCAGACTTCCACTAGCCAAGGTCAAAAACAATAGCGTCTACTCTTATTAGCACTGTTCTAAATCTAGTGAGCGGCCTTGCTGTATGCTGCCCACATAGGCTGTACCTGAAATGGAAGGGAATTTCAATACAGCCAATGCCAGTGGAACATTTTAATTATTTTAAATGATTTTTGTTGATACTCTTTTTATCTTTTTAATATACACACAAAGGTTGGGGGTCAGATTTCTTTTTAATTAATAATTTCATTCAGCAAGGATGCATTCAATTGATCAAAAGTGACAGTAAAACATTTATAATGTTACAAAAGATTTCTATTTCAAATAAATGCTTTTCTTTTAAACTTTCTATTCACCCAAGAATCCTGAAAAGAATGCATTTCCACAAAAATATAAAGTAATTTTCAACTGTTTTCTACTCTAACATATTAACATTTAAAATGAGCATATTAGAATGATTTATAAAGGATCGTGTGACATTAAAGACAGAAATAATGGCTGCTGAAGATTCAGTTTTGCAATTACAGAAATGAATTTATTAAATATATTATTAAATCAAATATATTAAATAATAAATTGTACTATTCACAATATTATGGTTTTTACTGTAATTTTGATCAAATAAATGCAGTTTTGGTGAGCATGAGAGACTTTTTACAAAAAAAAATCTTAACAGCTCCATTAACTTGAGAACCAGACTTGAACATTACAAACAATGTACAATATACATTTCTCGCATTTTCTACAGCATTTTGGAATTTTGGCAGCATGAGATTTTTTAAGAGTTCATGAAAAAAGTGTTTCTTTGGAAGCAGTATTAATATGTTGCCTTCAAATGCTGCCTAAAGAGGTTGCTCACTAGGTTTTAGAAAAGCTACTGAATTATATGTATCTTTTCTTAAAAATAACCATCTTTTCTGTTTTAGAAATCTATAATCATCCTTACTTATTTGTAAAGATTTATTGTATTTAGCAAAGTTGTGTTAAAACTGAGTTTGTAATCATTGCACTGAATGAATTATATCGCTTTGCCATTTTTTCATTGAGCTTAAAGCAATGCATTCTGGGATTGTCATCTCCATGAAGGATACATAAGATGCTGACTAGTAATTATGTTTAAAAGTATCTTCAGGCAGTATAATTAAGTTACCTACATTTCAAAACAGTCGGAAGCGTACCTACGATGCCATGAAATACTGCCTAGCTCACTCGCTTTTTTGCATGTGATCAAATGGCAACAATCCACTTATTAAAGTCACATGAATGAAATGGCTTCTCAAACAGGTAAAAATGTAGGGCGGGTCTTGATTTTGTTTATCGTGAATCGATTGGATCATGATGGTTTGCTATGGCTGTGAGCTCAAGTGAGCGACAGGTTGTTCTGCCTTCGCACCAAAAATCATCTGAAGAGAAACTGTTGCAACATGGAGGGGAAGTTATTTTGATTAAAGATTACAAGGGCATAAGATTTTTATTAAATAATGATGAGCACAGATAAATCATTTCTAATAAATACTGCAATTTTGCATTAAAAAAGGAATGTAGTTTTGATTTCAAGGAGACTTTAAAAATGATATTCAAGTTACACCCAGAGACCTGCTGGCTGTGTCTTTTGTACCTGGGCATGGGTCGGTGAGAGTTTCCTGGGGCCGGCTGTCCGGTTGGGCTCCATCTGAATGTTCGGGTGGGTTGGCACTGTGGCTGTGGTCCTCCTTGGACATCTGTTCTGGAGCCAGGTGCCAGGCGACTAGAAATTACCCTGCGAAAGAAGCACACAGATGAAAAACAGGCTCAAAGCCTGCGAACACACAGCTGTCCTTGTTCCCACTATCACTTTTCCCTCCTATTGTTCGGCTCATGTCAGTGGGCCAAAGCACTTAAAAACACCAGCGGCTTGGGAAATAATGCTTGGCAGAAGAAGAATAAACTAAAATGGCACAATGAAGCAGAGAAACAGGACCAGAAATGATCCCAAAAAACCTAAATGTCCAAGAAACTAACAACAAATTTTGACGCTCAGACCATGGCATTCCTGTGGTGAACATGCTTTTTCAAGAGTTTCTTTAATTAAAATGTCATGTGTTGAATTAATAATTAACTTCTTAAATGAAGGCCATGTAGGCTACTTCAAGACATGATAAAGTTACACGATAAAGTTAACTATTAAAAACTCCACTAGTCCGAATAATCATAATAATCTTGTATGAATCACGAGCAGCACACAGAACAACATGACTCTGTTGGTTTTCATGCTGTGGTTTGTCTGTGGCGAGTCTCTGCACGCTCCTGCTAAAACTCACTCAAACCTGTTGAACGTGTCCACAGTTCAGTTTATAGACAAACCTGAGGCAGATGTAAAGCAAAACAGTCCAAAAGTCTTACCTGCAATGGTCACTCGGTACCAGTGTTGTCTCAGTGATGCATCTTTTAGTGCTCGCGCAAAACAAACTTTCAAGTGTCCCGTTTCGCGGGGGAAAGTCTTTTCTTTCTCTTCATGTATCACTCTCTCTCTTCAAGTTTTTGAGTTGCTTTATTATTTACATTAATGTTGACACTCGTTATTCCGTTATTGTTAACCTCGACAGTTACCTCCAGTGTTGAATAAAACGAGTTATCTTCGTCCTCAAACTCTCCAAGAGCCAAAAAACGTGACAGAAAACATCTTAAAGTGGAGTCTTATTTTTCCCTGTACTAAAGGAAGACAAGAAATAAACAGTTATTTTCCCCTCTCTATTTTCCTAGCTATGAAACAGCTATTTTCCCCTCTCATATCCTCCTAAATTCCAGTAATGATGAAAGTTGTTGAGGTCGCTCTTCAGATGTTTTCACTGCGCGCACTGTCGCCCAGGACTCTCTGCAGCAGCAGCGCGCACTCAGCTCTAGAGTTCGACAGGAAATGACATTGAGGGCTGATTACTCCCTGCAGGCGAGATGCCTGTACACTACAATTACACTCTCCAGGACCACATAATAATAGACAAAACAAGCCAATAATATATAATATAATATAAAATAATATACTATAATATAATATAATATAATTAATATAATATAATATAATATAATATAATATAATATAATATAATTAATATAATATAATATAATAAATATAATATAATATAATTAATAATATAATATAATAAAATTAAAATAATATAATATATAATATAATTAATAATATAATATAATTAATATAATATAATATAATTAATAATATAATATATAATATAATATAATATAATATAATATAGAATATAATTAATAATATAATATATAATAAAATTAATATAATTAATAATATAATATAATATGATATAATATAATATAATTAATAATATAATATAATACAATATAATTAATATAATATAATACATTATTAAATTTAGTTTAATTTAATTGATATAATTAATATAATATAATACAAATACATAATAAAATAAAATATAATATAATTAATATATTTTTTAAAATATCTACTATATATATATATATATATATATATATATATATATATATATATATATATATATATATATTCAATTTAATATTCATCACATACACATATTGATACATACTACATATACATACACAATTTATATATGTATATTTTTTCTTTAATTTTCATATATTTATTAAATTTTTAATATATCATTTTTAGAAAATATATTTAAGATTTAATATGTAAATCATACACTCTAAAAAATGCTGGGTAAAAATCCCAGTGTTGGGTCAAATATGGACTAACCCAGCAATTGGGTTGTCTTAAGCAAACATTTAAACCAACCGCAAACCGTTTTAAATCAGTTTTAGGCCCCTGTGCCATCTATGCCAGTTAAGGTTTTTTTTGCACAGGGGGCAGGAATGATTTTACGCATTCCAATTTATATTCATTTATGTCAGTGTCAGGCCTGAATTCCATGTTTATGGTTCCATCACCTCTCGCTCTCTCTTTTAGCGGTTTCCTGCAAATGCTTTGCACATGTAAAGGGGGGAATGCTACACTTTGATAGACTCCCATTGGATCCGACATCCATCAACAGCAGCATTCTGCAGGCTTGAGCTCTGTGAATGTGTCATACAAACTGATAGGATGAAATCAAATTAAAATGTTGATGACTGCGTAAGGTGTAATGTCCACACCCTCACCCACTACTAAATCTAAAAATGACACTCATTGCAAATAACACAGCACTCCTAAGACAGCGTCAGACACTCATTAGCCTCTGCCAATGTTTGTTGACCGGTCAATGATATTCAACCCTTCAAGGTTTTTGTCTTGGTAATTAACCTGACATTTACCAGGTGCCACTCTGCTTAGTTTCTTCTCTCTATGGCCTAAGAGTGCTGTGGTTCTGATGGCCTTAATCTACTGCATGGTTCCATGGAGACATGAGATTTTATGCTTTGCATGCTTAAATGTGGCCCAGATTGGGTAGAACAGTGCTTGGCCAAGCGTCAGCTATTAAAGGGATAGTTCAGCCAAAAATTTAATTTCTCATGGTCATTTACTGTTGAAACATTCATTGTTCTGCAAATGAAAGAAAGTCTATGTCATGAGGGTGAGTAAATGATGACAGATTTTTTTTTTTTTGGAACTATTTAAAGGCTTAGTTCTGTCATTAATTACTACATCTTGTGTTGTTCCAAACCCAAAAGATTTTCGTTCATCTTCGGAGCAAATATATTTTTAATGAAATCTGAGAGCTTTCTGTCCCTCCATTGAGCCAATGCAATGACCACTTTCAAGCCTCAGAAAGGTAGTAAAGACATCATACAGACATGGGCACGGGTTTGGAATGAAATGAGGGGGAGTAATTAATGACAGAATTTACATTTTTGGGTGAACTAACCCTTTAAGTGCCTGACTAATGCATCATTCAGTGATTATAGGTCATTGTACATAACCATATCTAGGTCAACTGCTGGAACCTGGCGAAACTGAAGTGCTGACTAAGTAAATGGCTTCCCATAATACTTAGTAGTGATTAATGTGAAACCGATAGAATTACAGTAACCATAAATTACAGTAGCTAGTAATGCTAATTTACAAGAACCTCTCCAAGATAATGGTTAAAAAAAAACATCGAGGCACGCGCATTACTCATGTCCACCAGTGTTTTCTCTTGGATGTTATTTTAAACGTTTGACACTGATTGTTTGTAGCGGAATTGAACATTTTGGCACGGTCGGGGAAAGGGAGAGGGATGGAAATGTGTTTCTAATCACTCACAAAGATGCCTTTGTTCTCCTGTCCGGGTCCTTCTGTAAGCCAGCGGTCCGGGCTGAGGTATTCTGTCAGAGCCATCTTAATTAGACTCATTATGTAGCATTGGAGGGTGGAGGATACATTTAAATGAGTGTTTATGTGCGTGTGATTTATCATTTATCTAGGCGAATAAGTGCTGCGGATTGTGTACACTCAGTAGCAGGAGTCACTGTTCAAACAGTATCAGACTGCTGAGTCAGTCTTGAAATTCAGAAAATATCTTTATATAGTTTATCTTAATAGTTTACCTGAGTTTAATGCTGTTTCAACAAACGGTAAAAAAATGTTCCCAAAACTTTACCAAATTGAGCGGCCAGTGTAAATTTCCTTCCTGTCAAAATCTGGGAGAGAATCTCAAAATACTTTAAATCGAACTTTCTCGAAAGCGCCCACACTTTTACATCTTCTCTCTCAATATTGCAGGAACAAGTCTTCAGAACGGAGGCCTGTGTGTTTTAAAGATAAGCTTTCAGGGCAGATTTCAAACGAAGGGAAGAGATGGCAGAAAAAAATCAGAGAACCTTATCCTGGCCTAAATGGGTTGGAATAACACTCTCCACCCTGTCTGTGTCAGTGAGAGATTTTCTCAGAAGACTGAAAGGGCTCACTGACTGGGCCTGTCCTGTTATTTTCCTTTTCTTTTCCTTTTTTTCTTCTTCATTCTGTCCCATTCAGTTTTTGGCTGGTTTATTTACCCCTCCTGGTGGACAGAGCCTGTAACACAACAACAAAACCATCACATGGACACACTTCTGTGGGGTTTGAACACATGAATATTAATGTTTTCAATCCGAGATTGCAGAACTACTAGACAACAATGCATCAGCAACAACAAGAACCTTTTTTACGCTAGTCAATTTTAGTCATAATGTTGTTTTTAATGTTGCTTTGTTAGTGATAATAATAATAAAAAGGAAATGTATATACATTCAGCACTTAGGCATAAAAATAGGTACAGCTGTGTGTACACAAGGTGAGATGTTTTTCATATGAAGCACATAAAAAAAATGAAAATTTAACTAAATGTATCCCAATAAAAAGATTTTGAACCAGACTCAAATTTTATTGATAAGATCACTTTTAAAAAACAGAGCAATTGTTGAAAAGATGCATTGTTGTCATGTGACTGATGCCTCACAAATCTTTTATGATTGTATCCATTACTGTATTCACCCGCTAGCAGTCAGTCTACAGCTTACTCGGCAGAATTTAAAGTAAGTGAGAGAAGGTTTGTGCTCAGATGAAATATGTGGAATAAATGATATAACCTAGCGATTAGCTGCTATTACACAAAGAGGTAATTGCAAACATTAGCCTATGTCTCAACATGTATTATCAAATGGACTGGGCCATGATGTTCCTAAGTTAGTTGGAAAGGCAAGTGCTCTGTAGACATTCCACTTCCTTGAAGTTGAGGCCCCTGCTTTCTGGTTCAATCACCCATGCACTTTGTGACCCATGTCACATGCATTTTGCATGATTTAGGGGTAGCCACCTCCCTTGCTTGCTCTTAATTGAGAGCACATTTTCTACACCTCACACAATGATGGACTACTTTTGGTAGCTGTGTGTGTTTTAGATAGAAACACCATACGCACAAGCTCCAGCAGAGCCACACAACCTTATTGCGAACTGCTAAATGCTGACAAGGATGTTTGCATGTTTTAAGTGAATTATATATTAACTCTCAGATGCATGGTGAGAAAAGACATTTTGAATTATTTAGTGTATGATGTTCATCTAAACCACCATGGGTGATCACCTTTGACCCTTCCCTGTCATTTTTATGGCTGTCCTAGTTATGTAATTGTGTTTTTTATTTGTGACATTTATACAGTAAATGCAAAATGGCTGTACATTTAGAATATGCACCTCTATAATTTAGTCGGAGATAGTTTTCGTAGATAAAGGAATACTTTTATTAATTTTATTTGTATTCATTTTTGTTGCAATTTACTTTCCATAAATGTAAATTTGCCAGTCTACTGTACTGAACATAATGAATCAAATATAATATTTTTCATTGAATTTCCTTTCAGGTGTTTTTAAAGACTATTTCAAATAAAGGAGGAGGATATTTTCATTAAACAGTACTGTGGATAATTAATACATAATAATAATAATAATAATAATAATAATAATAATAATAATAATAATAATACTTCAAGGGATAGTTTACCCCAAAATCATTTACTCACCCTAAAGTTATTCCAAACAAAGTATTTTTTTCTCCAACATTCTTCAAAATATCTTATTTATACATCTTTATTACACAGGTTTGGAACAACTCTGGGTGAATGATTCTTTTTAATGTGAACGTATAGGGAACAGCAACGGAGATATGAATTATAGACATAAAAAAATATGAATTCCTTTGTGACTTAATTCATGAATAAGAGGGTTATTTACAAAAACATTAATAGGTTAATTTTAGAGTTAATAAAATAAAGTAGAAAGGAAATTATAATGCACAGCCTTAGACAGTGTAATAAGTATTTTTATTGCATTTTATAATGCCATTGTCAATAATTAGTACAGATTACATGCAACTAGACCTACTGTACAGTTTTTTATTGTCTGCATGAACAGACACAAGAAGATTCAGGTTACAAATACACAGATATATGTGTTTTTTTATACAGCATGAAGAAAAACGGCAGTGACTGGCATAAACATGGTCACCGGGGGTTAGAATGACAAAGGTGGATGGCTAGTTGCCTTTTTTAAAATTTTCTATACCATTTCAAAAGCCACCACATATTCTTCCCCCCAAGTCTCATCTGAAAAAGCAAATGTAAAAAACAAAGTATAATAAAGAGAAGTAAACAAGTTAAAATGAAACTAAAGTACATAGAAGTCACTGCTGAAAATGTACACACATTCGTAAAAATACAATGAGAGGAGAGTTGAAGTGGTAGTTCCATTTGATTGGCCGAAGAAGTTAATACCATCAGGCGAAAGCTCCCCTGCAGGGGTCCTTTACTTAGAGAGCGGCAGCTCAAAGCTATTCATAACCGGGCAATGGAGCTCTGGGTTGTAGAGTGGATAACCGTGAAATGTAAAATACCGCTGTCACCTTCGTCACGCATTTGTTTGGTTACAGTTGTGGCAGACTTGATCAATTTGGAATACAACCGTCTATCCACAATCCCTTTGGTGGTCACTGAAGATGAACTGCATTTCTAAAAGCCTTTTCACAATCTTATTTGGTATGCTACTGTGGAAAAGCCACACCAAGTTCACAGCGAATGGCAAACAGTGGTCGAAAATAGCCTGCATGACTTCATGGTCCCGTTTTAGTGCCATGAGTGTGCAGAAAAGTCTGAAAACATAAGGAAGACGCTCTCGATCGACATAATGCTGAAGAGAGCCAACCCGTGCACTTTCTCAGAGACTTTCTGTACAAATCTGGAGCGCTATTGCCTTATGAGAGACAGCTTTGAGTGCTCATGGTAAATATGAGTTGACTTTAAAGGGAGTCTGTACAAATTGGCACCTAAAGGACCAATAATAAAAAAAAAAAAAAACACCTTAAAGTTGCTCTTTCTTATAAGCAAGAGAGGGCTACACATTTTTTCTACAATGTTTTTTTTCTTCTCTTTCACTGTTTTTCTGAAGTTTTGGTCCTGTCTTCTGAGAAAAGTCCTTCTGAGGTATCATTACACAATGAGTTCAACTTTTTAGTTTGTTTTCTCTCTTTTTTCCTTAAAAATGCATAAATGCACTACAGAGACAAAAGTATCAAAATAGACCTAGCTAAGATAAATATACAAACAGGTGTGTTACCTAAACCACTTATCTAACTCTTAATCTGTCTTTTTTCGAGAGATAATACACAAAAAAAAAACAAACAAAAATCATCGTCCCAGACGTTTTATGACAGAAAAACTGGGGAGGAAAAAAAAAGGAAAACTAAATTTAACCATGATACCTGCAGCACATAATATGATAAATACATACACTTTAGCATAAGCAATACAGTATAGGAATTCTGAGCTCAAAACTTTACAATAGCTAAAAAACAGGTGCGGAAAAATAAAAGCGAAAAGAAAACAAGTAAATGAAACACGAAAAAGGGAATGCCCTTGAGAGCTAAGCCGAACGGTAATATACAATAATACATCATTACAACGCGCGTAAAAGTAACCAAGGAGTCATGGCGATCACCACTGATGTGTTTCAGTCCACATCTTACAAAACAGCTTTGTTTACACATGTACCTTAAAGCACAATTGTAGTCCATTTCGTGAATGCAGCAATTCATTCGTGAGAGTTTTTTTCAATTCCTTCGCAATCCTCAGTTCTTGTAGCACAAGCTCGATGGTTCTCTTTGGATATTTTGGTTTCGTCGTGCGGTAAAAATAAAGGCCTATTTTTCAAGGAGCGTGATGATCTCTCTGGGATGGTGTGTGTGTGTGCTATTTTTTCCACAGCCGTCACGAAGCTACACTTTGCATTAATTGGGAAGCGGGGTCCGTGCAAGAGTGGCCTACGTTAATGCATTCTGCCTATCATCATTTCTGACACCCAACTGACTGGCCCATTGAGTACGCTCTAATGACCGGCCAGCTCGATGGCTCTCATTGGCCTGGCCTCTCATTATGCATGCGGAATTAGAACACACAATTAAGCCTCCGCACAGTGGACCTGTACATAGACACTATGCTAATAGATCACTTAAAGTGGGGAATATGTGATTTGGAGTAGACCCTTTTAAATATGTTGACCACTTAATGCTTCATACTTAACAGGACTCAGCATTTTTTTTTTTCAGGAGGGGGTGGAGAGGTAGTCGTCTTTTTTTCCGTTGTGTCTCGTTTATTTGTTTCCATTCATGCTAATGAATTTGGAATCGAGAGGAATCGACAAGCTCCGTTCACAGCTATGCAACAAGAATCATATTTTGGTTTTTCCGACAATTAGTTTTTTAAAATTATTTTGTGGATGAATGAAAAACTAGAAAGAATTTACACCTTTTGAATGACTGTAGGTGACTTTCATTGGCCTATCTATTTTGTGAATCGATTTCAAAAGGAGGTAGCATTATTTTTGGTTTTATTTCTTTGAAGGTGTTTCGAAGGTGTGTATGAAATGAATACACAGGTCGCGCGTGACAAGGTATGTTAGAAAGATCCTCCAACATAGAAAAAAAGTGGAAAATAATAACTTGAACAGTCCTTAAAATGATTCCTGTTGTGGTTGAAACGATCTGAGTCCCTATCAGCCATCCCTTATTAGTGTGGTAAATAATACTGTTCAACAGGCAGGGTGAGCACAACAAACAGGTGCTCGCCTGCTTTTTTGGTATTCGTTGAACTGCGTTTTATTGTGAAATACTGGTAATTGAAGTAAACCATAATGCCGAGTAACTGCTGCTGGCTTCTAGTGTCACAAAGTACATCAACTGTTATTCAAGTGCCTTTTGCATGTAAAGTCCTTCGCAATCTTAGATGGCTAAGACTGGGTTCTCAACACTGCAATCGCCTGAGCACAAGATGGGGTAGAGAGCTTCCTTTCTCAGATCGTAAGTGCTTTGTACATTAACTAAGGAACTGCAAGAGGCTTGTTAATACTGCTTTTTTGCTTTTTGTGTCCTTTTCGGTTTGTTTTTTGGCCTTTAAACATATGTAGTGTTAAGAACTCATTAGGTTAACTTATATTAAAACAGAACTCTCCTTTTTTCTGAACAACAACAAAAAAAAAAAAAGCATTTGCATTTTACACTTTGGTTTTTGGAATGCTCTGTAGTGTAAGTCAAAAAAACAAAAACAAAAAGCAACGAAAAAATTAAATATTCAAATGACGTGTTTGTGTTCTTTTGGCCAGTTCTTTAGGAAGAAGAAATTATAAATAAAAAAAAATGTTTTTTTTTTTTTTTTTTTGGTTTACTAAATATCTCTTTGGTTACCTGTAACGAAAGTAAAAATGGGGGAAAACATATATTAAATTAAAACTCGAAATTTGGCATGGCACTACTGAGAAAAGGTTTTTTTTTTATAGTTCAGTGAAAGCAAAATCTCACATGCTAATCAGACACTTTCTACTCACACAGTGAATTGCAAATAACTTTTATATATCTAGTAGCTATAGAACTTTGAACTGATAATGTGAGAGTCACTATATTGGTTAGCCACAGTACAGATCCCCTTAGCAATAACAGCGAGAGGGGGCAAACACTGTGGTCTGAGGTATTCCGTGACCGTGTTATCTTTTACGTTAAAGCAATATTTTGTATCGCAGCTGATATCAACTGGCTACTACTGAATATTCTGAAACGAACAAAGGAAATGCTGTGAATCTGGGAAAATAAGATCAAAAAAATTTTGAAACAAATGAAGCAAATTTGCGAAAAAAGAGATATGAGTGCCTGTAAAGTTTTTCAGGATCTTACAGGGAGCCCTGCAATGCGTATTCCACCTCTTTAGTTTCAGCTTCTCTCTGCTATAGAAATGTTCGAGTGGTTTTGTTGGTATTTAACGTTAGATTTCATCTGTGGTTCTGTTTCGGAAGTTTTCACTTAACGCTAAGTGCTATCCTTTTGTGATCTAACGCTAGGGTAAGTTTTGGACTTCTTTTTTTTTTGGGGTGGAGTTTGTAGAATAAGGATTTTGGAACTTCTCTCCCAAACGTAACCCCTTTTTGGAATGATGAGAGAATTTAAAACAAAACGAAACAATCATTAACAGAAGACATAAAATAGTTGAATTACATCACAATGAAAAATGTTGATCCTTTAGAAATAAATGACTATGAAAGTAAAACGAAATCGAAAGCTACTGCACACATATTATAATCAACAATACAGTCAATAAAGTCTCTGAGCCGGTCCTCCACAAGCCTCGTGTCAGTCTGGCTGTCATAACAGCACCACAGGAGAACAACAGCAAAAAGTTCCTTTTCCTGAAATATGCCATTTTTGGGGGTAGCAACATTTTCTACGTTTAGTCTGACAAAGAGTGAAGGGGAAAAGCACGTTCTGGCAGATTCTTGTGGATACCATCAGATAAAGATAAGGACAGCACAAGCATTCACCGTCTGATCGGAGGCTAACGCTGCCTCGAGACAGAACGTTTCCCCTGTTTCCTCCAGTCCAGTCATGTAAGGGAGACGAAGAAAAAAAACGAAACAAAGGAGTTGGTCAGGTGACCAGGGACGCCGTTGCCAGTCTTTCAGCTTGTTTTGTTTCAGTCTTTGCCTTTGTCAAGAGTGGTGAAATTTTCTGTGTGACCGCAAAGTTACTGAGTCTTACAGCATCCCCTTTAAACGAGTACAAAATCCGGGTTGAAAGCAGAAGTCATTCTGAAGATGTGTGTTTGTCATCTTTTTCCTCTCTTTTCAGGCATGTGAACATCTTTCTGAGGTAAATCACCGCTGTGTATTTATCCCATAGAAAAGCAGTGTTCTCAGGCCCAAAGAACAAACAAATTAAAGCTTAAAAAGACTTAAAATAGAGAAACCTCGAGTGACTTCTTGGGATGGGGGCTACGCGTGTATACTGACGTCAGGTTTCCCTCAGTAGCTTTTGATACGCTGGTCCATTCTTTTATCAGACCATGTTTCACACACAGGAGGACAAACGCACTTGGAGCTTGCTCAAAGGGCCTTTTCGAGGGTACTGACTGAGGAAACAAAAAAATCGAGGGGGGAAAAACATGTTGTTTTTGCATTGTGAACAGATGAGGTCTAACCCTGTTTTGGTTTTTGAAGTTGTAGTTGGTTTTGTATCTTTGTTTTCTCACTTGATCTTGAACATCTTGAATATGAGGGAGTGGTCGGGCCGGTGAGCTCCGCCTCCAACAACCCTTCCTCTTACTCCAGCTCTTCCGTGGGAAGCTCGTCCTCCATGTCACGCTCGTCACCAGGCATGCTCAGGTTTTGAGTGACAGCTGCCATGAGGGACATGGGTCTGCTGTCCTCCTCCATCTCAGCTGGCTCCTCTTTCACATGGATTTGGTGTCTGGAACAAAAATAACAAGCAATACGTCAGTCTTAGATCATAGAAGCAAGATAAATCAATTGAGAGAGGAACCTTTAAATATGCAACACTTTTAAACATATCACTTTTTCAATTGCTTTAAAATAGATAGTTTTAAATGTATACACTATTATATAATTTCTAATATAATCCGTTGACACTTTACAATAAGGTTCATTAGTTAACATTAGTTAACTACATTAGTTAAGATGAACTAATAATGAACTGCCCTTATAAAGCATTTATTCATCTTTGTTAATGTTAATTTCAACATTTACTAATACTTTATTAAAATCTTGTTAACATTAGTTAATGCACTGTATTAACTAATGAACAGCTGTATTTTTATTACTTAACATTAACAAAGATTATCTAAAGCTGAACAGAGGTGTTGTTCATGGTAAGTTCATGTTAACTAATGCATTAACTAATGTTAACTAATACAACCTTATTGTAAACTGTTACCTATAATCCCTAAGATTTCATTAAGGAATAATATATATATATATATATATATATATATATATATATATAAATATGCACACACACACACACACACACACACACACACACACACACACACACACACACACACACACACACACACACACACACACACACACACACACACACACACACACACACACACACACACACACACACACACACACACACACACACACACACACACACACACACACACACACGAGTGTGTATGTATATATACATAATAATTATACAGTACACACATATCATGTTAACAAAGTTTTCGAGAGTATTATTAATTGATATTATATTATGTATATATTGTTTAATGTGATTATTATTGGATGCATTAAATGGATGAAAAGTTCAAAGACATTATTTGTAACAGATTTCTATTTCAAACAAATGTTGATCCTTTGAACTTTCTATTAACTAAAGAATCTCCAAACTTTGGGACTTAGTGTATTACAAATTGGATTAATTTATTGTTTCATTGCTGTTGTTTCATAAAAACAAAAAAACACACTTTAACTTTATGTTATTGCTTTATTTGGTAATAAATTAACTACATTGCACTACATATCAAGGTACTAGCAACCAGCTGGCTGTGAGTTGGCTAGTCTTACCCATACTGCTGCGGAGAGAGGCCAGGGCTGCAGCTACCGTTACTGTTGACCTGTTCAACAGTGCTGCTGACATCATCGTGGCCGACGTGCAGCATGTTGAGGCTCGCACCTGTGCTGTTGTTCATCAGGGTGGGGCTGTTCAGAAGACCAAGACTGCTCTCCGCGAGTGCAGCCTGCACACACAATTTTAAAGTATTAAGTTCAATGATTCAATGATGGATATGTTGCTTTAAAATCATAAGGCATTGTTACTGTTGCAGGTCTGAAAGGTCATTTTAGTGAATGTATTGAGAAAGATGACAGCAAGGTGTACTCACTACACAAATAATGGTGACTTTCACAGTTAGCATCCTCAGAGGATGCGTGTCATTTGATTTTTTTACATTAACTATTAAAAGTCTTTGTTAGTCTTGATAAATGTGCTGACTGGACAGATGCAATCTATGTGTTTTGAGAGGAATCTGGAGGCAGTGGTGCAGCAGGTTAGTTTGTGTGACCACTAGGGGTCTCCTCGCCTCCATACAACAGACCCGATTGAAACACCGACGCGCGGGCGTGCTGCTCAAATGAAAACACCTCTAAATCTCTTTAGGACATGAGATATGTTATAGTATATTATAGTATTTGATACTAATTAAGTATTTATCTTTTTTTTTTTTTTTAAGGGGTAAAGTAAAAACAGGAAAAGACGACAAGATGCTGACACTTACAGTGGGGTCCAAGAGTCTGAAACACTAGTGGAAATGCTTATACTTCTTTATTAAGGTTTATAATTTAATATATATATTTTTTATTATTTATTGCTAAATATAACTTTTGATTTCTTTTTCATTAATTGTTGAAAAAGGAGGAGTTAATACTGTTAACTCCTGGTTGTGAAGGTTTAAAAGCTATAAGAAGTTTAAATCTATAAACTGCAAAAAAAGAAAGAAAAAAAAGTTCCAAGTCAGAAGTAATAGTAGAAGTAAAAATCAATGCAAGTAAAGATTAAATTCATATTACTGCATACAAATCTACATAAACAACTGCATATGGATATTTTAATGCACAAGGAAAAGTGGAACGAAAAATGGTTCTGGTTGGTTTCCTTCGTCTCCCTACAGTCACTTCTGAACTGAAAAAATTGTGGTACTCATGCCAATTCAAACTGTCGTGACTGCCCAAAATATGCCATCGAGAAAGAGAGAGAGGGAGAGGGAGAAATGAAAGAGTTTTGAGGGAAATTCATTCTGATTCTGTGGAGACTGGGTGGTGGCGAGAAAGATGATCAGGGTCAAACAAGGTTTAGCTGATGTGAACCAAACAAGGGCTATTTTTTCCCTTTAAACTATAATTAATAGGGACTCACCTACAATTTTTGAAGAAAGAGGCAAAAACAGACAGATTTAATAGGTAAACATGCTTAACGCCTGCTTAAGAAAATGACCAGGCTGAGTCACTTTTAAAATGACGATTTTAGGCGAGATTGTGCTTACAATACCAGACTAAAACACACAACACACTCGAGGAATTACAAATCGAAAACAGCAGAGCGCCACAGTTCTCTCACACTCTGGAAGGGCGTTGTTGTGCCTGCTCTTTTGTTAAAGGCTAGTTTATGTGCGGCCTTTTCAGGATGAGCAGTTCCATTTCCATAGAGATGGCCTGCGGGGTCAGAGCGGGACAAACTGGGCCAGGGCGGTGGAAGTGTGTTTGTGTGTGTGTGTTGGCCCGTGATTAGCTGGGCTGTTTGTTTGTCAGGCGCTGACACTGCTTGTCCTGTGAGGAGATGGATGGGCACAGACCTGACAGAGCGCCACACACGCTCACACACCCAGACCAGGACGCAAGCACAAAGGCTAACCTCCCAGATCCATCTCTGTCTCATCACACAGTGTTCTTGGGAAAAACACACACACAAACACAGAAACACAGAGCTAGGCTCGGAAAGCTCAGAACAGGAGTCGCGGTGACACCGTGGGTTTCAGACGATTTTCTAGGACAGACACTAATTTTATGCTGTGACCTTCATTGACAAATATTTGACGCTATAAATCACATATGGCTGGCTGGGAGCGCGTGTGCGATGGAGGGAGGAGAACGGAGGAGGTTTGGGAGAAGCAGCTAATTAGAAGAGGAAATTGTTATCAGTGCCCTTGTGCGCTTCATCTGGCCTGATCCTTTCAGGATTTGCACACTTTCTGACGAATGAATTTTCCAGGATGTTTCCAGTTGTATAGAATCACTTAATTCATTCAGATTGATTCACTAATGAATCCTTTAGACTAATTCGTTGAAAAGAACGATTCACTCAAATCAGATAACTCTTACTTTACCCAAGGCAATGCTCAGCGAACCAAATATTTTAGACCTCTAGAAAAATGTATATTCATATTTAGAAATTTCCATGACTTTAAATATTTTGTTTTCAATTCAAATACAAATTCAGACCAATTTTCTAATGAATCATTCAGACCGAACACTGAACTGGTTCGACAAATGAACTGAAAACCAACGACTTACAAATACGATTCGCCTTACAAATCAGAAAATCAAAAGTTTCACTTTACTCAAGTCCAATATTACAATCAACAAGAGTTTGGGAAAACAGTTTAACTAGAAAAATGTATATATTTATATTCAGACCTTTAAATATTGAATTATTTTACAGGTCCTTTCCAGTTGTTAGTAATATTGAAATGTAATTTAAAAAAATAATAATTTAAACTCAGATTACTGAGTAGATTACAGAGTTGATTACAGATTACGAATAATTTAACTAGTTGGATCAAATCATTAAAAAGAACCAACTCAAATGAATGAATCACTCACATATGCTCAACCCAAATGTAATATTTAACAGAGAACTAAAATAAATACATTCGATTTTTAATATCTAAATATCTTAATATGTCCAGATACACTTCCCCATCATTTGCAATAAACATTGTGTGTGGATGAATGTATAAGGGGGTTGATTTGAAGTGCATCACATGCTTACCTGATAGCTGGCATTAAGGGAGCCAAATCCCAGGCCAGAAATCATATTCTTCACAAGAGTGGGACTTCTGAGGAGAAGAAGAAAGAGAGGGCGATTAAATACACGTGTGGCTGACGACAAAACACATCTGATCAGTTAAGTCTGTTAAAAAAGCTCCTAAACCCATGAAAAATGCTGAGGCCCTATTCTATTTACAAAAGATACATAGAAAACTTAAACAATAGAGCCTAACACATGCATTCTGACACAGCATAAACTCCACACACACTACTGTTTGTTAGTTTTTGTGTCTGTGCGCTACAGGGCTGAAATCTGGCGGGCAGGCCGTCGGCTGGGTAATTTGCCGTCGTCTCTCTGGCAGAGCTTGAGACGGCGTGTAACATCTGTTTGTACAAATGCAAGCAGGCACGCTTTTCTGCTGTGCATCTGCTCACAATGTACCCTAAACAGTGTAGACACAGACGGGAAAAACACACAGGCGCACAAACACACACGCATGCACTGCCAAACACAAGCAGGCGAGGCACAAAAGAGACCTTTGTGCTTTTGACTAGAGAGTCAGTAATAGGGTAATGATGGGAAGCCCATTAGGGTAATCATACATGCCAATAACGATTACAGCCCCACTTACAGAGCAGACCTACAAGCTTACGCTTTAGCTACAGGAAAAAAGCCTGATTTTGGGACTACTACTAAATAAATAGCCTTTACTTAAAGAGTGCTCTTTTAATCCAGTGCTTCACATGTTATTGTGATAGGAATGACTTTAGACAGGTTCCTATTTCAGTCTGTTAAACTACAGAAATTCTGAGCAGGCAAGCACAACTATTTGATATCAATGTCATTGGTCACTTCAAACCTGACCTTAAGATGCTAAAGAATATTTGATTTAAGAACTACAGCAGAGCGGATGATTTTAAGTGAATAGTGATGATATTTAAGTTTGTTTGTGATAAAACTACACTGTAAAAATGTATATGTAATTTTACTACAAATGTATGCTTATTGGAAATTAAAAACTCAGAATTACAATGATATTTTAAAGTGAAAAACACATTATTTTATTGTTTATCAGTGATGTACAATAGGGTATTATATAACATTTTCTGTTATTTAGTTATTAATGTTTATTGCATTATTTTAGTGTAACGTTTGTTACCCTGATACCGGTCTATAATGAGTATTATTGACCATGTTTTATGGATAAGATAGTATATTAACATTCTATCACTTAATTAAATATATGATTCTAAGTTGTAAAATATACAGGCCTCTCGTTTTACCGAAAATAATATTATCATTTTTATATTTAATATTTTTTACAGTATTTCCTATAGATTCAGAAGACTTGAAATATAGTGCCAAAGTTGTATAGACCACTTTTATGGTCCTTTTATGATAATATTTTTGATAATTTTGGAGCTTGACGACACCAGTCTCTTTCACTTTTATTATATGCCTGGAAATTCATTAAAATTTCATGGACTAAAAGGTCGTAGTACTTTGGAAAAACACAAGGGTGATAAACAATGACCAAATTTTCACTGTTGGGTAAACTATCCCTTTAAAAGCTACGTACCCGGTCATCTTTGGTGGTCTCCTCTTTTGGTATTCCACTTCATCCACGGTCCAAACAGCACCCTTTACGTTCTCGACCCGCACAAAGCACTTATGCAGACTCAGGTTATGGCGCACAGCATTCTGGGTAATGGCAACAGGACATACAGAGAAGACAAGAGAGCAAAAAGTAGTAGTCAGTTTCCCGTTCCAGCCACGACTAGGTATCTTAAGCAGAATCGCGACCGCATCGCTGTCATTGCTGGAAATGCAATTATAGCGAGGCCTGATATAAACAGCCTTTAATAATGGCATAAATCTTATACCTGCTTTCTAATTAAAAGAGCGCACGTGATGATGAGCAAAAAAGATTGTACGGCTCAGACTGGGACATGTCGACTGAGCGTATCTCTCCATCTCGAACCCGTTCCCCCGCCCGCACCATCTCTCAGACACACACAACCAATTAAGTGCACATTCTACCGAGGGGAAGTGACAATGTGGTGCCACACCATCATAACAGTGGGAGTTTGAAAAAAACTCCATCTTTGAACGCAAAAAAAATAAGAAACGATGCGCCCTATCCCCCCACCACCATCAGCAAACCCACCCCCTGCTTTTTTTATTTTAAATTTCACTAATCAGCCACTATCTAGAATAACACCCCCAAGGGAGGTCCCTTCCTTTTCATCTGCTATTTGTAGTTTGTTCATGCCCAATTTCATTACCAATTTTAATTCGTGTATAATTAAATCCTGTGTATTTTTTCAGACGCACTCTTTTTTTCCCCCCGAATCCATGAGGGAGGGACTGCTGATGCCGGAATCACTCCTAACCATAATTACAAGTGCCATAATCAGACGAGGCCTCCCTCCTTTGAATAAATTTCCCCGTGCAGGAGCGATGATGCTTAGTTTTGCAAATGAGTATGACCCCAATTTCAGCCTGCCACCTCACCGATTTTATTTGCATTCCCATCCGTGATGAAAGACTAATTCTCCCAGTTAAAACATTAGCAGCAATTTAAAGGGGGTCAGCCTCTGCAGACATAAACAAAATGCCCGTTTGGCTGTGTGTGTGTGCGAGCGCATGAGTGACTGGAGGGGTGGCAGCTATATTAGAAAGATGGCACGCGTGATGCGGATGTCAAACGGGTTTCTGTTCCTTTGGTGAATGTGCCCACGTGAAGAGGGGGTGACACTATGGTCACCATTTCACTATCTCTGCCTAGAAATGAACAGCGACAGTGAATGTACAGTACGTACCGTATAGCTTAAAAAATGGCATTTTATTTTCAGCTCAAAGGGAAAAAAGATTTTCAATATTGATACGAAAAAATTGACAAAATACTTTTTTGAAAAGATTCACTCAAAGGACCAGGAAAGTGAATTAAGAAAGCAAATCTCAGGCACAGTGGGCTTAAAAACGACACAATCTACCATTGACACCAAGACAACAATTTCTAGAGACTTGTAGCCTCATACAAAAATGCTAGTGTACCAGCGAAATGAAATGTGTCAGGCTTTAATATTCTTTATAAGAACAAGGCCGAGAGAAATGATCAGTGTGGGTTACAAATATATCCCACTTTAAGTACATGATCATTAGTTTTCACTTCTATTGTGATATTCAGAAAAGCATTGAGGAAATTAATTGGAGACTGAGGATTGCACAAACTGCTGACAGATTTTGCACTGTAACATCTCCAGAAGCGTGTGAGAGACAAAGGTGTGCTGGGAAATCTGCGTTTAGAGCTGGGTCGGACAGATGTCTTTTCCTGTTAGATCATTTAGTACTTTATGATCTTTCTATGAGACATAATGTATTGAGATGTTAATAGAATAGCTCACATTACTTTAAAATTGATCAAATATGATTGTAACAAGGTTGAGTTTCAGTTTAGTGACAGTAAGATATTTCTGATGTCGCAAAAGACAGTAAAGTAACTCAAGTAATGATGCTGAAAATTCAGCTTTACGAACACAGGAATACATTACATTTTAAAATATATTCAAATAGAAAACTTGTAGTCACACTTTAGATTAGGGTCCAATTCTTTCTATCAACTAACTATTAACTATGACTTTTGCCTCAATAAACTCCTAATTATTGCTTATTAATAGTTAGTAAGGTAATTGTTAATTTTAGAAAATAGGGATGTAGAAAATGGTCATGCAGAATAAGGCATAAATATGTGCTTTATAAGTACTAATAAACAGCCAATATGATAGTAATATGCATGCTAATAAGCAGCTAGTTAATAGTGAGAACCGGACCCTAAACTAAAGTGTTACCAACATTTTTTTATAGCTCCATATAGTCTGGGCAGTCGTAACCTAATGGTTAGAGAGTCAGACTGGTAACCCAAAGGTTTGAAGGAAATGACTGAAGTGCCCTTGAGCTGCCCACTGCTACAGGTGTGTTTGTCTACGGTTCGCAGTGTGTTTGTGTTCGCTACTCCTAATGTGTTTGCACTAACTTGGATGGGTTAAATGCAGAGGATAAATTCAGAGACTGCTTTACAATACTTGACCTTCACATGTCACAAACTTATTTAGTTTTCATCTAAATTAATTAGTTTTTGCTAATATAGCAAGGAGATGTTGTACAAAAATGTGTAATAAAGTAAAAGTTAGCATCAGCCCTTTATTGTTCAAGTAATTTTACCTACATGAGAGACACAAATAGCACCAGTTTTATAGAATGACCCAGATGGTGTCCATCTTGTGAATAAGAGCTGCCCTCAAACTGATCAATGACTTCCCCCTACTCTCCGGACCTGACTTTTCATGAAATATAGATGGCCATTAAGAGCACCGGAGAACATGCATCTCCATTTCTATATTTAATACTGGGCCAAATGACTAGCAAGAGAGGAAGACGAGTGAGAACGTGCAGTTATTAAAACAAAAAAAGAAGAGAGAGAGAGAGATTGAGAAAAGGTACTGTAGGAGAAAAAAAAGAAAACTGGCTCTGGTGGAGGAGGAAAAGTAGACGGATCCATTAATTGTTAAATTTCATAAAAGTGAAATGAGTTGTTAAAGATATTCCTGCCCCTTTCACCTCCTTCCCCTCAACTCTCACTGGCTAAGCTCTCTAACTGCTCTTGGGTGCCGCTGCGGTTCAAGACTATTAGCTCGCTGTTCTGTCTCGGTGCCCTCAGCCGCCTTGGGTCCCTCTCACCTCACCTTCTCCGTTTCTCTCCCTACTTCCTCCCCTCCAGAGGCTCAGGCACACAAATGAGCCTTGGGCCAGTGTTGGCTGAATGTGGGGCAGCACCTCCTCAGCCCAGGCTCCAGGCTGTAGGCCACGTGAATGGCTAATGAGACAGACAGACCGACAGGAAACGATCTACTCTACGCGGTGTCCGTTTCCTCTCTTTGGCCTGACAGCACCTTGCCTAGCTCATAGTCCACAGGGGGAAGTGGAGGACAGGAGGTGCTGGGAAAGGAGGGATGTATTAACACATCTTTCTGAGGGACAAACTGATGGTTAAGCAGGGTGATGAGGAGATAGCCTGCTAAATGGGACAGTTACATGGTCAGCCCGGCTTTTAATGACCGCTCTGCTTTTCACTTTGGACAGAAAGAAAGAGAGAGCAAAAGAAGAAGGGGGTGGGGGTGGCATGGCACGAGACAAAAAGGGGAAGTTTAGATACGTTGATCATGGTTATTATTAATAATAATTACAAAAACATTTTAAATATTATTACTATTAAACTTCAATAAAAGTACGTTTAGATAAGTTAAACATATCAATAGCATAAGTAAAACTAATACATATTATTAATATTGTCATAAAGGTATGCTTAGATAAAATGTTAAACATTTAGTTATTTAGTTATTATTAACATAATGATTTTTAAAATTCCACTAAAGTTAAAATTAGGAAGGTTAAATATATGGTTACTGAATAAGAGTATTATTAATAATAATAATCATAAACATTTCATAAAAGCAAGTTTACAAGTTAAACATGGTTATTGAATAAAAGTTTTAATACTGATAACAAAGATGACAATAATAATAGAGAAACTCTTATTTAACAACAATAACTGTTTAACCATCTAAACTTACCTTTATTACATAAAAAAATAAAGATTAATTTACAATTATTTAGAATTTTTTAATTATTTTTTAATATTTAGAAATAATTATTTATTTCTCTCTTTTTTGGGCTATTATGCTTAAAATGTTTGTCTTAAATTATACAGCACTTTGGTTCAACTTTGTGCTTTATGAAGTTGTCCAGACCAATGAGGAAAGATTATTGGAAAAGAGTTTACTTTATAATATTAAAAGATTAAAATATGCACACTCAACACTCATACATGCATTCACTGATGTCTAGGATCAGCTCTGCCCTCCACAGGTGGCATGAAACCAAGCGTCATGTGGATAAAGCAGCTGATTGGACATCAAAGCTTGGGGTGAACACACAAGTGGAAGAGGGAGGAGGATGACAGCAGCTGGAACACAGGGTCCAGGTACTGTGCTCAGGGGAGAGCTGCGCTCCTGTGGCGGGCTCCAGTGGAGTGTGGCATGCCGGAGCTGGTCAGGAGATGTGGAGGTGATACAGAACTGGCTCAGGACCAGCGGGGCACATGCTAATCAACTAGTTCAAATTAAACGTTCTGATAAGAGTTACAATTCTACGTGCCCATGGACTGATAAAACAGAGCATACACATAGAAACAGCATGCAGCCATTGGCTAGGCAAAGACTAATTGAATTTCGCCCCCTTTTTAGTGAAAGTTATAGTACAGAGTGCAAAGGAAATGGGGTCGAATGGACTCGATTGAGTCAGACTTGAACTTCCACCTACCAAACACCAGTAGGCAGGCAGACGCCACATAACACAATCAAAACAATGAGGAGAGCACATCAGGACACCAAAAAGAAAAGAAAAACAGATTTGGGAACGACCGGCTCATAACATGGTTGTCTGGGTGATGCCAGGCATCATTAATAACCTCACTGTTATTGGAGCTGTACAGAAGGCTGTATCTTTGTTGTACCCTCTGTACCCATTGGCACAGCGGCAGGATTTATTGTTGTTTGGGTCATGTTGAACAAAGGACTGGCTCCATTGCTCTGTTTTTATGTCTGCGAGTCATTGCCAGGAGGTAAGCATAAGCTTTTCTAAAAACTGACCGCTTTAGACTAGTTTCTTATGACGTAAGGTATCAAGGCCTGTTTAGATGATGTGAGTAATTGACATAAACATTCAGAAAACTATCCAAACTGAGTTGAATGGCAAAATCTTAGCAAATGTTTCAATACTTTCGACTCAATTTTTATAAGCAAAATATAAATCACAAGATTTACGATATCATTCAAAAATATTGGGTTGTTTAGATTAGATTAGATAGACTTTTATTATCCCAAAGGAAATTTGTCTTGGACACATACAGTACATTGTCTGCTGTTTAAAATGCTTTATTATTTATTATTAGTAATTTATTCCTGTGATGGAAAAACTGAATTTCCAGCATTATTACTCCAGTCTTCAGTGTCATAAGATTCTTCAGAAATCATTCTAATATGATGAATTGGTGCTTGAGAAACATTTCTTAATATTATCACTGTTGAAAACAGCTTAATATTTTTGTGGAATCAGATCTTTTAGTATTCTTTGTTCAAAAATGTAAAATAACGGCATTTATTTTAAATAGAATCCTTTGGTAATATTATTAATATCTTTACTGTCACTTGTAATCAATCGAATGCATCCTTGCTGACTAAAAGAAAAGTAAAAATATTACTGGCCAAAACTTTGAAAGGTAGTGTTTATAGGTGTGTCCAGTGCTAGCCAAGCACCTACCATTGTAGTGAATAGGAATGCGCAACATATATTGACTTTTTCACTTGATAGGACATTACCTTCCATGTTGCTGTGTTTCTCCTGAAATAGGCGAACATTCGTGTAAACCAGTTATAGATCTCGTTTAGAGTCAGCTGTCGGTCAGGGGCTTCCAGAATGGCCTGGTGAATAAAGTGAAGAGAGAGCGGAAGAGAGAGTGTGAGCAGGTGTCAAGAGGTGATTCAAACGGCTGTTATTAGCGAGACATTAGCTGATGGACTGTTTCCAGACGGGCAGGCAGTGCATTATGGATAGAGCCACACGTTTCAGCATGACTGACACAGAGCTAAGAGATGCGCATAAATCCTTAGTTACCAGCACACACCTATGAACTCTGCTAAAGTGCACTGGAGCACAGAGCGCACGGTCCAGATCTCTACATCACACGCACACAGGCTGACTTACGTGTCGTATGAGGGAGGCGTAGGTGAATGGGGGCCTGACATCAGCATTTTTGTAGAATTCACAATTCTGTGCAAGTTCTGTAACAGATCAAATCCACCACAATTATTTCATATATACATCACTGTTGTAGAAATCGGTATGAAGAGTGTGATGAGTTGTAGTTTGTGCGTTTGGGACACTGACCTGAAGCGATGGGGGTGCAGAACTTGTCGGAGTTGCGCCGACGGATGGGTCCGACTCCGTGCAGGCTGGAGGAGCTGATGACGGAGGGTCCCTGCCTCATGGGGGTGATGGGAGTTGCGGCAGAGGTGGGGGGATGAGGCAAACCCTCAGGAAACCCCTCACTTTCTCTTTTTGACAGCGACACGCTAGAGGCCAGGTTCAGCTAGACAAGAGGAAACAAAAATTTAACTTTATTTACAATAAAAAATGACCAATCATATATCATACACTACATTAAAAAAAATAGGGTCCAGGGTCAGGATTAAGCTGGTTAGCAGGTTTCGTTTCAATATAACCAGTGGTTTAAAGCAAACAATATATTTTGACATTTATTGCAAGCAACATGTAAATCACAATATGTACAGTACCATTCAAAAGTTTGAGGGTAGTTTTTTTATTTTTATTTTAAGACTGCATTTATCTGATCAAACATACAGTAAAAAACAGATGTATTGTCAAATATTATAAAAAAATAATAAATGTTTTTTATTTTAATACATTTCAAAATTGTTTTTATTCCAGTGATGGCAAAAATGAATTTTCAGTCTCATTACTTCAGTCATACTTCAGCCACATGATCGTTCAGAAATCATTCTTATGATGATTTGGTGCTGAAACATTTCTTATTATTATCATTGTCAAAAAAATTTAGCAGCTAAATATTTGTATGGAAACCATAATAAACAGCATTTAATTGATATAGAAATATTTCGCTTTACTGTAAATTTTGACCAAACTGATGCCTCCTGGCTTAACAACAAAATTTACTTACAAATACTAGAACATAGATGTCTAAATGTGTATTACCCAATTACAAGGATGTTGGCATGACTCATAATAATAAATATTATACTATAGCATTTATAATACATAATAATACACTCACCAAAAGGATTATTAGGAACACCTGTTCAATTTCTCATTAATGCAATTATCTAATTAACCAATAACATGGCAGTTGCTTCAAAGCATTTAGGGGTGTGGTCCTGGTCAAGACAATCTCCTGAACTCCAAACTGAATGTCAGAATGGGAAAGAAAGGTGATTTAAGCAATTTTGAGCGTGGCATGGTTGTTGGTGTCAGACGGGCCGGTCTGAGTATTTCACAATCTGCTCAGTTACTGGGATTTTCACGCACACCCATTTCTAGGATTTACAAAGAATGGTGTGAAAAGGAAAAACATCCAGTATGCGGCAGTCCTGTGGGCGAAAATGCCTTGTTGATGCTAGAGGTCAGAGGAGAATGGGCCGACTGATTCAAGCTGATAGAAGAGTAACTTTGACTGAAATAACCACTCGTTACAACCGAGGTATGCAGCAAAGTATTTGTGAAGCCACAAAACGCACAACCTTGAGGCGGATGGGCTACAACAGCAGAAGACCCCACCGGGTACCACTCATCTCCACAACAAATAGGAAAAAGAGGCTACAATTTGCACAAGCTCACCAAAATTGGACAGTTGAAGACTGGAAAAATCTTGCCTGGTCTGATGAGTCTCGATTTCTGTTGAGACATTCAGATGGTAGAGTCAGAATTTGGCGTAAACAGAATGAGAACATGGATCCATCATGCCTTGTTACCACTGTGCAGGCTGGTGGTGGTGGTGTAATGGTGTGGGGGATGTTTTCTTGGCAAGCTTTAGGCCCCTTAGTGCCAATTGGGCATCATTTAAATGCCACGGCCTACCTGAGCATTGTTTCTGACCATGTCCATCCCTTTATGACCACCATGTAACCATCCTCTGATGGGTACTTCCAGCAGGAATATGCACCATGTCACAAAGCTTGAATCATTTCAAATTGGTTTCTTGAACATGACAATGAGTTCACTGTACTAAAATGGCCCCCCCAGTCACCAGATCTCAACCCAATAGAGCATCTTTGGGATGTGGTAGAACGGGAGCTTCGTGCCCTGGATGTGCATCCCACAAATCTCCATCAACTGCAAGTTGCTATCCTATCAATATGGGCCAACATTTCTAAACAATGCTTTCAGCACCTTGTTGAATCAATGCCACATAGAATTATGGCAGTTCTGAAGGCGAAAAGGGCTCAAACACAGTATTAGTATGGTGTTCCTAATAATACTTTAGGTGAGTGTATGTATATGTAGTATATAAGCAATTGTGTCAAAATAAGGTTGTGTGTGTATTATGCAGGTAATTGTTTGAAAAAAGATTTGCATACAACTTGTGTTTTATGTTTGTGAAGAGTTAAAATGCTATTGTATTCAATGCATTTGCTTGTATTTTGTTGTTGTTGTTTACAAAAACATAAATATACCTCAAAACAAAACAATGACAGTGCAAAAACTGTCTGTCTCCCTCTATTTGGCGTACGTGAAGTCTCCGCTCAGCCTTGATTCTAATTTGCATCATCTCAGTGGTGTACAGTAATCTCCAGCATTGCAATTACAAACCAGGAAATATAATCATCGTCAAATTGTCATTGCTCTCCCGCTGCGAGAAGCACATCCTGCAATCCATGCCAGCACATCCATGCCAAAAGCAGTTGGCACACTGACTCCATTATAAGATGATCCTGTTCACCCGGTGAAATTCAAACAAAGCACCCCGCAAATCGTGTTTCTCAGACAGACGCAGGCACAAACGAGGATCTTCTGTGACACAATGTCTGCAATTAAAGCCACACAAGAGGAGCAAAACAAAGCGATACATGGTAGGAGGGGGTAAAACAATTATCTGGCAACAAACAACGCTTGCGGTTACCCGCCCTCATTGTGGCCCTGCTCTGCCCAATTAGCTTCGGCGGGCACAGAGCACTAGGAAACAGCTTTCCCCATCGCTCAGGGAGTCTTTTTCGGGGTTGCTTGTTTTGCTCTAATTAAAACCATCATGTGCACGTGTGAGCAGCGAGAGATAGAGCGAGCGAGAGGAGGGGCGGGCGTAGCGGGGTTGAAGCTAATATGGCGAATTAAACAGTGCCAGCCCTCTTTTCTCTCCATTCTCATTGCCACAGGAGCCAACCTGGCCCATCTCCAGTAATTAGGGGAGCAAAATGGTTTAACAGGTACTTAATTAACGCTGGAGCCGCGCCAGTTTGCTGTGCCAAACACCCAACGATCTTAATAGCGGTCAATGCCACACACGGGTTTGAGCTTTTGCTAAGCTCCGCCCTAATGCTCACCCTTACCACTTAATGCTAATTCTTTCTCTTGATCACACTCACAATTATCATTTTTTCATTCTCTCTCTCCCTCGTTCTCTTATAGGTCACTCGGCCCGGCCCGGTCCCTGTTTCCCATTACCGTCTAATGGCAGCTGATCCAGAGAATTTGTCTCCAAACAGGAGACGCGGCCTACTTTCGCCCTCCGCCTTCATTTATATCCCCTCAAATTAAGACACTCCACTTCTAATTGACAATTAATTTCAACATCTTCGTATTTTAATAAGACTCCTCATCAATCTCAGCATGAAATATTCATTAGATTCCTAATAATTGCACAGCCAGCTGGTGGCTTGAGGGGGAAATGCATTGTGATGCCTGCATATGAAGCAGCGATATCTAGTAAGTCCAGCACAAAACACTCACTTTCTTTTACACCCTCACAAGTAAATACAAGCGTCTTGAAGTACACAAACACTCTTCTAAAGTGGATGGAAGGAAAGCAGCTGTAGCTGCACAAAGAAAACTCAATCTATAAGAGTCCATCACTACACTTGAGTTGAAGGTGCTTAACGGCTTGCTTGAATAAATGATTTCTTACTTTCATTAGGTGCAAGAATAAGGTGAAAAGGTATGAGCATGTATACATGTATGGGTCTGCAAGATTATAGAGTTTAGCTGCTCTCCAGGAACACATCCAAGCACACACACAGAGAAGACGGCAGATAAGAATACAGCACTTCCTCCTTTCTCCAACAGAGAGCGCTCTTTAGTGCCTCACACAGTTGATTTAATGATCACACTGTGTGCTGAACAGTTACTTTAACATGCAAAAAAAATACAGAGACACAATCACAGTACAGGTTATCAGAGGATGTAAGAATGAGATGGTAGAAGGTTAAGATCATGAACTCACAGGTTGGTTGAAAGGCTTTGGCTCTGATGGACGCATGTGCAGGTGGGTCATCATGGCCTGCAAACGCTCGCTCTCTTTGGACAGCTAGACAACACACATATACACACACACATTAGAAAAAAGAGCCACAAGCTGTTTTTACATAGACCAAACACAAACGTGAAGTGTTTCATTTTTCCATGTGTCCAGTTTAATATGCAGAGACAACGGTATGCCATTTGTATGTTGATTTCTCCAAAAATGTAATGCTATCAAAACATCCAACCAGCCTGACACAGCAATTACATTACTGCTGATACATGCAGTATAGTAAGAATATAAAATATTTAGGGTCCGGTCACCTCTTCTCGTTGTGCAGCATTTTTTGCCACACTTTTTCCTTCCCACAGACTTCCCACTGAGGTGCCTTGATACAGCACTCTGGGAACAGCCTATTCGTTCAGAAATTTCTTTCTGTGTCTTACCCTCTCGCTTGAGGGTGTCAATGATGGCCTTCTGGACAGCAGTCAGGTCGGCAGTCTTAGCCATGATTGCAGTTTTGAGTAATGAACCAGGCTGGGAGTTTTTAAAAGCCTCAGGAATCTTTTGCAGGTGTTTAGAGTTAATTAGTTGATTCAGATGATTAGGTTAATAGCTCGTTTAGAGAACCTTTTCATGATATGCTAATTTTTTGAGATAGGAATTTGGGGTTTTCATGAGCTGTATGCCAAAACCATCAGTATTAAAACAATAAAAGACCTGAAATATTTCAGTTGGTGTGCAATGAATCTAAAATATATGAAAGTTTAATTTGTATCATTACATTATGGAAAATAATGAACTTTTATCACAATATGCTACTTTTTGAGAAGGACCTGTACAATAAAAGGTAATAAACATAAATATGTTATCATATAGGCTATATAAATATATCAATACAAAATTTAAATAAATTAAAAAGATTCATTATTGAATATATCATTTAATGCTATCCTTTTCTCTTTACTTTTCAATAGCATTCAATATAAGACCTCAACTTTTCAATAAGACAAAATATTGTCTAATTTTAATTCATTTATTTATACATGTTGTTTTGTTTCACACTGTTTTCATTATACGCAGCTTCTAGAGCTTTGGCAGTGCAAGTGTACAATTATTTGTCATGCCAATACAGCACATTAAAAGTGAGTGTCGTCATAGTGTGTGCCACTCTTGTGGGCGCCGCTGAGAGGAGGCGGCAATGACTCTAGATATTCTCTTGTGAGGATAATTTTGCATTCTGCCTGTTAACTGAGTCAGCTCACAGGGATGTTGACATGCCGTTTCACAGCTCTTGATACCTCCGGGAGAAAACGGCTCTCTCACCGTCCTTCTTCCCTCTCTTCCTCTTTTTTTCGATTGCAGCGTTTCTTTCAGAGACACTTGCCCTGTAACCACACTCGCCCTCGTTTGACATTCCTAACCGCCATTTAGAGGAAATGTGGAGGCAGCCGGCCCCTCTTAATCAGGGGGGCGACACGTTGCCTCAAAATGCTCCAAGACTGGCACCATATACCTTAGTGGCACTAAAAGTGCCATTTTTTTCCACACAGAAAAACAGTTCTGCACATACAAGAGACTGAAGTTATGATCATAAATTAAAATAATATTAATCTTTAATATTAAATAATTTAATTTTCTTTTGAAAAAAAAAAAAGTGGTTACTAGGACGTTGCTACGGTTTTTGGATGGTTGCTAGGGTGTTTTGAGTGGTTGATATGCTATTCTGGGTTGTAAGAGAATTGCTAGGTGGTTGGCAGGATGTTCTGGTTGATTACATAGAACATTACTGGGTGTTTGGCATGGTGTTTACTGGTTTCTAAGGTGTTATAGAAGTTTGCTGGCCATTGCTAAGTGGTTGCTATGGTTTCTGGGTGGTCGCTAGGGTGTTCTGAGAGGTCTTTAGGCCAATTTAGTTTTTTACTAGAGCATTACTAGATGGTTGGTATGGTGTTTGGGTAGTTACTAGGGCGTTCGTAGGTTGTTAATGGATGTTCTGGGTAGTTATTGGGGGGTTGCTAAGGATTTATGGTAGGTTGCTGGGCATTGCTAGGGTTTCTCTGTGTTCTCTAAGGTGTTTTGAGTGGGTTGGTAGGCTATTCTGGGTTGCTACTAGAGCATTGTTAGGTCAGGTGTTTGCTATAGTTCCTAAGTGGTCAAAAGAAAAGTCCCAATATGATCAACAGTAATAATATTAATGGTTGTCTTAGCAAACTGCACAACCTAATACTGGCTGTTTTTTAAATCAAATATGAGCTGTACTATAAAAATTATCCCAAGGATGGGATTAGACTGTTGTAGTGTTGTGCTTGTGCTATGCGACTGTGCTCAGTGTTGCTAGAGTCATCCACAGATCTGGGCTGTTTATTCACCCATTAGCTGATATGTGTGTTTAATGAGGGTCTGCCACATGCTGGTCAGCTGGATAATAAAAACAGTGGAAAATCTGAGCTGGTGAGCTGGGAGAGACAGCAGGTTGGCGAAGGGTGGTTCTGGTCTGTCTGGGTTGGCATCGGGGCAGTTAGGGAGTTGGGGGCAGAGTAGGTGACAGGACGGAGGTAGACATGAAAGGAAATACGCTTGGACATGGACTGACTCTCTTGTCACTTCTCATCACCCCTGCATCGATCTGGACACGTGTTTAAACGCTGTTTGTGGGCCACAAAGTGAGCTCGCTGCCAGCGTGCCTGGCAGGGCAGTGTTTTTTGAAAGAGCTTTGTTGTGAGGGGTTTATTTTTGGGAATGAGACGAGATGGAGAACATGAAAGGGAGGTGGTGTGGAAATAAAAGGGAAGCTGACCAATTACTAGGCCTGTTTGACTGGCATTGATGATGGGAAGTAGTTCTGCCACGTAAAGCTGGAGGGTCTGAAGTGCCCGTCTCAATGTAAGCCCGTCCAGGAGACATGCTTTTTTTAAGGTTGTTGACTTAAAGCTCCAAAAGCAGAGGAATTCAACCGCTGCAGGCACGGTAAGGTTACTTGACCTGCGTTTTAGTTTGGCGTGTGCTTGAGGAGTGTGAGCAGCTCCCTCATAGCTAACGGTTTCTTTAATGCGACCTAATGTGCTTGACCGACGTCCTGTCAGTGCCTACCAATCCTAACTGTCACTAGACGCTCTTCTGACAGTCTCTGCGTCCAAACAAATTACTCGCACGGACAATAAAACATTGTTCACCACTGAACATAGCACATTTCAGGGTTATAAACAGTTACAACACTGAAATGACACATTTGAACATTCCTTACAATGAACATTAAATAAAAAAATATCCTTATAGTTCTGGATTTTTGCAAACACTCCCTTTATCCACACCTCACAATAATTCTGTTTGCCTTTTTTCTAATTTTGGTCAATTTGACAAGTTTTTTTAAATTAATTTAAGTTTCACTATTTATTATTATTACTGTTTTAAACGTCAATTAAATGTGACAAGTGATTTGTTTACTTTGCTAATTTTAATGTTATTCATTTAAATTATTTGTCAGTTGTGACAAGTGATTTGTTTACATTGTTAATTTAAATGTTATTAATTTGCAATTATTTTAGAATGTAGCATATTTAATCATTTACACACAATAATAATTTAAGTGGCAGGACAGCCACAGTTGTAATCTCGGTTATTTTTCTGATTAATTATGCTGCCCTGCCAAAAAACGAAACAAACAAACACTGAGCTGATAAGAAAAATGTTTGTAATTTGCACTAAGGTCGACATTAGAAGAGTGGAGCGTCGCACAGAGGGTGTCCGCGGACAGAGGAAGTCTCTAGCAATTCCCATGTCCACTCTTCTCCTTATCAGCTCTCTCATTAGAGATGACACCACGTATGTGCGCGCGACAGGCAGCCCACGGTGCTTGCCGAGAGTCCGCGGCAGGAGGGATGAGAGAGGTGCTGGGAAACTCTCTAATTGGGATCCATCAAAGGCAGATATTCTGGCCTCCTCTCTCGCACCCGCACTCTACATCACTCTTCCTATTACAAGCTCCAGTGATCTCTATCAACTTATGTGACATGTAATGGGCAGAAAATCATGCCAGCTGGTTGAGTGTGCAGTTCTGTATGTGAAATAGTAGGCTTGGAAGACCAAGTCCCGGCATCTATTAACCATATTGGTGAACACAAATTCAGGCCTTGATCCTCTAGTTGACACTTATGACTCAATTATCTGCAACATAATTACGAGGCCACAACGTATACACTAAACACGCTCAGTTTTGATAAAGCATGTGGCAAATGCATAAATGTTAATGGAAACACAGAAACAGAGGTAGTCAGGCGGCTTGAATATTGCTTTTGCAAGATATTTAGAGAAATGTTGATTTTGCGTTTGTGCGCGCATCACACCTGTATCTCCAGCTGTTGAACGACCTGCATCTGGACCCTGCACTGGGCCGTACTGCGATCATCCAGGGCATGTTCACTGTTCAGGTGCCTGAGGGAGAGAGAAACACAAACATGTGATGACATATCCTGATACACAGTCTACTAGATCAATCCACGACCCTATCTAAACTCCCAGAGGGAGATCTGTAAGCATATTTGGACCATCTGCCACAAACCATGTCGCTGACCTGCCTGATACAGTGCGCGCACACACACTGTACGGCTGTGTCTCAGCCTTTTGGGATTGCCTCGCAGTTTCTGCTGTGTATGCTAACGTGTTAACACTACATGCCCGTGCGTCTAGTCCTAACTACACACACACACTTAACCAAACACAGAGGTCACTGAGCCATCAGAGATAGTAGTAGTCGCAGCGTCATGGCAAACCATGACTTCACATAAATCAAAATTTAAGCACAGATAGTGCTTTATTTTTCCATTTTGGAGTAGAAATATTTAACGGAATTCTCTCGGGATCACAACGGCCCTCTCAGAGGAAACCCCTAACAATAGTGGATTTCCACTTGAAAACACACTTTTCACTAGGCGTATAAACTCAATTTCCTCTCGAAAGAAAATAAAAACAATATTAGAACATGAAAGTTGCGGAAAAATAGTTTTTTCCGCTGAGGATTGGCATATGAACGAATGTGACCCTACTGTTTGCTGAAAGTCTACTTTGCAAATAGTTTTATTTATCGTCACTCATCGGAAGAGATGAAAGTAACATTAGACATGATTGGGATATTATTTTGGAAACGGGTTTTGTTTTTTGTCAGAAAGTGCCGTAGTCCATGAACTCTGAGTGGGAGTTGAAAAATGGGGGGAAAAAAACCACCTGGATATGACTTCATTTGTTTTACTCATCAAGCGCCGCTTCAGATGGGTGAGCTTTGCCCGAAGTTATTCAAGTCATGTCTTCTTTATGAAGCAATCCAAAACAAAACTCCAAAACAAAACTCCAAAACAAAGCAAAACAAACAGATGATGCAGTAATCAAATGAGGAAGCAAAATTGAAGAAAAAGAAAGAACTTAAAGGGACTTTGTCAGATAGGACACAAAGATGGATCTTGGATCTTTCCGTTACGCCATCTGTCTCATTCTGCCCATTTTATTTACAACTTTCCCATGCTTAAAATCACACAAATGAACCCCTACAATTATATAATCCATATAACATCCAAACGATGATGTCATGAAGCATTTGAGCGATGATGTCATTAATCCCTCCAGGTGTGGAAGGAGGCCCTCCCAACTTCTAACCGCACACCTGGTGAGGTTTAATGACTCTGAGGTCAAGGGTCACAAAAGATATAGAAGATGAGTAATAATGAAATTAATCCAATAATGAAAAAATGTATATTCATTTTGAGATTTGATAAAGATTACAAGGAACAGTTTTATGAATAATTAACGTTTTTAAAGTTATATTATATATGAGCATTAGTTGATGTCAAAGGTAATCAAGAAATAGGAGAAATGAGCATTCAATTAAATGAATGTTTTATTCTTTACCCCATTTCTCACACTGTACATTATAATGTTGTGTATAATGCTCATTTCCCCTATTTTTAGATCACCTTTGCCATTAACTAATGCTTGCTTAAATTAAATCTTTTAAACTGTTCTCAAAATGAGTATCCTTTGTTCATACTGTACATTTTAACGTATATTTGCTTGTAGCAGTTGTAGCATTAGCTTTCAATGTTTAATTTATTCAGACAAAATTTTAATATCAGCCAGTTATCGGATATTATCCACAACATTTAAAAACATCGGTGCAGCCAATCTCATCCAACACCTTCACTCGTGAGGGAATTCCTGCATTTTTCAGGACTCTCTTCATTGGCGTGGGTGGCCAATGAGTGAAGTTCCCTGCGCGGAGGGAGAGTGACGAACGGAAGTGTGTATGAGCGGCAGAATCTTAACCTTCCCAATACACACTCATCGATGTGATCCCGGCCTGCTTTATCTCCGTGACACCCTCCGCATGTCAACCGTTCAACTGAAGGAAAAGAGGGGTACGCATTCGCTCTCTCATGAGAAATTAAACAAAAACAGTGATGTCACCCACTCGACTAATCCAGGCGCAGATAGACATTTTTTCCCCGCAAGCACATGATGATAATAACAAAAACATGATCTCATCTTACTCTCCCCTCTGTCCCACACCCCCCGTCTCTCTCCCTTTTTCTGAATAAAGGAACAGACCACAAATTTTATGGCTCATAATAAACAGTAGCAGCGTTTTTCCGAGAGACCCGACAATGAGGCAGTGTTTACTCCCTGCACCCCAATGGGGATTTGAGGAGCATTTACAACAGTCACAGAAAAAACAGTCACAATCCAGCCCGACAAAGGGCTTGAGTATTCTAACACATGTCGTCCCTGCATGCCAGAGAAAATTGAACATCATTAAAGAGCTCAAGACGAGAGTGTGTGAGATGTGAGAGACAGAAAGAGAGAGAGAGAGAGAGAGAGAGAGAGGAGGATGAAGATTAAGAGTGAATGAATGTTTTACTCTCACACCACTCTAGTTAGACAAAAAAGGAAAAAAAAACAAGAGACTGAGATTTCATCTGTAGATAAAAAGTATTCATATCATGTCCAGATGAAACTGACAGACGTTTTAAAGCATTTTCTGAACTGATTTTAAGGGGAATTCTGTGAAAAGGATTTGAACAGTTGTGAAATGGTGTTAAACAGAGCTGAGAGTGACCGTTCACACAGGACATGTTTTATGTGTTTAACTATAAGGATTTTTAATAGTTTTGTACAAGATGGATGTCTCACAGTTTCCTCTGTGTCTTGTGCATGAGTACCGTAAGATGCTCAGCCAACTTAAAAGAGGTTCCTCTTCAAGGTCAGTTTTTAAGACAGTGGACCAATCAGAATAATCAGTGGGCGGGGCAAGCATCAGTAGCGTGTTTACAGTAGTAACTGCTAATTATGTGTCACCAACACCTTAGAAGAGACACTTAGTTATGGTCAGGATGACACTTGCATATTTGAAAATAAACATTTATGCATTTGGCAGACACTTTTATCCAAAGTGACTTTTTAAGGCAAACAGTTCATCAGTTCATTCAATCCATGATATACTTAATTAAAATATAATAATATAATATAAATGTATAATCTGTCTTGTGTTTCTAAATGCAATGTGTTCAGTACCATCGACTCCCTAATGGAACAGGTAAAACACTTCAAAACTCAAACTCTCTGTTCATGTTGAAAAGCGTGGCTGTCAAAAACATTCATCCGGCACATGTTTAGATAGACCAACAATTAAAATAATAGTGCAAAAAGAACACATTCTGTGTGAATGTCCCCTTATTGGAAGCGAAAAGCATTATTAAATTACCCAAAATGAACATGTAGAGGGGAGAGGGATGTGTAGAGCTTTGTGAATGGCGGGCGTTCGTACAGCGGGTGCCGACTCCATGTGGGCCTCATTTCCTACTATAAGTGGCAGGCAGCCAGATGGGGCTATAGAATAGACAAAAAGAACACAAGAAGAGAGAGAGACTCCTCTCTTCCTGTCTTTAGCGATGACTAAAGTGTTCTGACTAGGCCAGGGTGCACGGCACTGAAGGCAATATCTGTCACCCCCTCCTTTCTTATCTCACGTCCCCCCTTCTCTCCGCTTGCCCTGAGGCTATGTGAAATGAGACACCGCGCAACCAAACAACAGCTTTACTCTTAAAACTTTCCCAGACTCTCCGGCTCTTTGATGTGCGTGTCAGCGACTATCATACGCGCTTCCCTCTCCCGCCCGCGCGCACCGAGCACGCTCTTCACCCCCGTCGCCAGGGACGACCGGAGGAAATTTACATACACATCTTTTCGGCTTGTCAATACAGCAGTCCCCTCGAGGAAGCGCAGCCCTAGAGTCAAAAGATGATGCGAGGGCTAAATAAATAAAAGCACGAGGATGTGACCGCCACTCATTAACGGACAAGAACGCCCGACTACTGTAAGAGATGGAGTTGACCTGCTGGATATCAAAGAAGGTGTTCGAGGGAGAGGATGAGAAAATAAATAGCAGTTGCGTTGCGAGCCTCGAGCCCGCTGGGGCCACGGCAATGGCTGGCTCGCACCCCTGTGACAGGCGGACATGTCAGGACTTTCCACTGTGAAGTCTCATTATTTTAACACACAGAGACAATGGGACTGTTTACATCGCCTTCCCTGTCTGATCTCTTCCTCTCTTTATCTCCTCTCGCCCCCCCCGCAGCATCCCTAAAGACCCCAAACTGGCAAACACACGCGCAAAGAAAAAGAGATGGCGAGAAGAAAGAAGATTGGGAAAAGGGAGATAGAGGAGGGGAGGGAGACTCTTTTTGATGTCTTTGCTTGTATCCAAGAAACAAAGGCTTCTAATTGTAAATGAGCTAATTAAGTAAACCACTAACGAAGCGTGAAAACAATTTGCTTGACCCAGCAGTGGAGCGCTCAAGAATGGAGAGGGAGAATTATGGGAGTGGGGAGTTAATCGGCCTCTGACAGCATTGAAGAGATGCGGGTACCTGATCTGACACACCACACACCCTGTTCCTCTTGACCGCAGGACAGGTCAACAAGAAGAGAACCGGACATCTGTCTCTATGGTTACGAGCAGGGAATGTGTAAACTAGTTTCCTGTGCAAAAGCATTAAGCTGAACCTTTGGGGAAAAGTGTTGTGAAAGCCATAAAGTTCATTTCTGGAGTTCTTGCACACTACTCACATCCGAATTCAGAAATGAACAGGCTCAAAAGGCACACTAAAGAATTTATTAATTTTAAAAAGTGTTACGTCACATGGTAAAAAAAAAAAAAAAAAAAAAAAAAAGTATTGTCACATCAGAGACAACTTTTTTAGGCTAAAGAATAACTGTGCAACTAGAGTGTATTACTAAATAATTACTTTTTTAACTTTTATTTAGCTGTAATATATATATATATATATATATATATATATATATATATATATATATATATATATATATATATATATATATATATATATATATATATATATATATATATATATATATATATATTTTTTTTTTTTTACAGATTTTAAAAATATATACAAGTATATACATATTTTTTGATAATGTTTGAAAAAATTGTGGTGTTTTTTGTGCGTTTTTGACAGTTGTCTCTTGTGTTAACCAAGGCTTCGTTGATTTCATTGAAAACATGTAATATTGTAAAATTGTATTACAATTTAAAATAACTGTTTTGTATTTTAATATATTTTAACATGTTAAGTATTATATATTGTGTATGCATATGTATTATATATTTTATATTGTATAAGTAATGTACAATAAAATACATGTTATGTATTATATAATGTATTATATATTATATATGTCTATACCTGTATACATTTCATATTATTTCATATATATATTTATTACATATATACTTTGATAATTATAAAAATTCTAATAAAATAATCAAAAGAGCATTATTTATATGAAATAGAAATCTTGTATAACATCATGTCTTTACTGTCACTTTTGTATTAATTTCTTTAAAAAAAACTCTCTCTCTCTCTTTCTATTTATAATCTTTAAGGAAAACCAAAAGGTGCGTACACACATTTATAGTCTGTGACATACTACGCATTTGCTTGTAACTCTACAGAGGGCACTCTAGTTTACTCTGATTGTGTCCTCTGACTGTGAAATATCTGTCTATCAAGCGTTAGCACTCTTTTTTCATACACAAGTACAGTCCCACAGCGCTGGCGAATGTCTCACGCTCTCTTCAGCAATAACCTTGCACCCCCCACCTCCCTGTGGAATTCATTCGTCTCTTGTCTGTTCAAACATCACACCTGAACATGGCTGTCAGCCGCCCGGCTTTCTTATTGCCTTTCCTCTCATCCCCACACTTACTTCAGCGCAAGGGAAGGCCTTTAGTTTACAAGCGATCTGCAAGCTCATCGAAAAAAGGATGAATGCACAGTGACAGAGGGAAATGCTAACAGCCAGAGACTTGTTTTGCGGGACGCAGCGGACAACGATGAATGCTCTGCAGCTCGGCTGGGGGTTTTACGCGAGTTACAAGGTTTGACGTGTATGTAGCACATGACATGCTTCTGGAGTGGATTTGACGGACAGCTGCCACTCACTTGATGAACTGGCCCATGTCCTCGCAGAGCGCCTCGCAGCCGGGCCACTTGCACTCGCCGTGTCCGTAAAGCGGATGGGAGGCTGTGTGTTCCTCGTGGGTCGAGCTGAGAAAGAGAAAAAAAGATCTGGTTATTTGAACTATAAATGATTGTGTCAAACTAAACTTTTACATAAGGAAAACTATTTTGTTTGGTGAAGCAGAAATTACAAAATTCTTCAAAAACACCTAAACACCTGCTTGCTTAATCAAAACAACTCATTGGGGTCGATATCTTATTGCAATTTTTTCAGGCAGCCGGCATGGTAATCTCACACACATGCGACTCATACAAAGCAATGAAGCAATGGAAACAGTCTCGAACGTTCCCTGTCTGGGAAAGCCGATAGCTTTGAGCCAGTCCTTCAGGAAGCTTTGAACAAATGCAGTTTGAGAGGACCTGGTAAATGTAAAAAAAAAAAAAAAAACAGTCAGCTTTCCATATTTGTGACTGACAGGCTTCCAATGGTAAGTGTATATCATTGTATTAGCATCTTGCACTACGACTCGGGTTTAAATGTCTCAGATTCGGCCAGGAACAACACACCGCTATCTAATTATGAACGAATGTGGATGATCTTCAGATGTTTCTTGGTAACCACGGGAGTACGGATAAGGTGGCTGCTGATGTGCTGACAGGGCCTGCTGGTGGGGCTTGGGGATAAACGCGATGGTTTTGTTTCATTTGAGATACAGCCACTGTATGCTCTGTGGCCGAGAAGTCTGGAATGGGTCTCTCTGGCCCGGCTTCTGTAGAGACCCATAACGGATCAACCTCGAACTCCTGCCAGCAGTCTCATCCAGCAATTTTTCATTTCAGGCCTGGCCAACCGCCACGGGCTAGATTGTAGCTTGTTTTTTTTTTTTTTTTTTTGTGAGGGCAGGGACCACAGAATCCTTCGTCATGTGTCTGACTGTTGCTAAGCATGGACAGGGGCTAAAGGGGGCGGGGTTGGGGAGTGCGGCTTGTGGCGGTTGAAGGTCTGGGAACTCTTCCCAATTCCACATCAGAGTACTGCTTAATATAAAGCAGCTTGGTTGCAGATGAGGCCCTCCTGATGCGGCGCACACATGCTCCCTCCACCTCTTCATCAGATGTGCTGGCAGTAGACGGCCCACGCAATTCAGAAGCTGCTCGAGCGCTAGACATTACAAACTACTGGCAACCACACTGTCCACATGTGCCATGCATTAGCCTCACCGCACAGTTTTTCTTCCCTTTTGAGTTGCGAGTGTGTGTGTGTTTGTGTGTAAATGTGTTAGGCCAAGTCAGGGAGAACAGTGTTAGAAGAAAACATGATGGAGGGCGTGCTTTTCTTTCTGTTTAGCCATGTCCGTGTAGCATGACAGGGTGGGGCGTGTGAGGGTTTATTTGGCTGTAGTTTGGAGACCCCACCGGTGTAAAAATGGCCATATTGCATAAAAAGATCCATAGAACTACTGCAACATCACACTGCAGAACCATACAAGTGAATATGAATTCTAACAACGCTAGAATAAAAAACTTAAGGTAGGATTACGGTTTGAGTGAGGGTTAGTTGCAAGTAATTATGCATTTAATTACTATGCAATTTACTATGGTAAGTACATTTAACATATGTAACAAGGACACATATGGTATATTTATTTAGATTTTTTTTTTATATTTAGTATTAGATTTTGCATGTACTGTATGTGTGCATGTCTAGGCTGGGCTGGCCCAGTGTGGGTTTGAAAAATTCCCTTTATATAAGAACAACAGCAGTCTAAGGTGTGTCCTTAATTAGATAGCTAGGTAACCACGTGTGTACAGTGTGTGTGTGTGTGTGTGTGTGTGTGTGTGGGCATGTTTTTGTGAAATATCAGGACACAAACGGGTATAATGACATGGGTATGACATAGGTATTACAAAAAGTGGGTGAAATATGAGGACGTTCCCCATGTCCTCACTTTTCAAAATGCTTATAAATCACACAGGATGAGATTTTTTTCATAGAACGTAAACTGCGCAGTCTCCTGTGATGGGTAGGTTTAGGGGCAGGGGCAGTGTAGGGGGATAGAAAATACGGTTTGTACGGTATAAAAACCATTACGCCTATGGAATGTCCCCACATTTCACAAAAACAAACATGTGTGTGTGTGTTTTACTCACTGAGTGCTCTGCAGGTGAGCGCCTTTGGAATAAGGCATGAGATGCTCGTCACTGGACTCCTTGGTAAAGGACGAGATCCACTCAAAGAGTCTTGCTCTTAAAAACAGATTGAATGTATGAGTACACCACAGGAGGACAACTTCTCTCTCACACACACAGCTGCTCACCTCTCAGCTAAATTATCACAGTATACTTTCACCTACTCCACACACACACACTCATGCTAAACTGGCACAGGGGCGTCAGTCATGCTGAAGGCATGCTATGTTCTGAGGAACTCACACAAGCACCAAATATCAAATGAACCCAGGCATTTTACATCAGCTCATCAAACGGCACCTGACAGCAGAGACCTTGAAATACGATGTGTGTGACAAAAATATCTATTTATGAAATACTGTCATATAGCAGTTGGCACTTTGAATGCTCATGATACAAAACACACGAGTAAATCTATAGCACTTTGTTTGCTTACTTTCAAAATACTGCCAATTTTAATTTTAAACTGTTGATAATGTCATTCATACTGGTCTTTGACTCACTATAAAAAAAATATAATGTGGATAAACAAAGTATGCTTGTGAATTTTCCACTGACCTGTCTCTCTTTGGAGTGTGCACAGAGTTCTGTCCATTTGGCAAAGGATGATGGGGGATCTGAGGTGAGACCTTGGAGGCCGAGTATGAGGTAGTGTTGGAGCTGTTGGTGGTCAGATCGAGACCCTCGTGTTTCATGGCCTCCTCTGTGCTCTGAACACTGGCCACGTCCTTCCACAACTGCTGCAGGTCAGTGGGACACATGGCTGAGATAGATAGATAAAAAGCAAGCGAGAGATTACTACAAACTATAAATCCTTATTTATTACAATAAATCATAATGTCTTTAGCCAGAAAAAAACATCTTTAGTAAACTATAAGGGCTATTATCCACAAACTCCATTAAAACACATCAAGGTGAGTTGACAATCCTTGAATCAACAACAGGTGCCATACGATGAAACCAATTCTAGGTAGACAGTTTTTCAGTGTGTTTATTAGTTTTCCTCATTGTTGTGCTGAAGGTTATAAGCCTGGTGTTGAATGATGAGAGCTCCTTCTGAAAGCATTAAAAACCTGCGTCTCTCCTTATCACACCTCCAAAGCCACCCCCTCTCCACCTCACCTCATCTTGAACGGCGGCCAGCTGGCAGCGCATCCCGCCCCAGAGATCTCAAAGTCTGGCAGTGCACTGACATTAGTGTGGCAAGCCATAAACCACCAGGCGCACACCGCGCCACACTTCACTACGGGAGGGGGGGCACGCCAATGGGACTTGTTAAGTTCACGGGAGAGCAGAAGGAGGGAACCGTCCCAATCTGAGGAAGCAAATGGCTAATTTCAGCGTGTTTTTGTTATCTTTCAACATCTCCGCAAATCCCCCTGGCTACCTCCATTTGTAATTATCACTGTCCCGACCGGCACTGCAACTCACTGGGTGAATTAATCTTGGCTAGATGCTCTCTTGGCATTTTTTTTGTTTTATTTTCCCCTCAACTTGCTGAATTCGGGATTGTTTTAGTCTCTTGGAAAGCGGAGGGGGTCTAGGTTGGGAGGGAGATTTGAGGGTGTAAAAAAGAGAAGGAGGGGAGGGCGGCCAAGCTCGTCTGGCGCACACTGTTCCCGAAAAGCCACAGCCTGCTACGCTATCTCACATGGCAAAGACTTAATAGCAATCTAAATATTATGTCTGGTCCGCCAGCATTCTTGTCCCGGACCCCGCCAAAACAAAACTCCTCGCCTGGCCTGGCTCTCTTCACCACCCCCCTCCCCCCTCTCCCTCTCTTCCCAGCAGGCCCGGGGCCAGGGAAATGATGTATGGCCACACTTGCAGCTACAGGCTGTTGTTCACTAGACACACACAACCTGACAGAGCACCAAAGGGCCATGGATGTATTTTAACCCTGCAAATAACCAAGCCAGACTGGTGGGGTGGCGCTGTTGCTGTGGATGGAGGGAGGTGTTTTTTTTGCAAGTTTCTACTTTTGTGAAAGAACAGCCAGAACATAGGAAGTGGAAGGGAGGACGCAGGGTGGAGATGGAGCGGTTTACCTACAGTGAAGTGTTTTTGTATTGGATTCTCTTCCAAACACACAGTCGCACAAGCGGGCAGGTGAGGCGTTTTCCCTGTGGTTGGCCACACACTCTCTCTTTCTCTCTCACACACACAGAAAACACTGAAGTCAACCTCATCCCTGTGATGGCAAAACTGAATGCACAGCAGCCATTACCCCAGTCTTCAGGCTCACACGATTCTTCTGAAATCATTCTAATGTGCTGATTTGGTGAAGTTGAATAATTTGAAATGCAAAGGTTTTTAATGCATCCTTGCTGAATAAAAGTATTTATTTATTTTAAATTTTACTGACCTGAAACTTATTAATGGTAGCACAAAGACTCTATTTTTTGAGGTGTGTGCATTTACAGTATGCTACTGTTTCACCGCAGCTCGAACTACATTACATCTGTTTACCATCAACATTTGACGAACATTCATAAGTAGATGACCAATCACAAGGCAACATAAAAAAAAATCCCCTTTGGTTTCTCATCTCTGCTCCCTCCTCTAGCTTCATGCATCACAACTGCTGAAAAAAAAGAGAAATACTGAAGAAAAGTTTGGCATGGTGATCACAAAGCATTAAGCTGAGTCCAACAGATCTGGTTGCGCCCTTTGGACAGGAATTAAAATGACTTACTGTAACTGTTAAGAGAACATTACAAAGAAACAAAAGTCATCCCGACTAGCAGTCGGGTCTAATGCAGTGAGTCACTTGCGTTTGAAACTCTAGCTTTTCTGAGGGAATGACTGGTTGGCCAAACAAACACGAAAACAACAACAACGGTTGGCGCCACCCAAGGATCAGAGAACAAATCCTTTTCAGCAGCAGCTACGGCCAAGCATGACTAGCCAGAAGAATGCGCATGGTTGGCTGGCCAGTCATAATGGAGGGCTTCTTTTCAGAGAGGGATTGTGGGGAAATTCCATGATTCTGTTCTGTCGCAGGATTTGTTGAAGGGAATCCAAGAGCCCAGAGTTTATTGTTCTTCAGACCCCTTGAAACAATGACATAAGCAACGGGAGTGGGAGGCGGGCGCTGGGGTCTACGCCAGAAAGATGCCAAAGCCAAAAGTTTACAGCTGTCGCTAAAAATTATTTTCATCAATCTGCAAACCTTCCTCTGCTTTGCTCTCTCCCGCTCCTTTTTTTTTTCCTCCACCAGACTACTTTTCCTAAAAGCAGCCTTGCGCATATGTTTGTGTGTGTGGGGTAGGCCCAGTCAGGATTCCGGATGACGAGTCTATGTTTTCTTAAGACTGAAATAATCAGAGTTGTCAAGAGCAATGGGCGAGAATGCGAGTCAAGCACTCTAATAAAAGACCGGGATCATTTTGGAGGCCCTATCGGCAAGAGTGGCAGGGATTTCGGCATGGAAACTGGAGTCGGCTCCCTGTTTGTTCTGTCCTGTTGAGGCTCTTGTAATGTTATGGCCGCTGTGGAACCTGTAAAAGTTGATGCATCTAATTTCGGCGGATGGTGGCCAGTTTGCAGTCAAGATCCATTTCTGGTTGGACCCTTTGACAAAACGAGGAAAAATGGAAAAATACATTCAAACCTGTTCCAAAACCTCCATTTCCTTCTGTAGGATAAGCGCGTCTGGAGCGTGTAAAACGCACATGTGCACACACATAAGCCCCCTCCCCAGTCTGTGCACAAAGCCCAGTGAATTTTGTGGCATATTTTACCTATTATCCAAATGACTGCCTTCCACAAAACCAACAATCAAGCTTTGCTTTTATCTCTTTATGAGCTGATTAAGTTAACAAGCTTCACATGTGGCTCTACGGACATGGCTGTAGTTAGTCTCTGGGGGGCTTCATCCCGCTCTAATAGATTGAGATGATAGCTCATTGCCAAATTTTGGAGGAAGAAGAATGAGGGATTCATTTTACAGCCAGCTTTATTAGCATTTAAGGTTGCACATGTAGTAGCGGGGCAATTTGAGAGCATGCATGTGTATGTGTGTGTGAGTGTGTGTGTGGTGGAGGCTGAGTAAGAGAGAATAAGTGGGCGGCGGACGCAGGTCTGGCCTCAGCCTGAGACTACCATCTGGTCCTAGGCTACGGGTATGAGCACAGATGCTGCATTTATTTAGCACACTGCATTTCCTCCAGAGCTCCACTTTTGCTTTAATAGGCATCACTAAAGGAGCGAATCAGACATTCTGTGGTGTTTTTCTGGCTGTTGAGGACAAGAGGAGAGCTGTGAGAGAGACAGACCACCGGGTTTAGAGGCCAGCGGTTGTAGCACCTCACCCTGGGGCTAGACAGAGTCAGATTTTTGTGGTCAATATCGACCAGCTAATGGAGTTTGGGAAGAGTTTTGTACCTTCAAAGATATGAATTAGTTCAGGTGAGTCAGTATCTGCAACAAAATGATTGCATCTAAATTCCCTAACATTAATAGCATGTACTAAATTCGATAAATAACATTATTTCCTTGTCACACAAACAGCAGGTGACTCTAATTGATTTCAACAGTCTGACATTAACATGTTGCTAAGCTTAATGGCACGGGACTTATAAGCAAAAAACATTGCAAAAACAAGTATTTCATAAAATGGTACATTTTTAATTACACTGAACTATTTTAGTGATATACATGAAATATGTTTATTAACAATAAGTTGATTTGACCATTGATGAAGTCCATGATCTGCCTTTATACTATATTTGGCATAATCCTTTGACTGGTTTGTTCTTTCTTTCAAAAGGCCTAAAATTAACATTCAATAATTTTGTTTTTAAGTGTTTATTTGTCTTTGACTTGTTTTCCTGTTGAAATATCTAAAAACTCCTTAGCATAAAATAAATGTACATAATGTGTAAAATATTAAGACTTGTTTTCATTTTCATCTTTCATCTAAGTGTATTTTGTCTCACTACACAAGTACATTTTCCCACTTATTTTAAGTATAAACAAGATAATCTGCAGTAATAAAAAACAATTGTATTCAAGATACAAACAATGAAAACAAGTCTGAATATATTATGTTGAGTCTTAAATCATCTTAAGGATATTTAGATATTTTAACTGGAAAACAAGACAAAAATACTACTTTTTTTTCTTTCTTTTTTTTTATCTGGCAGTACCTGAGTCCTCAAAGGATGGCAAGTTGTCTGTTGAAACTCAACAGAAGCAGTTTGTCATACAGGTCTCAGAAATACTGAGTATTGGGACATCCTACTCAGTTGACATACTGCCTTTTTAACTGTGAATCCTGAGCCTTGTTTAACAGATACTGTGTAATTGAATTGGTATGTGTACCTTGCTGCAGGCTCTGAATGGGTACTGCTCCTTGGCCCGGCTGTAGGTTCACCAGGCCCTGTCTTTGTAGATTCAGAATGTGTTGCTGCTGTAGTTGTTGCATCTGGATCAGCTGCTGTTGGAAAGCCAACTGTTTATTCCCCAACTGCTGCTGCTGAGAATGAGAGAGAGAGAGAGAGAGAGAGAGAGAGAGAGAGAGAGAGAGAGAGAGAGAGAGAGAGAGAGAGAGAGAGAGAAGCATGTTAAACAACAAAACAAAGAGATGGGAAAAGCGGGAGGAAGAGACTTGGAGAGCTGCAGGATAAAGAGGGCGGGAAAGAGGAGACATTCATTGGTTTTTATAAGCCTTCAACCTCGTCCAGGACATGTTTAGATAGGACATATCCTGGAATAGAGATATTTTCCCCGGCAATCACCAAAGCACTTCCTGTGGCGGTAGACAACAAGCAGACAGCAAAACTCTGAGGCTTGGTTCAAAGTGTCGAAGTGCATTGTGAAGCCTTATGCATTAAGAGATAACGCATTAATCTGTGAGTGACAGTTCCATGTGGTCTAGGACCGACACCAAATACACGCTAGCAAACACGCTTGTTCATTCCTGTGTGTAGCAATCTGTTAGCATGTGGTTGGCTCCCAATTAACACGGCAATAAACAGCGACTAACAACATCTGTGCGCAATGTTAAGAACAGTTCCAGATTATATGACATCAGATGTTTATCATTTTACGATAAGGCTTGGTATTTCTTCACTATGCATGAAATGTGTTTTGTGAAACAAGAGAAGCATGACTCCAAAACTCTCTTTCGCTGTTTCATTAACAAAAGCCATCATTCAGCTTTCAAGAGATTTATTTGTGTTCCAGCTGACTTCTGGTGACGTTTAACAAAGAGATGAAAAATGAGCAAACCGTTTTATCATCTATGACATAAGCACAGCGTACTCCAAGACTAGCCCTAAACTTAAAAAACCCTTCAGATCTTTAGCCAGAGGTGGGAAAGAACAGAAAAAGGGCCAAGGTGAAGAAAAGGCTGGAAAAGAGCTTTTAAAAGTGATTCATGTATTATATGTTTAAAGTGACCTAACATGGCATTATTGACTCAACCGATGACATTTTGGGAGTTTAGGCCTGGACTACACTACCGTTCAAAACTTTGGGGTCAGAATTATATAATATAATATAAATATATATATATATATATATAAATTATATATATATATATATTTTTTATTAAAATAATATTTAAAATAAATGCTTTCCTTTAGAACTTTTAATTCATCAACCGATACTGAAAAAAGTATCACGGTTTCCACAAACACAAAAACTCTTTCCAACATGGACTATAATGAATATTTATTTTGCAGCAAATCAGCATATTAGAATAATTCCTGTTGGATCACTGAAGACTGGAGTAATGATGCTGAAAATTCAGCTTTGCAATCACAGGAATAAATTACTTTCAAAAATAGAAAAGTTATTTTAAATAATAATATAATATAACAACAAAACTTTTTTTTAATATGACTGTTTTTACTGTATTTTTGATTAAATGCAGTTTATATGAGACTTCTTTCAAAAACATTAGCAAATCTTACAAACCCCAAACTTTTGAACAGAAGCGTAAATGGTTTTCTGTACACCGGAAGATGGGTAGTGTTTTGCAAACCTTTTTCAAAGTATAAATGGTATATGGTTCACCTTTAAAATATTAAAATAACCATTGCACTCCTATTTCTAGAGCAGAGAGGTGCAGATTTGGGGAGGTTAGTGTGAGTTTTGTTTGTGTAAGGGTAAGTGTGAGTGCTATGGAATACATGGCATGTGCCGATAAGGTCAGTTGGTGTCCTGGTGATAAATGTCCTCCTTCCTGAACCGGCCTGAGTCAAACCACTGTTTCCAGAGACACGCTTTTTGATGTTCCCCCAATGAGAGATGGGCCTTATCTCCTTTAAGATAACGGCACAAAAAGTGGAGGGGAGAGAGAAAAATATGTTGAAGGAGGGAAGGAAAATAAAAAAAGATAAATAATTAAAGGTAGTTTCTTAATCTCACTGTCAGAGAAGTGTTTGAGGCTGCCACCCCGTGGCACAAGGTCTCATGGGAAAGGGCCACATGGGTCAACATCAACAGAGAAGAGAGAAAATACAAGCGTTTTCCAAAACCTACTGAGCTGCTTTGTTCCTTACACCCTACATAAGCAAAGGCAGCATCCTAACAATCACGAATCCTCATAAGCGAACGATCTGGAATAGGCAGGAACTTAAATTGTGCTCCACACAGAGGACTCAACTCACCACAGATTTCAATAGTCTGACATTAGCAATGTCAGGAACATTAGACTTAGGAACACTCTTACGAACTTCATAGAATTTACCTAAGTTAACGTCTTAACTTATTCTTAATCTGGCCCCAACTCGCCGTGAAGGGCCGTACCTGTTCTCCTCAACTTTAAGACTGACAGATGTGAAAAGTGCGAACAAAGAACATTGAGTTCTGAAGAAGAACACAACCGAAGAAGTGAGCTAACGTCAATATTCAGCATGTCTATCCCTTTCTTCCTCCTCCTCTTCATCCCCGTCTCCTCTCCTTTCTATTTCTCTCCTTGTTTCGGTCCCATGGGACACAGTTCAAGTTCTTTAACACATTGTGTCTGCACGCTGTTTACATTAGATGCAGTTGAGTGGCTAAAGCTAGCGGAGTAACAGGCCTGTCAGCTTGATTTATGAGCACATCAAACAGAGTTTGGGCACGCCAGGCCCGACTGACAGCGCTACTTCATTAGGCTGACTCCAGGGTGACTCCACAGCTCAACCGTCAAACTGAGAGAGAGAGATAGAGCGATAGAGAGAGAGAGAGCGGGTGAAACAATAAAAAACAGAAAAAGAGCAAAAGTCTGGATTGATGATGCAAAAATGTGTGTGGCAACTATCTCTCCCGCTCTTCTATCTGTCTATCTCACCTCTCAACCTGCTTGTGCTGACTGGCAGTGATATGGGCTGCAATTAAAGCAACTTTTACTGAGGGAGAGCATAACGTGTCATCTCTCCATCTTCAGCTGCTTTACAAAAACAGAGCCCTTGAGTATGAGCCTCCGATTTCAAATCATATAAACAGGCCTTGATCGTTGAAATGTGATGCTAATGATGACGAATGAAACGAAAAATAAAATATACTGATGACGAAATTGAGGTGGTGGTATTACGGCCAGAGATACAGTTTACTTCATGGCTTCAGGGGTCAGAGTCCTGTGCCAGTTGAACCAACAAGCACGGTAGAACAAGGAAAGGAAGGTTTCAGAGGACGAAGGGCTTTAAAAGAGCGCTAGAGGGATGAGAAACACCACACGTTCTTGTGTTTCTATCTTCTTTTGTCTCCTCACACCTGACTGCTTTACTTTTAGTCCAATGCTGTCAGTGCACTCATCCCCAGGGGAACACCACTACATGGCAGACAACACAAACACACACACAAATGAACATGGCCTAATCCAATACGCATATATATCCGATTTTCCTTGCTGTGATAATCCAGGCAGCATGCATTAATCAGTTAAAATAAATCAATAAATTATGGCCATTCAAATACAACAATATGCAAAAAAAGAAATCAAATCTGTTCTCAAATCAAGTCTTTTAGGCAGCTCTCTGTGAACAAACACCCGAAACATGCGCACAGAATGTTGCTTCAGATAGCATAGCAAATTGTCTTTTATACGAGTTAAAGTGTTAAAGTCAGGTGTTAAGTCAGGTCTTAAAGGTGCACTATGCAACTTTTTCGTCTGCTAGAGGGCGCCTGTTCAAAACAAAGGCGTAGTTTGATGACGCCAAATCTGAGCACAGCATCTTGGGACATGTGGTCTTCACCTCACAGCCGGTGGGGAAGAATCAGGATAGGACTCGGGCAGAAATCATGTTGATGGATGTGGTTATTAACTATTTAAAAGCGCTATTTCCGCTTTTCCGGTCATGAGTATGAGGTAACGTAGCTATGTTTATCATATTAGATACATCTGAGAGTGTTGAAAATTATGTTATGACGTTACTCTGTGTGTTCGCTCGGCGGCTGCTTTGACACTTGTTGCACACTGCTAAGAGTAAAGCGTTTCTGCCTCGGAAACCGAGGGTAACGCATCCCTCAGACGCTATGCTCAGATGTCCCGGTTCCTTGGTTAAAATAGCAATTTTCTCACAATCTACAAATAGTTGGAAACATTTGGGATATTCCTAGTGGTTTTTGGATATTTTACTACAAAAATCATACATAGTGCACCTTTAAAGTGAACAATCTTAACCCGGCTCGACTGGTTACTTAGTGGTAAGCCCTGATGTATTAAAGACACATCTACAGTAAATGTTACATTTATTACTATGTAAATTAAATAAATTACAAGTAAAAAAACAAAACATTTTTTAAAGCCAATTAAAATGTTTAAATTGATAGATTTCAATTGCTATAATTAATAGCCTAAATTGATGGAAAAATCTATTAAAAGTGATACTGGCCTTGATTCATAGTGATTAGTGCTTAAATAATAATAATACTAATATAAGAAAAATAACTGAATATAAAATAATATAATAATTTATATTATTAATAAGTTAATAATTTCAATATTAACTACATTTTAATTTGAGAAAAGCATAACATCTTTAAGCAAAGAAGCAACAGGTACACTAGATTTCCAACCTAATAAAATAGTGACACGTTCAGTGTGTACGATGGGACTGCGGTGTGTTGGTCAAGCATTCTTGTCTACATTAGTTGTGTAGGGCCAAATTTCAGGCCGACTAAAGAGGCCCTGAACAAACGTGAGCTGATCCGCGGGGAAGAGGAGCTGACCAATGCTCTCCCGATTTAATTTCCCTGCTCTCCTTCCACTCCGAGAACACACCATCTCCCTTGCTCTAATATTTAATAAGGGAAAATGTCTGAAAAACTCCTGAGGCCTTGAATAAGGTTAGTCATGCTTTTTTATACCTTTCCCCTCCCTCTCACTTTTCAATCATTTTCCTTGTCTTTTTTCCCTTCTGTCTCTGTCACGTTCCTTGACTATCTGTGGAAATGCCAGGATACTTGTCTCATTTGAAGAGAGAGCGTATGTGTGTGTGTGTTTCGGTCTGTGTACGTGTGTTTTGGGCACCTTGTGCATTTGCCACGCATTTGCTCTATCAGTCACTCTGCTGTCCAGGGCATATCTAACGTGTCTTAATCCCTGACCTCCATGTCCTATAGCATCCTCCCCCACCTCAGTCTCTCACCTGTTATGAAGTCAAGAACTCATTCATTTTTTGATCCTCTCAAGCCCCACATACAGAGGCCTGCAAACCACCTTCAACCCTATACATCATAGATGGGAGACTGTAGATTATTCTCTCATTTAAACCTCTCCTAACATGGTCAAGATGGATAAGTTGGTGTGTTTTCTGTTTTGATGGTTTTTAGGTGCTTTTCAGATAGAATGCCAGCTACACTGTAAAAAAAAAAAAAAAAAGTTGATAAAACGTAAACGTTTAAGGCAACCAGCTGCAAAACATTTGTGAGTTTTCTCAACTTATTTGTTTGAGTTATCTCAACTTTTTTCATGTTAAATAGTTAAATAAACTTTAAAATCTGAATTTGTCATACAAAAGATAAGTTGGATTTTTTGGATCGTTAAACCAGCCAAAAATCCCCTTAGGCAGGCTTGGAGACAATCTAGGCCATTTTAACCCAGCTTAAAAAACAGAAAACTATCTTAGGTTGGTTTGTTTAGCAGGGCTCACTTCAATTCCGCAAATTCACTGATCTCCTTTAATTTAAACAGGCTACTATAACCTGCATCTAGCTAGCAAGTGTGTTAGCAGCTAAGTGCTAATCTCTGCTGTTTTTATGGTTTTGGCTAACTTTTCAGCGAGTTAGTCTGTAAAACAATTTGACTAAACCATCTTAACACCAGTTTAGTGAGGTTGGGAGACAAATTAGACCAATTTAACAAGTTTGGGGAGGTTGGGAGACTTACTAGACCATTTTAAACCATCTTAAAAAACAGAAAGATATCTTGGGTTGGTTTGAAGTTGTTTAGCAGGACTCAACTCAAACCCAGTGTTCTCATTTCATCAACACATGGTACCATAACCTGCATCTTGCTAGCAACTGTGCGCTAATATTTGCTGTTTTCAGATGGACAGGCTGTAAAACCAGTTAAACTAACTTACACTAGTTTGTAGAGGCTACACGGCTAACTAGACGATCATAAACCAGTTTAAAGACCAGAAACTATCTTGGGCTGGTTTTTAGAAGGACACAAATACAAAACCTTGGTTTCCTTTCATCTACACAAGCTATGGTAACCTGCATGTTGCTAGCAGTTATGTGCTAATCTCTCCGCTAAGCCGTTTGTTCATTAAGACCTCGCGGAAACTCCTTGATTAAGTTGTATCAGATATAGCTCTCGCCACTAACACACAGGCCGCAAAAGTTTGGATTTCATTTGACCGCCAGATTAGCGCAGATCCTCTCTCCCACAGTGCACAGACAGTGATTATGCCCTTGCCTTTGTTGTGCTGCAGTCTTATCCTCAGTGATCCAACATGATTCCCCCTCACCTTCATTACCCAGATCAGGTCCTTCTCTTCCTCCAGTGCCTTAATTGACAATTAAAGAAACTCGTCAACTCCGCCATAGTGGGTTGTAATAGGGATTTTCCACTAGGCTTAGCAAGCGGCGACTTGTAAATTAATACTTAACGAGTATTAGCGGGGAAGCCCATGGTAAGGTTTGGCGCATGACTTTGGTCAACGGCAGAGAAATGAAAATCCATATTCCCCAAATGTCTTAATCCGCATTTTTGAATCACTTAATACACAAAATGCAATTGAGTGCTTGAGAGAGGAGGAAAAAAACCTAGTCTGTTTTCCTACTGAGGATTTCACGTAATGCTCAGTGATTACAGAGCCTTTATAAGGTCTGTGCCGCTCAGTGCAGCACGCAATCAGTCATGCAATCATCTCACATATGAGAATACAGTTATTTTCAAGGAGTTGGTTTCTGGCTTTCAAGAGGAACTGGCCTCTGCTGTGTGACAAATGATGTGTCAGCCTCCTTGAGGATGCTCATCTAGGGTGCCATGAGGGTGAAGTACACTGTGAAGTGCACTACAGAGGGAGGGGACAGGGGTGTCTCACCTCTTTGGCCTGCTTCCCTGCTTGCTGTTGCTGGGTAAGGAGCTGGAGGTGCAACTGTTCCTGTTGCTTCTTGTAGTACTCCTGCAGCTAGACAGAGAGAAAGAGAATGGTTTTAATTTAAAATGTTTAAAATATTCTTAATTAAAGATACATTTTCTGAAAAGAGTTCATAACATATGCTTTTTTGCAAATCTTATGCAAAATCAATTAATTTTATTATTACTATTTTAAAAAAATGCTAACTTTAGTGTTGCAAGGACATAGCACAAATATGTAGGAAAAAAGAATCACTTCAACAAAACAATAACACACTTTAAAACAAAACCAGATTCATCTGTACTGCAAATCCTAGTATGAAGGTTGCATGTATTGTACCTTTTTGCTCCATTTTGTTTATTATACTACACAAACCCAATAAAGGGCTTTTAAACATCAGTGCTTCTCAAGTAAAGAGACACCATGGCACAATAGGCTGCCCAAAAACTGTCCTGTCCATCTGCTTACACTGGGAAATGTGGGGCTATCAAATGAGTCACATGACACTGTGTTTCTATGATGAGGCAGCCGGGTGCATGGAGTCACATATGTCTAAAGGCATCAAAAAATATGAAAACAGGATAAAACAAGATCAGCTTCTTGCTTAAGGGCTAAAGTGCCTCCATAATAAGGCATATTCATCTTTTTTCAGCATTCCTCTAAAAGGCAGCTTAAACACCTGGCAGGTGGCGTATGAATGTATCCTGTAAATCATCTGTCCACCCTTCTCTTGACGCGGCATACCTGACAGTGTGGAGACAGGCTTCCTTATTTATGATTGACTGAACTAAAACACACACCTGTCTGGGAAAGCGCTGGTAAAATTTGCCCTTCGCTTCTAATCTCAGAGCAGTTTTCTTTACATCCTGAATTACAGTTATGATTAAAACACAGGTGGTAGAAACCAGCCAGAGGTCAGCACAAAAAGCCAATTTATGCCTTAAGGATCTGAGAGATCTGAAATACACACACCTGCTTAATTCCTACACTAATGCTTCCCTATTCCTGGTACTATTCAATAATTATGTCCAAATAAGTTTATTAAACAAAATGCCATTGACAAATAGGAAAAAAGTACCTTTTAGATGTTTTTGCAGTTTACGTAGTTAATAAAGCACAAGAAGTGTATTTACACACTGGTTACTTATTCAGTGCTCAGCTGAATGAGTCTCTATCTGCTCTACACAGGTAAACACAGACCTGTATGTGCTTTATCACTGTGGAACACTTTGCAATGGCACACCTTGCTCTGATTAAAAGCTTTCAGAACAGACCGAGGCATGTGGAAGTCAATGATTTTAAGTGTGCATAGTAGGGTTAGGGTAGGTTTCATTCTCCAGAACAATGAAGGTTATTAGACAAAAACAAGAAACAGGTGTGTGAGGGCAGAACAGTAGAGATAGGATTAATAATTTACAATGCTCAATTCCTAATTCTCTGAAAACTAAATAAAGTGTTTTTATTAGTTACTAAGGCAAACATCACTTTTATTATTCTTCATACTTTGTGCTGGGCTCTGATCGAAACTTGTTAATCGAGGGTCTATTGTGGATTTAAAATCTTATGGAAAGTTCCATCAGATTTCGAACTATCTGAAAGAACGTTTTTGTAGTTAATGTACATTCAGATAATTAGAAACGTCATGAAAGTTTTAAGAAGTAACATGCCTTTAATGCTCACTTGAAAAACATGGAAAATAATAATAATTTAAAAAAGACTAGAAGAAACTGTATATGGGTGAGGTTTACACGGGCAATTATTTAAAATAATATTAAATAATTTAAAACTACTCTAATTTCCTGCAAAAACACTAAACATGAGAAAGTCTTCCTGTTACGCTTCGCCTGTTTGAACTAGCTGCTACTTTCAACTAGCTACTCTTTTACAGAGTCCTAAGTGAGACTGGCTTGCACCCACACTAACACTGTCATTACACATATCCAACTGCAGCTCTGGCTAACCGCAGACCCACCGCTGTTTGTTTTACTTTCAGATTATTAATTTACCCAGGAAAGCCTATTAAGATTAAAATCTCAGTTTTGCATGGATGACCTATCTGACATGGAAGTACATGTTGACCGAAAGAGCAGAGCACGGAGGCCCTTGGATACGCAGGGGCAGTGGAGGAGCGCCCGGGGGACGGCGGCCACAGCTGGTGGAGAAAAGTAGAATAATGATACCCTCATTAACTCTTTAATCACACATGCTGTTTACAGATGTAATGCAGGCTTACTCAAGGTATGAGGCGAAACAAAATACTTTTGGTGTACTTTTAAGTGTACATGCTCAAAAACTCTTGAATATGGAATTATTTGATAATTATAATGTGTGATGCTTTTTTGACCTTTTAAAAAAGTGGAATATTTGTACTTTAACACAATGCAGGACATTGTTAAATTAGCAATTTAATATGATTCTTTTCAACATTTAACCTTAAATTCTAAAATGTTTAACCTAAGATGTTTCCACACAAAAAAGGCAAGTTATGCATATTTGGGGGCATATGAAATACAAATTTTATGGAAACATCAGAAAGGAAAAAGATTTACTCCCATTTACTAGGTTCCCACTTTCTCCCCTTTACATTTTTTTTCATTTATTTTTAATTAGTGACTTTTCCTTGACCTTTCCAGTCTTTTGTGATTATTGAAAATTATTATTTTTTTATTGTAATTATTTTGATTCAAACATATTCACTAATAATTTATTCTCTTCGTGAACCAATTCATTAAAAAGAATCAATTAAAATCCCTCACAAATCAAACATTTTTCTACACAGGTGCAAGAACTAATTCAATATTTTAGAGCAGTTTATACTTGTATATTATACCTATAAACCTTTTCCAGGTCAGGCCTGTCGGCAAGGGGGTAGGGGGTGAGTGTATTGGGGGGTAGTGCCAAAGTATTCCCCTAACCAAGTGGTCATTCATCAAACTTACTATTGAGAACAAAAACATTGTTTCTTCTTATTTGGCCATCCACATATTCCATAACTACATGTCTTCAGCAGCATTTAGTTCACAGGAGCAGTCTACAATGATAACCTTAAATATCACATTATTAGAAATTTGAATCAGAAATTTAGGAGCTTGTGTAAGGCTGGGCCAAGCTTGGCCTTCCCCTGTCCAGAGACTTGAGACTCTAGCTTGGAATGTTCTCACTCAAACCATGTTGGTCCTTCTGTCTGCTTTTAAAAGGAAAAGCTGCCAATGGATAACAATATTTTGCGCTCTGGAGAATGTCAAAGGTTTCTATTTACAATGTGTTTTTGTAGCATTGGGGAATGTAGTCAATCCCAAACATATCTGTAGATTTTGTGAACACACTGGCTAATCAGAGGTGTTTAAGGTAGCAATGAACAAAAACTCTGGCATTTTGAGCGGTGAATGGATTCTGAGTTCTGCACACTCGCAAATCCTCTCACTGTAACAAACATTATTACAAACAACAGCTTCATTGATCGCGATGAATAAAGATGATTGACAGCTTTTTAGTGATTATAAAGGGAGCGCACTTTGCATGTTTTTTACCATGCCAAATCAGTATGCTTGCTTCTCTTTTAAAGTTAACAATGGTTTGTGGACGTAGGCGCTTTAATAACAAAATATTTATCTGTAGCATTTATGCTGGGATGTGTAGGTTGTGCGGTGACAAGTAACTTGAAACTATTTCAAGTAAATCTATTTAAATGTTTTTAAGGGGAAGCTTTAGCCTAAGCCTCAAGTTGGTTCACCCTCTGCTTAAAATGTATATGTAATGCATTACTACAAAAAAAAACAGAACTTGAAACAATTATATTTATAAAATGACAATCATGACAATATTGTGCTGTTGGATTAATAGAAGTGCTTTTCGTGTTTTACGAAGTGTGCATAATGCAAATGTTTTTTTGATGTAGTTTAGGATGGACTATTTTGTGTTTTGGTGTTGGTGTTAATATATAACATATCTATTTCAGTTATAATAAATATGGGTTGCTATTGTTTTAGTGAATGTCTGTTTCTCAGATAAAGTGTGCCCCGTATGAAAACTAAATGCCTGTCCATTCTATATGTTCTGGTGACGGCCCTGTCCCAGGTCAAACTACCAACAGGCCTGATGTTCAACAATTCCAGGCATGTTGCTGACAGAATGACTGTGCAAAAGAAAACTCTCATTTGATTGGCTGTCTATCCTCAGAAAACTTCTCTTGGGCCGACCCGAGTGTACACAACTCTTTGGTCTTAAACGAGCCTTGAACTCGCTCATATCCCACTGTTTTACCAGGCGAGTGGTTCTACCAAGCAACACTAAAACACTGTTTTCCCTCTACAAAAGCCATCTCACGCCACTGTATCCTTTTTTACTACCTGTCGGCATGCTGCTCGATGGTATATTGAAGGTGAGCTACCTCGCGTCTGCGATGCCGAGCCACGGCCCTTTCAAACAGAGGAAGTCAGCGAGCCGTAAGGTGTGAAGCGAAACTCAATTTACCATTCTAGAGGCATTTGGATCGCAATATGTCGCCTGTCTCTCGGTTTAAACTCTCCTCCACGCCTCGCTGCTGTCCGCCTGGCCCCGCTGCCTCTCGCCCACTCATTACCCCTTTAATTCATGCCAATATGAAGCTGAATAGTTGCGGGAATAATTAAAGAATAATTAAGGGTTTTTTAATGATTTGATTCAGTGGGCCCTTTTCACGTTAACTGCACGCCTTGAAAGGCATTCACCTTAGATTCCCATTATTGTGACCTTGGTTTTACTTAACAGCACAGAGAGGGGATAAAAAAAGGAAAAATATATCAGCTGGGCTGTAATTAAGGGTTGGAGGGATGTAAAGGTTAACTCACACATGCATAAGTGCACACGCATACATAAACATGCACTTGTTCTCTCTTTCCTGCGCTTGCTCTGTCTTTGTATGTAAAATCATATTTGTAAGAGTATTCACATGCAGAAAAAGCCAAAGCCCACTCGTTCTCCCACACACACTGGGATGAGATCAGGGACGGATCGCTGTATGTGTGTGTTGGCAGGCTCTCTGATTGCTCCATTTGCCGTGTGCGAGAGAGTGAGCATTAAAAGCCACTTCTCACGTGGTTCATCACCACTGCGAACCATTAAACCCACTGGCTTTTACTGGAGATGTAAAACGGCCCATGAACGGTAACTATTTCAATTTCAATATCCTCGTTAAATATAGAATAAAAAAAAGAGAGAGAGAAATAAAGCGGGGGGAGGGGGACAAAAGTGCTACGTTTCTTTCTCAAACAGCTGAATTTTGATTTCTGTGAGCGAGCGACTCTTGATAAATTTGTCAGATCTGCTCGGTGCAATTTATACTCGCCTAAAGCAACCTCCTCCTCCTTACTACCACTGTAAATCAATTCTGCTCTGTCAAGATCATTTATGTAACAGAAAACTCTTTTTTTCGTCTTGTAGTTGTGAAAATCTTAATCAAAGAGGTTACAGAGAGGTGCCTGACCTGATTTTTGCCCGAGAGGTGTGTGTGAAAAGGTCGAGGGTTGCGAGTTTTGGGACGATGTTAAATATTTGAGAGACGTGAGAGAAACGGGGTTGTTTGTTTCTTCATGTCAGCTCGGGGGCCACACCTCTGGCCTCCAGGCGATATCGCAGCGAGATAGCAGAGGCCATGCAACTAATAAACAAAGAAAGAAAGAGAGAGAGAGACGGGAAGAGATATGGAGAAGTCTGGCTCAGCAGCTGGGTGAGAAACATTGTCCTCACTCTAACATAAGCGCTCCCTGACCGCCGGCGAGTCGATGTGTAGCGACACCAGCCAAAGGAGGCGTCGCCGACACTAGTATGCTAGTAAATGCTGCTTATTAACGCCAGAGCCAAGTAACATCAAAGCCGGGAAAGATATCATTCCGGGCATGCCTATGAGTATGCAATCAAAGTTACACAAAACGCGATTACATTACACACTCTGACATCTACACTCAGGGCCTATTAACGGGGATCACACATGAATGTGCATTTACTGTGCCATCCGACAGCACTCTATAAAAGCACTGGCAACAGCTGAAGGATGTTCCGTCAAGCTGGCCGGATTCTCCTATAAAACCTGTATTGCTTAAGCAGTTAGAGGGCCGGACGGGAGGGAGGGAAGAAGTTTTCTTAGGGAAGTATGGAACAAAGCATTTGTGATTTTTATGTCTAAGTGCTCTATATTTTTGAGAAGGGTTAGAATGCTTGTTTTAGTGCCAACATGATATTTTCCACTTACCATAATATTTTTGTATAGAAGCCAGTTTCTAACTCGGGAGTCATAATTTGAACTATTTCTGTTGTATACATTACCATTCTGTATTGCATTAGTATGCATTACATTAATCAAGTGACAGTAAAGACTTTAACATTGTTGCAAATCTATTTCAAACAAATTATGTTAATTAAACATTTCTATTGATCAAAGAATCATAAGAAAATGCATCAGTTTCCTCAAAAATATATTCAGCAGCACAAATGTTGTCAATCAGCATATTAAAGTGATTTCTGAATAGAACAGAACAGTTAATTTATTAATATTTTTACTAATAATATTACTGTTTTTACTGTATTTTTTATAAAATAAATGCAGCATTGGTGAACATGTTTTTTTTATAGAATTGCAACTTTATTCTTGTAAATGAAACTCTCTCACAACTGAGACTGTATTTCTCAGTTGCGGCTATCTCATAATTGTAACTTTGTAATAATAGTGACTTTTATATCTCGCAATTATCTGTTGAATAGTTATCATAGTTTTCTTTACTCCAAAAAAACTAAATAACATTTTGGTTAGCCTAAATAAAAAGTATAAATAACAAACCAAATAATAGAAATCAAATTATGAAACTTCACGAAAAACTCCATGATAGCTATGATGTCATACACTTGTTGGAAAACAATGGCATACGGAGCAAAACATGTCCTTGCAGCACAGCTTTTAGAGGACATGCTATAGCAAATAGCGTACAGTAATATTTTGATTAGCCAATAAAACTTGCATCAATTGGCATTGAAAAATGTACCTATTGTTTGGTTTGTTTGGACACGTCATGCCTGAGCAGCCCAGACATATACAAATATTGTTTTAAATTCTGTGTGTGGTGACTTGTATGGTGCACATGTGTGTTGGTGTGTGTTACCTGTTGCAGCATTAGGGCTTGTTGCTGTTGGAGTAAAGCTTGGAGCTGAGGCGGAGAGAGGATCTGCTGCATCTGCTGAGGAGTTATCATCTGTGGGGTCATCATTGCCATGGATACCGGCACCTAAAAGAACGGACAATAAGTCCAATGAGTGACTGCATACATGGTTGTGCGTGTGTGTTTGAGTATCATACTCCGTAACAGTTCAACAATTCTAAAATGCATGTGACTGTTAAGATGCCCACCTCTACAGTGAGAGAAGCACAAATACCTTCACTTTAACATGATACAATGCCATTTCTGTTTTTCTAGCTTTGTAAAGGAATGTTGTACTTGACTTTAATTAACTCTTTATCCTGTCATGGCAAAGACAGTACACAAAACATCAGCTCTGTTGACACAATAGAGCTCCACACTGCTTGCATTGTAAAACCCAGGCAGTTTCTCCAAAAGAGAGAAAGAGAAATCGTGTTGATCAAAATCTTCCCTTGAGTATGTAGTCTTTATCAGCCTGAAAGTACTTCAATAAACATAATATTATGATTTGTTATCTAGAGAATCACATCTTTGGCAAAAATAACAAACAGTCTGATAAGATAGCTATCGGCAGGAAACAACTTGCAACAGTCTGGAATTGAGAGCACAATTTGCTAGACAAGAACGAGGCGTAAAGATGGAAAGCGTGATTCTTATCTTATGACAAATATGCAGAAAAGGAGAAATGGAAAGAGAGCCGCTCGACAATAAGGATTTCTCTCTGCAAGCCCAGTTGGGCAAACAGTTCAGATTTTCTCTGGCCCCATTTTATTTAAATTTTATTATTAACATATATGTATATTTTTAAGTTTCACATTAACTTTTTTTTTTTTTATGGAAACCAAATGTTTAAGTTAAGTTTGAAAAGGCATAAAAGCACATGCATGACCCAATACAGCTAGTGGCAGTCCGTCAACTGTCCTAAAACTCTCATACTGGTCATGGGCATCCTTACTCTCTTTCTCTGTGTGAGAGAGATGGTTTGGAAAGGCCTGAAGGCAGGCCGACTGTACATGATTACATCCTTTAATGCAGTAGTACCGGGCACTCTGTGAACTTATGGGCAGCTTTTTAACGGGCCAGCAATTTCCACCAGTACAATTTGCGGCTGCTTCCTCGAATGCAGCTAGCGATCTTCCACAGGAGAGAGACACACACACACACAGCCGCTCCGTGGCGTTCCATTTATTTTCCTATTTACTGCTCAAGGGCCAGAACTGATCATCTCCCTGCAACTGCTCAATAAAAATAAAGCTATTTACAGGCAACGGCTGGCTTGAAGCTGACATACGAGTGCAAACTACAATCCAGCATTTATCTACATTTTCCACTCAAAGGGAATAAAAAAGACAGGCAACGGCGTGACGACTTCCCAGTCCACTGCCAGTCCGATCTGATATTTGCATTCATTTGTTTTCATGTAGCGCCTGAGCGCTCATATTTTCAGCAGTTTATCTATTCGGAGCTCGAGGGCTCGTGAGGAGGGGTGGAGGAAGGGGGCGAGATAAGGAGAGGAAAGACGAAGAGAGAGAGCTGTCAGGCGCAAATTAAATCTGTAAAGGGCTGATTTGACTTTGTAAACAAGATTGGCGGTAAATACGAACACCGGCTCTCTTCCCCGCTGGAAAGGGGGATGAAAGCTTGCGCTCACGAGCCTCGTGGTTATCTGCAACTGTCCTATATTTTATTGTAAACGTCCCTATCAAAATCAAACGAGCCATCCGTATCCTTCACAATGAGGAGGTGGGAATGCTTCCCAGAATCCATGACAGAGACAAAGAGGCAAAATTATGCACTCTTTTACCCTCTATGACTTATGCGCCACAAGACAGACACATTTTATGGGCTGGCGTGCCACTCACCTTGATTAATTATAGGCGTGACGCAGGTGAGGCTATGTTAGACTAGCGCTTACAGCTAAAGCTAGCAAGCACGGACACATTTTAGCTGATGATATCATGCATCTGATGCCATCGCGGGAGAGTGTTCGGTCCTCTGCCAAAAAACGTGCATCCGCCTTTGAGGACTTATATCAAGGGTTAAAACATCAAAGGCCCTACAATTAAAGCTTTGAAAGAAAGTATGTGCACCTAGAGAGGAAAAGGCATCTGAAACAAAGCCAGGGCGCCATCCGAGGCGAGAGCCCACAGTAGGCCAGTCGGTCAGCCAGGACGTGCTGTGTGTGTGTGTATTTGTGCGCACATCGGGGAGACAGAACGTGAGATAGGGCAAAAGAGGGGGCTCGGTGTGGCAGGCACTTGGCGTCACGCCAATTTGCCACGCACGGCTGCTTGTCACCGGGAAAGAGCGAAATGAAAACCTGTAATTAATTGCTCCTCTGCATCCCATTCTCCTGCAGTGACAACCCATACATTCTATTTTATACACACGTTCATTGACATTTTCAAGTTGCAGGCGTAATAATTACCAGAGTTATAACACCTTCTATTGCGGCGCGACAGTGGGATTGACGAGCCGCCTGAATGCTGAGTTGTTAAGGTTTGACGCCATTAATTGCCCCTATAATCTAATATCACAAAGGCGGGCCATTACACACCATGAGCGGAGTGTGCAATTCGACACTACGGTTTCAGAGCAGTGCAGGAAAACAAAAGCGCGCCATTAGGGACTTGACGGTTGCTAACAAAAGCGCAGCACAATGCGGAATTATATTTTCATTCGGCTTTGTCTCTCGCCATAAATGATTCCCCCGTTCATTTGCCGCTGAATAGACCCAGTAATAGAGGAGCCAGAAACCCCAACCATTTGAAGTCAGGCATTTATTAAATGCATTTAATTTTTTCTTCTATGTTTTTCTCTCTTTCTCTCTTTAAATTAACATGCAAAGAGAAAGAAAGGCAAGGGAGATATTTTGCTCGATGAGCAGAAGCAAGCACCTTGCTGTGTTTTATCAAGCCTGAACACTCATTTACTATATATTAAAAAAGGACACAAAAAGCATTCTGTCCACATATGACGAGAGAGTATAACAAGAGAGACCTGTTGTGATGTGTTGTCAAGTAAAGGGCTAGAGATGCCTCACATTCAGACCACAGGAAGGGCACTTAGCTTATAGTGGAGCTTCAATAGGCAGCCAAACAGATAAAGCTTTGGAATATAGACATATGGCTATGAAATCATTTAAATTATTAAAATATATTTATAAAAATCATAAAAAATAGCAGACACCAAAAAATATTAACATAAGTAAATAAATAATAAAAACAATGAAACATCATGATCGATTTCCTCTTTATAGCTATTCAATTGTCAACTATCTTGCACCTAACTTTTTACTTGCACGTAAGAGGTCAAGGTTTAGTGTGCTAACATGGGTAGTTAGTCCATACTGATCAAAACTGTAACTACAGATATAGGGCAAAAGCATCTTTCTTCTTTAACAGCTGTGTGTAAAAAAAACACACACACACACACACACAAAAAAACATTTATATCAAAATACATTTCTTTATATTATAATAGACGTGTGACAAGTCTCTATTTTTTATAATTCCCAATCATTTATTTTATTTTTTATTTTTTTATCGTTTAAAAAATAATTTTCCTTTTCTGTAATTAGTCTCATGGCATTTACGGACTAGCCTCAAAAGAAAATTCTAGAATTGCGTCCTTAGAGTCCTACACTAACTGAACAACTGCCATTGAGATGAACAGGAAGGCTAGCATATAGCTTGCTCTGCAACAAAAGCAAATAATATCAGTACGTATGCAATAATAACCTGTGTGTGTTTGAGAATGGCCTCCACCAATCAGTGGCATGCAGGTCAAGGGTCATCTGCAGAGGGCGGCTCTTGTGGTCATTTTCAGTGCATTTCACTTATCTCATCCACCTTTAATCAGGTGGGGGGTAAAATACACACACAGTCACTTTAGAGGTCAATACGGTAAATGGAGCTCATCTATACAAGCAAAACCTCTTTTCGCACTCACCCGCAGCTTTGAGTTTGTAAGTGGCACGGCATCTGAACGCATCTGTCTGTGAGAGCGCACATAATATATGGTGTGCATTTGATGGCCATCCCCTAAAACCATCTCCACAAGCTTCTGAGACTGTCTGCTAATGAGCCAGCTTCAGTGGCACCTCTGGTGCCTCCCACCACCATTAAGATTCACCAGCACTGTCCGCACGCACCACGAAGAGCTACCCACTACTGACAGGGGTCAGCTTCAATACAGAGAGAGAGAGAGAGAGAGCAGCGGGGGAGATGGCCGTTCGCAGGGAGCGAAGCAGTAATTAGAGGGGCTATTTGAAGAGCGAGTTTAACTGATTAACAAAGAGAAGAGATGGGAAATGAGGGAGAGAGAGAGAGAGAGAGAGAGAGAGAGAGAGAGAGAGAGAGAGAGAGAGAGAGAGAGAGAGAGAGAGAGAGAGAGGGAGAGAGAGAGGGAGAGAGAGAGGGAGAGAGAGAGGCAGAGAGAGAGGGAGAGAGAACGAGTGAGAGAGAACGAGCAGAGGGTCATAAAGGAAGTAGTAAGGACATACAATGCATTCCAATGAGCCTTATTCTGGCTTTTCCTTTTTTCCAGCCTTGATAAATTACAATCAGTCTTATCAACCCCTCCGCTCATTAAAACACAGACACAAGGACGATGATTTGAATCTCTGGTGAACCTGCAGACAGACCCGCGGCCAGAGCCCGACATTGTGTGGTTTATGTGGGGTCTGAACCAGAACAAGTGAGAGTGTTTTAAATACGAAATCCTCCTCAGCACAATATACTGTCAGTCTGCCAAATGACTCGCTTTCATTAAACTAAAACCATCTGCACTTAAAAGCATTTTGCAGGTGATTCCCTGCAAAATGTTTCACCTGTGCTCCTGGATTCAATCTGATTCCATTAGTCTGGATATATGGAGCGTCTCAATGCATTCAACGATAAGTTGTAACGTTTCTGCTCTAATGAAGTGGCCACTCAAATGATTTGCCATTTAAAAATAGATTTGGGAGTTGTGGTACATCTTGCAAGGGAATCCATGTTTGTTGCACCTGGTGTAAACTAAACCACTATGATTTGAAGCCTGAACCTGAGATGCTTCTTTTACATCTTTTTACAATTACATATTTAAAAAAAAAAAGACAGACAACATTGGATTGATGGATGGATGGATGGATGGATGGATGGATGGATGGATGGGCTAACACCCTTCATCATCATCTTTGTATTTGTCTCTATTAGCATTTTTAGGATTCAAAAAAAAAAATTATTGAAACCAGGCAGTGAGTACAAAGTATAGGAGGAGATCTTCATTTTGGGAAAGGTCAACCTCCCAGTAATGAGCCGTACACTAAATTATGGTATTTAAATAAATGAATGATGATGAATGCATCTCCATTCTCTGGAGGATTCTTTGCCATTCCATATTACAGGGTAATTATCGACGCTGGGAAAAGGCTTGCATACACACACACACACACACACACACAGCAACACACACACACACAACACACACACACACACACACACACACACACACACACACACACACACACACACACACACACACACACACAGGAGCAGGAGAAAAAGTGGGCGAAAGAGCCTCAAGTGAAAGCATATAAAAACATGTTACTAAACTTTGGACAGACGTGGCAAATCAGCTCCATAAAGCCATAATTGGGACTGGCTGAGTTCTTGAAAGGCTTTTTATAGCTGGAGAGGAATAATATACTCGTCCATATAAAGAAGGGGGAAAATCTGATAAACGGCACTTAAAGTTGAAGAATTTAGAGAAGAGCACAAAGGTCTAGCACTTTAAAGACTGCGAGGAAACTCGGCTCAGACTCGGGAGTATGAATTACGACAGTGCGACACTCATGAGGAAAGGTGGCCAAAGAATCACTCCGACTATGTAAAGAGAGCAGAGTTCTGGTCATCCAAATATAAAATCTTGGTTAGCACACATACACACACACACACACAGGAAGTGTTTAGTTCTTCTAGAAAGCTGAGACGGGGTGTCATATAGCAGCTAAGAAACACAATTGTCCCTCTGTAGTGAGCTAGAATTAATTAACTGGTGGGTCTTGGTGAAGCAAAGAGCTAAAAACATGATTTTATGGAAAAGAGCACCTTGGACATCCTAGATCTGTTAGATGCTCCACAAAATAAAAAGACATGTCTTATGCCCAAATATCATTAAGTTTCATTGGGATGCACTGATATTAAAATCCTAGTCAATACGATAAAACAACATTACATTTTATTACCAATGACTGATAAATATACTATTTTGTCTAAATTAGCTAAAAAACACAAACTAAAATCAATAATTTTAAAAGCATTTTAAATTCAATTTCGGCATCACAACATTATAATGAACAGACATTAATTTTTAAATTTTTCTGAAGATCTCTTTAACAATTATTAGTGTTTTAAAAGAGTGTGCTTTACCTATTGCATCATCTAGCAGGCATACACTTAAATATATGTAAATTAGCATGCACAATTAAATATCCGATATTTACTGATACCAGCATTTCTAAACTTTCTAATATGAGCCGATAACCAATACATCATGCATTCCCTGATCTGAGTCTCACAAAACATATAGGCCATATGCTTAAATGCAAAGCTTGTAACATTTAGTGGCAATGAGACAATAGGTGGCGCTATAAAACATGACAAATATGAACATTTAATGTGTTCACACGTGTAATGGAGAAAGATGTAGGCATATAAAGTTATAATGAATATATAAACACCACAGTCAGTCAATCTCAATGATCCATCTTCAAGCTCACCGGCATTCTGCAGGGACCCTGGAGTGGGAGGGATAATTGAAAAAATGACAAGGAGACGACTAGAGGAGACATCACACGCGGGCATCCATGCACACGCGGGACAACATTCTAGCGCTGTTTACACCCGTCAAAAAGAATTACTCACCTCACCGATGGAGGACTGGTAGACTGCCTAACTGCAACCCACAGCTGACACTCTCTAATTCTCTCTCTCCTCCTGCACTAGAGTACCTGCAGTCTGCGCTGATGGCCATTATGATCAGTTTATTCACGGGAGCGCTCGTGAGTCTACTGCCCGCGGGCTCAAGCCGGTAAACAAGCCGTCACATCTCATTTACACAACAGCGCCATTAATCGCCTCGCAAACCAACACCAAGCGCCAGGCCATGAGGCGAGAGGGAGACGCTGGGGAGGGAGGATAGAGGTTAAGGCATGGGCTATGGAGGCTTCGAGGGGTCAGAGTCAGGGAGAGAAGGGATGGAGGAAGGGTGTACCCAAACAAAAACAGGAGGGAAGGGGGAGATCAGATATGCGGGGGGATTACTAAGACTGTACCATAAGAAAAGGGCTCAAGGAACCGCTTAGCATCTGAAATGCATGGATCTCTGTAGGAACACTGTAAGGAGTTGAGCTATCTGTGAGCTATCACCCAGCGGGTTCTTGAGGAAGACACTTGTCTTTACATTTTATTTTTGGATACATTTACATTTCAAATGTATAATTATAGGATCTTTAAAAAACGAAATAAATATAGCCTATGTTGTATAATTGTGTACAAAATGCACACAAATAATGTATTTTTACATACATTAATCATACATTCATATTTTATAATACTTATATGTAAAATATTAAAAAGTAAAACAAACGATATGTATATACTATATTCACAAATGGCAGAAATGTGTTACGCAATTTTATATATAAATATATTTATTTTGTATATTTTTGTATACATTATATATAGCTACTTCTATGCTTTTTTATATATTTTTCTTTTGTTTACATATTTATTTATATACTGTGACAGAACCGCAGGCTTATGTATACACACACATACATATACATTACATATGTCTGAAACAACCCCTTCAGAAACCTCAGCATCACCCTGTCAGGGTTTACTTTGCAGTAATGGCAAAATATACATTATCCCTTACAACCGTAGCAAACTGCAAACAGTGCTTGACATGGCTGTTGTAAACCCCACCAACACATCTAAACTGTTGCCTCTGTCGCCTAACTAACCCTTATGATCACCTTTCATCTCCACCATCACATACACTTTGGAAGAATGCTAAACTGCTACATGCCAACTCTCCCAGCTACATTTACCCTTCCCCCATCATACTAAAGCAGAATGTGTTTATCAACACATGAACGGGAGAACAAAATGCCTCCACTGTTCCACTAGAATAATTCCTTTCTCTTAATCCTGACAGGAGGGTGCAAGGGGTCACATTTCTCAGGTGGAAGCGATAAGGGAAGCTAGGTGGGGTTAGCATAAGGGGGGGATGGATGGGAGAGCTTTTAAACAGTCACACCGCCACCTTCAAAAAGCCTGGAAGATATTAGCCTGCATGTGGAGAGTGAAGGGTCACTATTGAGCGGGACGTGACGCTAAAGAGGCCTGTCATTTTAATAACAGGCCCGCTGAAAGGCTGCAGGCGCTGTTACCAGGTGGCTCTGTGATGATGTCTTCCAGGCTATAGAGCCCTGGTGCACACAGCCACCTTTTCACAAGCTAATTTGTCCCAAAAATGATCTAAAACCCTCATTGCCGTTTATCCCCCGAAGTTACCCAATTACCTCCCACAGGTATTTATCATATCGCACTTCTTATACAGTACATGGTGGTGGTGCGGGCGGTTTTGTTTGCGGTGTGTGTGTGCGGTGTGTAATAAAAGCCAGCCACTGGGGGCTGCAGGGCTGAGTGACTCTAGAGAAGCAGAGAATTCTGGGCTGTCACTTGCTTATTTTCACCCAGTTCAAAGCTCGCGTCTGGGGACCGCTTTCTCTGACAGCGTTCGGACAGCATTCGGACAAATGAAAATCCGCCGTTGTGCGAGTGCCCCGAGTCGGGCAAGTTCAAGTGGAAAATCCCCCCACCACTCCATCTTCCATATCCCTCTTCCATTAGTCCCTCGCTTTCTGCGGACGTCCCTCGCACACACACACATCTGTGGCTCTATCTAACGCCTCACTGCCCCAGAATAAAAATGACAACAAATTTCCAGTGGAACACAACAGAAGAGATGACTGGGGTGCGGAAATATAAAAGCCCATTATCGACCGCGTTCATTACACTTTTCACTCATGTTTCAGATCAAAAAATGGACTTTTACACTCCACTGCTCAAACCCAAACTCTGAAACGGCCAGCACGGCCCTGGGTGTTTCTCTTCTTGCTCTCTCTCTCTCTCGCAGTCTTCAATCTGTCAGGCCTTTTGCATTCTGGGTCACCCTCTCTTACCCTCTCTCTTTTCAAAACAACCTCTTTTAAAAGGAAAAAAATAGTGCCAACTAAGCATTTCCACTTAATGGACAAAACGGAGAGTTTTCAAAAATAAAAGTTCACAAAAAGGGCTCTGTCCAGTACTGATGGTCTTTTTGTCCCCCATTGATCTGAGCTGTCTATATAACGTGTCAGTTTTCAAAAAACGCCAAAGAATTCTTATCAAAACCTGCTCTAAAGTGGCTATTTGCATGATAAGCACTACATTGTGATGAACAAACACGAGAGGTAAATTTTCATTAGGGTCAAAGGACTTTCAAAGTTCGTTCTCTAAAATTGATCCCAAAATGCTTGACCACAAAGAGGTGGAGGTTCCAGCTGGCGTCACCCATCTCGCCATCGGATCATCTCAATGTGGTACTCCCTTCACCCAGTGCTACCGTGGCAACGCAGCCTCTCTATCAACGCTCAAGAGAAGGAAACTAATTAGCATGTCTCTAATGAGTCTTTTCATTTTTTTTTTAATTAAACGAGGTCCTCAATAATACATGAAAAGAGGACACTTTTTCTTTTCAATTACCAACAAAGATGGGACTGAAGCCACGTGTGTGTATGTAAAATGGGTCTATATAACCATGATAATACATTCTATGCCCTTTCCATCACCTTATACACAAAGATAAAAATAGTCCTACGGTGTGAGAGATTTTAAAACGTGTGGATTTTATTATGCTACTAAGTATAAAACATCAAATAAACTGATGGAAAAGTAAACAAATAGCTAAAACTAAAGAATTTTTCAATTAAAAAAAAATATATAAAAATATCAGTTTATAAAGTTATAAAAATCAACATTAATAATAATAAAGGTCAGCATATTAGAATGATTTCTGAAGAATCATGTGACACTGAAGACTATTGATGCTGAAAATTCAGCATTTCCATCACAAGTATAAATTAGACTGAAAATGAAAATGTGTGAAAATAGAAAAAAAATATTTTAAATTGTAATATTTCACATCATTACTGTTTTTGATGGATTTTAAAATCAAATACTTAAATGCAGCCTCGGTGAACATAAATACTTATTTCAGACATTAAAATGCATATTAATGACCCAAAACTTTTGAGCGGTAGTGTATATAAGAAAATAAAGTGGACTGCAATCCTTGTCTTGGCAGGTTGAAATGACTGTCATTGAATCTCTTGCAGACTGAGCCAGCACCAAAAAAATTAAATTAAATTAAATAAAAAAAAATCCAGGTCCAAGGTCCAGGAAGACTCTAACAAAAACCTCAGTAGTGTAACTTCTGGCTTCTTTGGCAGTAAAGAAGAGGAAAACTCTAATTATCAGCTACTAAAAGATTTAATTGTTTGTCACACTGCATTCACATCTTCATAAGGAGCTTAACCTGACCAGCAGCCATTTTCTGTCGGACTAAGTCCATTGACTAGATTAAATGACTTCCCTGCCCTCCTCTCCTTGCCATTGGACAACAGCTTCAAAGTCCCTGAACCTGAGGACTTCTAGAAATTAAAAAATAATTCATTTGAATTAAGACCCTGAGAGTAAAAAGAGAGGTGAAATAACAGAAAGAGTCTCTTGATGACTAGGTGTCGTGCAGCTGAAGGCCTTTTCGTAAAGTCATAAGTGGTATAATATGTCGCTGCAAAAAAAACAAACAAAACTTAAACCTCCAGTATGACTTGTAAATCTTCATACCTGACATTTTCTTCAATAGTAACAGAAACCCTCCTCAGCGAGATACAAAAGGGAGGTTTGCTGTCCCTAAATCCCCTTCGAAAAACAAGGAACAGGGAAGGGTCAGGGTTGAGGGTTGATGCCCCGGGGCAGTAGACGAGGAAGTGACACTACAAAGCAGAATCTCAGGGCTCACCTTTATCAGTATGCAGGGTGGCCTTGAGCTGAGATGGGATAGACATCACCCCAGAAGCCCAAACAAAGAGCCTCAGCTAAGGATCTACTAAGGGTCACGGGTTGACAGAGGTCAGTGAATCTGGCCATAGAGTTCATCAGAACACATCAAATGTGTATGTGCACGCCTCTTTATAACATCCAGCCTTCATAGATTATAGTACGCTATATCCTCTGTGAGTCCCTTTAGAAAAAGAGCAAGATTAGCTCTTCTGTAAAACTTGCCAAAAGATGCTCAGGAGTTCTGGGTGGCTGCTTTTTACCAAGTCAAAAGAGCCCAGCTCCAAGTCTACAATATTCGGATCCCTAGATATGCTCTTTTTAATGCACATCTGGTATTGTTTTCCACTTTACATCCAAAAAGTTAAATTAAAGTAATATCACAAGTCTCCTAAACAAGCTACATAACTTGAGATGCCATTCATGTCACTCTGTAGCACAAATGAAGGGCAAGTTTAACACTTTAATACTTAAAGGGAACTTTACCCTAACACTGCATTCACACGGGGCTTCGGCGTTAACGCTTGACGGAGGGCGTGGCTGAAGCTTGGCCGTTATAGTGACAACAGCCAATCACACGTCTGCTCTAGGGTCGCATGGACGCAATTGGCTAGCGCCTGCTCTAGGGTATTTGCATACGGTGATCTGATTGGATGACGCCTGCATTGGCGCTTGAAATGTTGAGAAAAGTTCAACATCTGCCGCTTGCAACGAGAGTGAAGCGAAGCGACGGAGCCCACAATTCAGTTCGGCAACAGATGATGTCACCCATTCAAAGTAAATGAGAAGCGTTAACGCCGAAGCCCCGTGTGAATGGGGCATAAAAATGAGCAGTGATGTTTCAAACCTGTATGATTTACGTTCTTCCATGGAACACAAAAGAGGCTATTTTAAGAAAGTCCAGTGACTTTAAGAATATAAAAAAAAAATACTTGGAGATTTTTGTAAAACAATTTTGTGTGTGGTCCTCTTAATAAAATAAACAATAAAAGTGAAGCTCGCCTTAGCAAACACCACAATTTAAACACAAAAAGAGCCAAATCTGTTCAATAAGCCATATAAATGATCAAAAGGTGCATAAACCAAAAAAAAGCAACTTGTGTAAAAAGGTGCTCTGATAAATCCTTTCATTTTCCTCTTCTTGACTTTTCTTTAGCTCAACGAGCACGGTGAGGCAAACTTCAGCCCAAGGTTCAATCTAATTAGTGTGGTTTGTTAATTAAATGAGTGCGCCACTAACGAGGTAACCTGCTGTTCCTTGATAATGTTAATTACCCTGAAGGGAAAACCTCTCAACACGGTCATTTAAACTGTCAGCTAGCATTCCTCCTGGATTATTGATGATTTGTAAAACTCTGGGCAGCTCTTCACACTCCCCTTCTCTCGCTCGTTCACTTGCACTCTATACTTTTCACCTAATATGCTCGTATTGACTACATCCGCCCCTCACTTCCTGCTCGTGATTAGGGGTGGACTTGTTTCTCATAATCTCTCCTCCATCTCCATCAGATTCAGGCCAAATAAAAAGTGCACCCTAATCTGTACCTACATGCCAGACAGTGTTAGTCACACAACTGTGTTAACGCAGGAGGATGGATGTTTTCATGACTGTGATAACAAAGCTTTACTCTGGTATACACACACAAGTGTGTCTTGTCACATTTGACGGGTGGGCTAATGCAGGCAGTTATCACCACTGCCCCAATTCAACATGGCAGGCATGGAGACTGTATTTCTTACCAACAGTAAGAAACACCTAGACAAAACAATAGAAACACACATGCAAAATGCACAGTGTATTGTTAAACAAGAACTGATGTTTACTCTGTAAAGATAACCTGACCTAAATGGAGAATTTATAAATAATTAATAAAAAATATAAACTTACTATAAATAATAAGACAAATAAAATATTTAAAATAAATATGAATACAATTTAATTAATTTATTACCATTTATGTGCTGCACATGAGCACTATTGTAGTATTGTATTATTTAACTAAAACAAGGGAACAAATTATATTTTACGCACAATTTAGTAAAACGAGGGGAAAAAAATATTATATTGTGTGCACGATTTACATAAAAAAAACTAATTTGTAAAACGTGCTGACATTAAGTCGTAGGAATTATTTGTTAATTTGTGATCACAATATGCATCTTTTTTAGTATTGTCTTTGGTAAAGCGAAAAACAAATTAATATTGGACAGAGCCTAAAGCCTGTTCATACTAAGTCTACACAAAACCAAAGTGCACAAAAAGTATATATATATATAATAATACCACCAAAATAAATAGAAAAAATTGTTCTCAGAAGAGAAAATTATATTATTAGGTAAGGGCATATTTGGGTATCTGGGGGTGGGATTATTTTTTTAACTTCAACATAGAAATAATGAAAAAAAAAAAACTTTTGTCTATGTCCTGATAGATCTGAGATCTCCACACTACTATATTCCCAAGATTCCTGCTCTAGACCCTGAGAGGGAGAGAGAGTGTCTGTGTGTGTGTGTGTGTGTGTGTGTGTGTGCAGGTGCTACAGGAACATACGGCACAAGCTGTAAATGAAGTTTGCTCAGAGTAGTGCCATTGTTTGGCTCTTCACTACAAAGAGCCACATTCACAACTCTGCTCTTATAATAATATAGAACAGACGGGGGGATGGGAGACGATCAAAGTCAGACAAACTTTAATAGACAAATATCTGAGAAAGTACGACAATGACAAATAGGGCTGGGTGATATTGCTGAAAAAAATCTGTTTTTGATATTTGATGAAGGGAAAAGACAGAAATGAGATTTACCATAGATGTGCATACACTCACATCTGATTGTCACGATAAGTGTATGCATGCATGCTTGTATATTCTTACATGTGTTTGTGTATGTGTGTGTGTGGCACTCGTACCTGCACAGGGCTCTGTTTGACCTCGTTACTGCTGGGGGAGTTGAGTCCTGTGGCCTGCTGGAGGATGAACTGGCGTGCTGCCTGGAGGGCCTGTGGACACGAGAAACAGAGACAACACAGCGGTGAGCACCACACATACACACACATTTGCACTCTGCTTACATTTCCTCTAAATCACAAGAGGGATACACTTAGCACTGCATGGTGGGCCCCACCTGTTTGCCAACCTGAGTGTGTGTTGGGCCCCTCCTTTACAGGGCCAGAAAAGGGCCTTGCTTTCTCTTTAGACTGAGAGAGGGAAAATGCAACTCTGTAACTCTACCGCACCCTTTTTTTCCTTTCTCTCACACTCCCTTAGATCATCTGTCCACTACACCGCCACTCCGAGTTCCATCCCACATCATGTGGCAACGGTTCACTACTCTACGAACAGACGACGGCAGTATTCGTTTGGACCTTTCAGAGTGTACCCACACAGGATCTATGGTCCAATGGCAAAATGCTTCTCTCAAAACAAAAACACTAGGCAACAGTAAATCAGCGGGCAAACAGCTTTTTGAAGAGCGCCATCAGGATGCACATTTGCTTCCTGGCCCTGAAGAGAAAGAGGAAGGTTACATAGTAAATATTGATTTATGAAAGGGGGTATATGTGGGTGAAAAGCCCTCTTTAAAAAAGAGAAAGAAAAAAGAACTGACACCAAACATAAATCCTCAGTCATACTTAGATATGCTAACCGAAAAAACCCCTGTAAATTCCACAAGTTTTAGACATTTTAAGCCAGCTTTAATATTCATCTAGCTGTAAACTCACTTTGAAGGCAAATCTATATAGTTTAGCATTCACTGTCATTAAATGGATAATTTATCCAAGATTACAATTGCCATCATTTAGTCACTCTCATGTCAGGATATACTACCATAGCATAAATGTGGTCCATAAAAAATTAGTACTTTGTGGTTAGTAGTGAGTAGTAATGACTACTGAAAATTCAGCTTCGCCCTTACAGGATTAAATTACATTTTAAATATTGTAAATACATTGTAAAAATCCTACCAAACACAAACTTTTGTATAGTATCTGTTTGTAATGTAACTTGGTGAGAATCAATGACAACTGGAGTCAAACCTATGCACAAATGAGATTTGAGATCTTCAAAAAAGTAATACAATAACGCATGGGTCATACAGACTAGTTTTCGGAGCCTGGTCACTTTCTACTATTGTTGTAGGGGAAAAAAGCAGCATAAATGAAGTAGGTTTCACATAAGACACTAAGGCAAATGAGTTAAGTAAACGATGACAGAATATTCATTTTTGGGTGAACTATCCCTTTAAAACATGGTCATTTAGCACTGATCTGATATCAGTAATAGACTGTTAGTGCTAATAGCCATTATATCAATTGCAGAAGTACTTACTGGCTAAATGTGTGGGAGGGTGCATTTCAAAGCCCAGTCCAGGACCCTCTAAATAAATGGTGCCAATCCATTTAAGAGAGATACACCTCTGTCTTTTTTATTGTAGAGGGGGTGGTGGGGGTTTTAGAGAGAGAGAGGGGGCCAAAAAAAGGCGAGAGGCCCCCTATACAATCGGCACATGAGAGAGAGAGAACATGCAGTGGTCGGTGTGATGAAAACCATCTGCATCAAGAGCACTTGCTACTTTTGCTGAGGTCGCAATTGAGCGGCGTGCGCACACACACATTCGCGCGTGCACGCACATGCTGTGCAGGAACCCCCCACCCCCCCTCCATCTGCGCACATGACCTCAGCGGAGGGCTGGATAAGCTAAAGTGACCGGCAGCACCTCCCAGCTACGACTAGCTCTGAGACTACAAACTGATGGCATGTGGTGTGAATTACTTCTTACAGACGAGCGCGCACACACACAACCAGAGACAACTTGGACCAGATGGTTGTCTGGCAACAATGATCAACAATTGGACAAAACTGCCACACTGATTACCACTTTATTAAACTCTTCTTTGATTTTCATAAACGCCATGATTATTTGGATTAAATGGTAGCAGTTTAGTGCACACATTTAATCCAGAGTAATTTACAGCGCACTAATTTAATGCACAGCCCCTTCAGGAACAACCAGAGGTTAAGTGCCTTGCTCAGGGGTGCAATGGTGATAGATTGTGATATCAGTAATTTTGCAGTGACTGGGTCACCCCTAAATAGGACCACCCCTAAATTTGCGTTCGCAGTCTAGAGCCTTATCTATTAGGCTAAAACCATCTCACAGCAATCTCATACCCTCTTTTTTGGACCATTTCCTTACATTACAGGAGTTGATTACCCAAAAAAGAACATCATTATCATTTACTCACCCTCCTGTAATTTCAACCTGCAATTTTATAATTACTCTCTCTTGAAAGACAAAACTAGAGGCCAAGCAGAATGTCCAAGCAGCTCTTTTCCAAAAGCACCATAAAAGTAGCCCTTTGACTTTTTTCTTTCTTCTGCGAAACGCAAAATAAGATAACAGATTGGCAGAACGTAAAAGTAGATATTTTCCATAAAAAGAAAGCAATCTCAAAAAAAAAAGAACCAAAAAGAGCATCATAAAAAAATATTGGTAAATAAAAAAATAATAATAAAGAAAAAAGCACAGAAGTAAGAAAAAGCTGTCTAATACAATGGGATTTTATGAAATGGGTTTAGAAGGCTTATACCGAGAATGGCAAATTTGTTGCCCCTGTAAATCACTTTTAGGAACACTTTTTTTTTTTAGCCCGAAAAGAGCTGCTAGGACATTTAACCTAACATCTAATTTGGTGCTGTACTGAATAAAAAAGAAAATATTATAACATAATGAACATAAAGACATTTTCTAAGCTACAGTAAGTCATAATATGTGAGAAACAGACAGGGATTTGAAATATTAGAAGCAGATGTAGTACGCAAGTTGTTTGGACCGTTTTATGATTTCTTTTATATTAAAAATATACTTTTTGTTTTCAATTTTTGCCAACATTTTGGTGCTTGTTTTTGTCGTGTGGAAACAAGCCACTCGGATATTTTTTCTAACATCTTGTTTTTTTGCTGCACTGAAAAAAGAATATATATATGTTTGAAAAAGAGTTTGGAATGGCATGGTGGAAAATAAATGAAAAAAAAAAAATTTGAGGTGAACCTCTATTTAAGTAGAAATGCACAATACCTAGTGAAGAACCAGTGGTCAGCACGGCTGGTCTTAATCATAATGCACTAAGATCAGCAGTGGGACCGGAGGCTGGCGGCACTAAACTGGCCCAGAATGAGAGCGACTGGGGCGGTGGGAGCAACAGGGGAGAGGCTTCGTTCTGTGGCTGGAGAATCTATTGAGTCTGACTTGCCAATTTTATTGCTTTCACGAACAGTGGAGGTTAAAAAAAGATTTGGAGTACAAACAGGGGGGAAAAATGCTTTATAACTTCCATCCATACATCTAAGCAGAGACTGAAAAACACATCCAGATTTCAAAAGGGAACATGAGTTGCTTCTTTCTTCTCGCTCACCTACTTTCATCTTATGTCTCTCTCCCATCCACCCCAAAGCCTCGTGGCATTCACTGGTGAGCGCTGCACCTTTAAAGAAAGTATGAGGGAGGCCGCGGCTGGTCGGATCCAACAACAGTTCCATTGTGCTGTTGAGTTAGACAGGTTTTATTGCAGTGCAGGGCGGGCGGTCGGACGAGCCAGAGCGAGAGCGAGTGAGAGAGGGGAAGGGGAGGGTGAAGAGGTCAGAGCCCAGCTTGGCGGCCTTAGCAGCACAGTGTGTGAGTTCTTCTGACTTGTCATCGCCCCCCCCGTAAATCAACACTCCTGACATTGCCTTTAATAACAGAGCATTTTTTAATTCAGCAGGGTCGCTGGGGGGGTTGGCTGGAGGGTGTAGGGTGGTCAGAGGGGTGGGTGTAGGGAGATTTAGCAGGGGGCTCCCTCTTCTTCCCCCCACCCCCCATCTTTCTTTTCCTTTTTTCTCTTGGCTCTCACCCTCCCCTCTTTAACAGGCTTAAAAAAAATGGCTGACAACTGGGTTTCTTTACTTTTTGCAGGAGAGAGGGAAGGAGGGGGCTTTCGGGTGAGGGTCCATTATGGGAAAATAACAGAGAAGAATTCATTTTGGCATACGCACGTAGTACGACTCGCTCTCGTTCTAGCAAAGTTGTGACAGTCGCGTCCGTGCGCACAGACGTGCCAGGGTCCAATAATAATACGGCAGATGAAATTTTTGAGCTGCTCTAGGACAGACATTCCAAAACAACGTGGTAAAACACACAAACAGGGGTGATTGCGCGCCTCTTTCCTGGATGTCCCAGCTTCTATTCATTACGCTCAGGTTGCTTAAGTAAACACGACTGGGAGGTGATGAATCGGAGCCCTAATCCGCCTATGTTTGTGGGAGTGAGAATGAGGGAGAGGGCAGAACACGGGGCGCTCGCTCGCTTTTTCTCTCTCTCCTGTAAATCTAAACAGTGAATTCGGCTCCTCCGCGGACAGGTGGGCACCATATGCTGGAATGATCCATCATCACTGACAGAGAACCATTGTTGACGCCTGCAACGTCCCCCCGCAACCGCCCCCGTAGAAAAACAGAGCCCACGGTGGGCTGTCCATGGGTGTGGGTGGGTGGATGGCGGCGAAGTGGTAGGGGGGCCAGGGTGGCACGAAGGGTCAGAGGGAATCATGTTACTGGAGTTGGCGGATCCAGAGCTGAAGACAGACTGAAACTGCCACTGTATGCTGGGAGAAGCTCAGGAGATATTGATGGAGATGAGGGTAGAAAGAGGCGGGAATAAGAAACAAAGACTAATCCTTCAAATAAGAGTAACGTAGAGACATAAAAGAGAAGAAAACAAAAACAAACGAAAGCTTTTTAAAGAACAAATGAATGTGGACAATAGACAATCTTAGATATGGTTGAGATCTCTTCTGAAACTTGAGACACATGTGAGAGTACTGAGGCTTTAACTTATGTCTTAGAAAACAAATGAGACTTTTCGATTTAATCTCATTGCATTCTAGAAGAAACATTTCAGATATTAAAGAGATCCAATTTTGTCTTTCCTACAGGCCTGTCTACACCAGCTTTATGAAACAGCTGCTGACCACACTCGACCAATCAAACCCCTGCCTCTGTGCTGACCTCCAATCAGAGTTAGATATGATGTGCAGTTATTTATAGTTGGCTAGTGAGGACCCTTTTAGAAGAGGTCAACGAAGTAACAGTGGTGGCCTCCCTCAGGGCTGTGGCGCTGCGTTTTTAATTCATTCTTAAATAAACCCCTGTCAACATGTTCCACTTGCACTCTGGCTTCAACTGCCAAATGGCATATTTATCCGCACTCGAATAGGCTTTGAGGTATTATGTGCCTTGACAATAATTTGTTAATTTGTAAAAAGTAGTGGTGGGCCGTTATCGGTGAGATAAAAAAAATATTGCCGTTAATCTATTCTCAAAGTTGGGTTGGGAGCTGGGTCTATACTACGCAAGCTATGATGAGTTTCACCTTGATATTTTAGCGTGGATGTATAGCTACCTAGCTGAATTGCACTGCAGGAAGCGAGAACAACTCTTCGAACCTGCGGGTATGCTGTGAAATTACCACATCAAGCCCGAAGGCTGGCTTCCGAACTTGGGTGCGCACCCGCGAACCGTACTCGAGTCCTGACGAGCGTGACTGACATACTGTAAGCAGAGAGCTGTAAATCTCATTTCTGCTCGTCGTCAGTGTTCTTTAGTGCATTTGCAGTACATTCTCGGCAGATAGACGCAAAATCAATGGTTCAAAATCAAAAATATAAAAGTTAGGTAAACAACGCTATTCATTTTGCCACCTTCTCGCTCGACGTTGTTACCAAGTAACGCGGTAAACAGCTGCTGCTCTGATGACGCAAACTCACCCCGTTTCGGACCCAAATAATATAATATGAACATGGTCAAGGGAGCAATCGAACTCGGGTTTGGTCCAGGCAATCGAACCAAGTGTGAAAGCACCGGTCATTATTTGGGTAGCACACATATTCTGAATGCCTTCGGCAGAATTCAAATGAGCCATTTTAATCTAGATTAATCTAGATTAATTTCAAGATCACAGTGAGATTAATCTAGATTAAAAAAATGAATCTGTACCCACCACTAGTGTTGTCACGATACCAAAATTATGACTTCGATACGATACCAGACTAAAATACCTTGATACCGATACTAAATCGATACCACAGTCAAAATACTACCCAGTAAAAGTAATTGAATAATATGACAACAGAACTTTTGAATTATTACAGAACAGAATTATTCATTGTTTTATTTAGTTTTTAACTAAAAACTCACGTGGCAGCATGTCCCTGCCCTGGTTTTTGACCATTTCTTCTTATTGCATTTTTATTTTATCTTTGTTTTTAAAAATAAGCTAAAAATGCAAATTACAAACAATATGACAAAACAGTGCTTTATTTTTCAGCTACAGGTCTATTTAACAGTATAGCAAGTCAAGAAAGAAATAAAAAAAAACTGCTTAGTCTTCACTCAATAAATTAAATATACACTGATTCTTAATGAATATATTAAAATTGTTTAGTCAGTCATGGGGTGGTTTTCATTTTTTCTGTGTTGTTTGATTAACATTAATCACACAGAAAATTAGATCTGGCTTAACACCGATCCAAAAACCTCAACTGTACACGTTCACTAAAGACAACCCCGACTGTTCTTACCTGAATACTCACAGGATGTGCATTTTTACATATTTTTGACCATTGAAATCCATAATCCGAAAGAACTGAATCGCGATCGCATGTTGTCTGAAAGGCGTGTACTCACGCTTCAGATCAAAGTCCGGCAGCGCGAGCACATCCCGCACCGCGCTATATTTTCTCATGCGTGCATGTTTCTGTTGCTTTCTTTGTCTTGCGCTGCGCGTGTATATTTAACTCTTCTGCTTCCAATGTTTAGTAAACTGTGGAAGCAGAGCTCTGCACACACGTCCTGACTCCTGCTGTAACTCATCGACACAAATAAATACAGCTCTTATTAACGTGCGGTCCTTCTTAAAGTACCGGTACTAATAAAATTCCATATCGTACCGTTTGTAATAGCAGGGTATTGCAATACTTTTCTAGTACCGGTATATCGTGCAACACTACCCACCACTAATAAAAAGTGATATTATAAAACACTAAATGCAACCATATGCAAGTTATAAAACCCTATTTATGCTTACACGTTGCTCTTTCATATCTCAGTAGACATAATGATGCTATAAGTTATCTTTCATTAAAGCATTAAACTGTGACTTAAATGTTTAAACTTAAATTCCTTAGTATAAATGAGACAATTAGATAAATGCTGATATACATTAAAATTAAAGTAAATTGCAAGAAACTGATAAGAATTTTAAATAGTGAAACTCAGACTTGACAAATATTAGCAGTGTTAGACTTTGTTGAGACTACTAGGGTTTTTTCAGGAGAAAATTTGAGGTCTTTGCATCTCATTGCGATTAAGACGCCGACGCCTTTGCCGACTTCAGAGAGTTAAAGAGATGTGTGATCATCAGGTGCTGTTTTATTATAAACAAATAAATAAATAAATAATATATTCAAACTAATATTCATGTCTCAGTGCCTTGTGGTGTAAGTTCAGACTAAACGCAAATAGGTGAGGTCAGTTTTCTATAAAAAAAAAAAGCATTGAGCATTTCAAATGTACTCTGTAATTTGTTCACACTGTTTAGGAAAGCAACAGGGTGTGCTCTTCATGCGAGTAATGTTACCTACCTCATCCTACAACCACACGCACGAACAGATGTGGTCAGACGCTCTACAAACAAACCCAAACACAACACAAAAAGTCTATTTTAAGGGTGTGAAGACAGAATATATTTCCAATTTACAAAATAGCAGTTCATAAATAACTAGCCAAAGCTTATTTTCCCCTCACTCAACATCAACAGTGTTTAAGGCGGGACTGGAATGTGAACGTTTAGAAGAAAAAAAAACATCCTGCATCGCATCGAGAAAAAAAAAAAGAACCAAACTTAACCTTCTTTCAGTGGTACAAACCGGGAGGACTTGTTACACTCGGGTGCTTTTGTTCAGCATGCACCCTGCATGATAGCCACCTTCGAATCAGGAGCGGAGAGAGGAAGACAAAGGCACCCTTTTTTCCCCCAACCGGTGCCATTCAACCTTAAAGGAAAAGTAAAGCTATGCCAAAAGCTGCTTCTTTTGAGGTTCGGGCTTGATCCTCCTGGAATTAGGAAGTTCAGCTTTCTCCTTGTAATGTGTCTAAAAATGAAGTCTTGAGCTGTTTCTGTTTGCTTGCATTGGATATGAGAAACAGAAGAAGAGGAGGGGGTTGGGGCAGATGAAAGAAAAGTTTCACAGATGTAATATAAGCCGGCATCCAAAACGTCAGTCATGTGAGGGATTTGGCAAAAATAATCATACCTGCTTGTACAACCTCTTCAAGCTCTGAGTAACTACAGGCGCACAATGTGCCCGCTCCTTTCCTTTTGCCACTCCTGACGGCAGCCACTTTATTACTCACGAGTGTGACAACTTGTGGGATTGCTTTGTATCTGAATGGCATATTTACGTGAAGTGTGGCTTTCGGTAGCAGTTGCTTGTAATGTATCAAATGCATCACTGTCAGTTGCCAGAGGAATCTGCCACCACGGATGTTTGTCCACACAATCGAAAGCGCTACGCACCATCGCGTATGAAGTGTTGGCCAGGCCACAGATAGAGACTATCTGTGCCGATAATCGCTAAAGGATGAATTATTGTTTGCCAGACTTACTCTATTTTGATGCTGGAACACTCCGACACAGCTGGTGACCAAATGAGCTTCGTCTACAGCGGCTGCAGGCAGACATACTAGGCCTGTTAGCAGCTGTCCACCCCGGGCTACAGGACGAGGTGTGGATTGTACGACGGGATCGGGTTTACAGACCCGGGCCAAGGTTTCGTAGATCTTAACTTGGTCCCCATGACTCATTACAGTTGTAGCCTGCAGAGCTGTCCAATTTCACGGTGGGTTTCAAATAAACTGCACTTCTGACCATATTTCTCCTCTTTTTTTCCTCTCCCTCTCGCTCCTTTTTGGCCCAAGCTGGATTTAATTTGCCACTTCCTGTTCCATCATGCGGTTCGCAGTCACTCGTCACATTTGTTTTTGTTCAAATCCATTAGAACACGCATCTGAAAATGGCAAAATCAAGTGAATTATTCAATGCCGAAATCATCTGAAAACACCCGCCGCTGTCCCTTTTTGCCATTTAATGTAATGTTTCCGCAATATAAAGGCTATAGCAAAACCTTAACATTTAAACGGCTACAGCAGACTCCCATTGGCCATTAAAATGAGGAAAGGGTGAATTGGAGCCAAGGCAATAAAAAAATAAAACTAAGGGAGGAAAAAACTTTAAAATATGCTGTAATGTTTGAAAACCCTGACCGCTTTCGCTTTTTTTTTTTTTCACATCCTATTTTTCACAAAGGGGACCTGTTTGAAACTTGCTGCCTCTGCTGCTTTCCAGATGTGCGTTGCTCACCTCTAAGTCCCCAAAAATGTTAAAACAAAAAGCCTGCTGAAAAAAAAAAAAAGTAAATATGGGCTGCAACACGATAGCAGCAGTGTTTCGTATGTCAGAGAGATTTTGTTTTTGAAAACTGTGAAAAAGATTGCGTGGATTTCATGGCTGTTGAACCCATTAGAGTAAGGCAAACAGTGAAAGAGGCTCAAATGAGCTCATATGTACCTGGTGTCTCTCTCTGCAGTAACTTATCCCCATGTCCCATACTGAAAAGAGCAAAAGAGGAAGTGTAATCCACTATGGCTGGGCTCTCTGGGCATCATTACCTCGTTGTTGGCACCGTGAGCTCACTTTGTAGTGCTGAGGACCACAGCATTAGTGAGAGTTCAGCGTTGAGACAGCTCAGAGAGAGAGAGAGCTCGGAGAGTTCAGGATACGGGTCGTCTCAAAATCCTCCAGCCTCGGCAGCCGCACAGCCGGCTAATTGATGGCAATTGCACGGCAGTTTTGCTGTGGTTTTCTTAACACCGCCCTTCTGGCAGCCAAACAAAGTTCTACTTGATAGGGTTTCAACCTCTCTCTGCTGTGCAGACTGCAAAAACTAATAAGCAAAAATGGACTTTCAAGGTCTTGTCGTATTTGAGAGCTTTTCAAGATCTTGGAGTGAGTCTGCAGGGATGGTTCGGGGTAATAGGAAGGTGTTGGGGTTTGATGCGAGTCATGGCTTGAGTGACCTAGCCCAATGGGAAGCTGTCCAAAACCCATCCTCCTACAAACACATGCTAAACACGCTGACCTGGTCTCCATGATGAGGATAGCGCTAACTGGCAGCAGGGCTTCCCGTCCAAACCAGACATATGGAACGCATTTCTTTGTTATTATTAATAAAGAAAAAATTAATAATACACACTCGGGATGTTGCCAAAAGCAAGCTAGCGAGAAAAAAAAAGACACATGCGGTGTATTGTTTAAACAGAGGAAAACTTTAAACCACTTGCTTGGAGAAGAACTAAAAAAATAAAGTTCATGCTTTTAGTCTGAATTTGATTTTACACCTGGTAGTGGCTAAAGTGATACTGATCTTTAAAAAAGAATCAAAAGGGATAAACGACAGATTGAATTGAAAAAGTTTCTGCCATCTGTGTTTAAATGGGAGTGGGGCGGTTTTGAAGACGAGTTAGGAGGGAATAAATCGTACTGAAAGGAAACTGAGTGCAATGAGGCCACGTTTCACATCTTCAAGCACAAACACCAAGAGCGAAAGAGAAGAAACTACTGTCGTGTCCACACAGCAAACTTAAAATCTCCTATAATGATGCACAATGTGTATATGATAAAGCAAACACACTTTCTTTCAGCACTGTGAAAGCAAACCTTCAAAAAAAAAACGAAACCAGCTCCAGGTTTCACATGTTCTTTATCAATATTCAATCAGTAGCATCAATCTATATCATCAATCCACGTCACTCGGCACAAAGCGGCCTTCATCTCACTTCTATCTCCACCCTTGGCTATTAAGGAGAAGAAAAATAGAAACCAACATTCTCTCTCTTCTCTTCTCCAACAACGCCTCTCCCTGTTGACTTTAGTCTCTTTTTAAGATGGCAAACACAAAGAGCAAGCGGAGGCAAGCTAATTAGCAACACTTAAAAAGGGATCTGGCTTCATTGTTTGCAGTCCCTCGCCCTCACCAGTTACCAGGGCAACAACTTTGAGAGTGGTGCTGCGCATATTTCTTTTGCTTTTTTCTTCGTCTTTTTGTTTCCCCTGGGGGTTCTCCATTTTTTGGAGTCTGGAGAGGGCCGATGGGAGGACAGAGATAGAGAGCTGAGGGGTCTCTTAAGCTTGAGTGCAGAGCGGGGGCTTCTGGGATGGCGTAAGGTTAGGCCTCGGCATTACACAGCACAATACAGAGTTCTAAGTGGGCATTGAAGGCAAGGAAATTGGGCTTAGTGAGTACGCAAGTGTGCATGCGTATTCAGCTTGGTTAAACGAAAAGTTCACCTGTATCAAACTCATATGACTTTATTTTTCTGTGGAACACAAAAGATATTTTGAAGAACATCCATTTAATTTATTTATATAAATGTAATCAAATTTAAATTGACACATTGTGACTGGGGCTCCAAAAAAAGAAAAAAAAGAAAGCCATATGGCTCCTTTACATACTTAAATTTATCATGTCACATTTGATTTGGTTTTAGTCAATAACAACTTAAATTTTAGGCTTCTGCAAACACACTGTTAGGCTACTGTTATGTTTTTTTTTTTTTTTCAAAAGTTTGGGATTAAAAAGTAAAAAAAGAAAAAAAAAAGTTGTGTTTTTGAACACATCTCTTATTCCACCAAGGATGCATTTACATGATCAAAAATTATTTTTTACATTTAATTATTTGAGTATTTTGGACTTTTTTTGTGTGTTTTTTAGGGATTTTTGGAGACAACTCGTAGCCACAATATGCTTTCACTATGTGAGAAAAATATATTTTGTGTTTTGTATAAGAAAATAAAGTTATAGGGGTTTGAAGCGACGAGTACATTGTGACATTTTTCATTTTTGGAGGAACTGTTCCTTTAAGAAGTTAAAAGTGGCACCAGTCCTTGACAATTTACTCTCTTTCCACCTCATATGTTGATTAGATCTGATACAGTGAAAACACATACCAATTAGTGTCAATTATGTCTGTTTCCTGACGTGGAGTCCAGTAGGAAGTGTACTAAGACTAAAGAAGCCCTTCCTCTGCCTCGCTACCTCTCCAAAACTGAAATTCCCTCCCTTGCCACCCTCCTCCTTCTGCCCCTCATTCTCTCCATCCTTCCTCCATTCCTCTCCACTTCAACTATTACCTAAATCTCCCCCTCCCACTCCTCACGGCTTTCTCAGAATCACTAAATCCATTCTCCTGCCCTATTTTTTTTCTGTCCCCTTCCTTTTCCTTCCTTTCTCTCCTCTCCTCCCTCTCTCCCCAGTGGTTTGTCAATCAGCTCTGAGGGAGTTATACCTCCAAATGCCCACACATTAGTATCCAGCTGAGAATCTTTCATAATCGCCATGGTGACTAGAAGAAGGTCAATGCTTGATGTGCTTCAAGCACTGCCTATGAACTGCCCAGGCCGTGGAAATTACAGGCACAGAATAAAAGGTGGCTTTGTGGCAGCACTTTAGACAGTGGGACGTGAGTGTTTGTTGGTGCAAATCTATTATGTTTGAGCATGTTCGCCAAAACAAGAGGCTAAATGAGGGCTTGTGAGTCAGAGGGCAAAACATGATGGAGAAACATTATGAATAAAAATGTACAGTTTTCATTAAAAAAAAAAATTGCCACATAAATTACACACTCCACCTTTAATAAATGTCACAATCTTTTTTTATAAAACAGAATTAAAAAGGTCAAATAAATAAATAAGAGCAAAAAGCAAAAAGAGGTGACCAGGGGCTCCAGAAAAGCCATATTTAAATTTGCCATGCCACATTCGGTTTGAAAATATGAAAGATACTCCAAATATGTATTTTCAAAAATTGATCAAATGGATTTAATTAAATATGATGGAGAGAAATTATAAATAAAACGTACAGTATGACAGTGATTTGTTTTTGTTGCTCTTCATTTTTGCACTTTTTTGTTGCTGTCTAATGATAATCTTTATGAAAAAATAAAATAAATGCTTAAATTAAAATATACCTTAAAAATACATGAATTAAAAATAAACAATTCATACATCCATACATACATGTACTGCTCTGATTCTTTGATTCTCAAACAACATCTCGCAATTACTCCCATATGAGTTTGTGATTATTGTAAATGTGATCTGTGTTGGGTGACAGTGCTACTGTGGTCTGGCTCTGTGTTTGGAACTGATCTGAGCCCAGCTGTGCTGGCAGTCCCTCTGAGATGCTCTGGATAGACAGACGCACTGGATAGACGCAGGAAGAGGCGACTTTGTGTTGCCACAACTGCTCCTAATGTCTCCAAACTCAGAGAGAGAAGCATACCAGCACACACACGTATGTAAATGCACACTAACGGCGGCCCTCTTTAGCCTTCTCAAAGGTTTCCTTGGAAAAGCCATAAATTAGTTTTATTACCCTCCCATAAATATGACATTTTCACATTCCAGAATTAGGATTCCACGTGTGAAAAAATCATTAGATGAAGAATATGAAATATCTCGGAGCACATGTGAAATACATTACGCTTCCTATGAACCTTTGCTTATAGAAATGTGCATGTGTTACCAATCCTAGACAGCAACTTCGGTGACAAACGAAAGCATACATTTAATAAAGAGCAAAAACATTAGTTATCGAGGACCATTCTCTAGATAAACCAACAAATTTCCAAGTTCTTATTTTCTTCATTTCTGAGAGCTTTGAGCGAACACAACAAAGCAAGTGAAGAAACGTCCTCTCAACTACTTTCTCTTAACCGTGTAAGAAGCTCAAAGCCAGGCCAGCTTTTCAATTGTACAACAGGAAACCAGCACGCCGGAGGTCTTTTTTGGTATTGCTGCGGCATCTATTGAGGTCGTCCACAGATGCTAGGCAACTACCCTCCCTTTACACCTCCCCCTAAAATCCCTCGCCCTTACACCTCCATCGCTACCAGCATTTTGTGACCAAGCCTGACCTTTCTTCTTCACTGACCTCCGTACAATGAGACGGGCCACAATTAAAAGTGTGGAATGCTTTTAAGCGATGACACCTTTCAATGGGCTGAAAATGTTCGATTTACTGGATGTTATAAAGCTAGTTTCAGGCCTGGCCCCCATCACCTTGCATCCTTGTCCAAAAGGGATATGATCCCTGTATTTAAGACTCTCCCTCCCCTCCCATTATATTCGTTAGACTTAAGCTGTTTGAGGGGAAGATGAGAAAGCCAGTTCATGCCATTGGGCCCAAGGCTTTGTGACCGCTGACACGTTTGGCTGCAATTGGTCAAATGAGCTTCATTTCACACGGAGGATGTGATACGGCCATTACTGTCCGCCGAGTACTGAACAGAAGGCCGTTCCCAACAGTAATGAGACGGGAGTGAAGCCAAACACCCTGACTGTCAAAGCGTCCAAACTTCCTATCTCACTATGCTTAGCATTTCACACGCAGAAACCCAATTAGAGCGTCTAGACTACCTCACAGGTACCACCTATGATCTGCCATCAGGACAGCCAACTCAATATGGCCTCTCCGTCCAGACATCTGAGATCTATATGCCTTTATCCACTCTTTCCATCTGCGCTGTGGACAGTTTAATTAAAGCTACCATTAAGACCAATTTGCAGAGTCCATTATGGCCTCCTAATGGTGGACGGTGCCAGAGAAAACAAAGAGTAAAGCAAACGTCACACGCACACCGGTAATTCTGAGTTGTAATAACATAAAAAGTGGGGATGTTATGATACAATGACCACAGGAAGAAAAAAACGTCAAGTGTCCCTCACAATATAGACCAAGGACAAGAGAAAACACTTATGATCCGAATAGAACTCAGCCAACATTAGAAAAGTGTAAAATTGCTAACATTTTCAAAATCGACTAGATGGTGGGTTGTCTGAGCATGTTGTTGATGTAATCTGTATAAATAGGCTGGTCAAAACCAAATCCTTTTTCCAAAGAGTCAAAGAAAGTTGAATATGAAGTGAGTGGAGAAAGATAAGAGGAAGTTAGAGAGACAGTGAAATCATCTGCCATCTCCTGTCTGTAGGCCATCTGATCAGAAGAGCTTTACAACGATGTGGTCTCCAGATGCACCAGCTCCAAATCATAACCAATGTTAAGCTGTCAATGTTTGTCCATCTCTAAAGGAGAAGTCTGGCTCTGTTTCTCTCTGATGTGTTTCACATCTCCATTTTGTGCTACTCTTTCTTAACTCTCCACTAATTAGGGAAGCAGTTGCTTGTCTTCGCACTCCTCCTAATGAGAATTTAACCCAAAACTCAGAAGTGGTCAAAATTGTTTTATAATTTATAAAACATCTTTACGCACAAAAAAGTTCCTAAACGCATCCTACTTTATAAAAATCACAGTTCATCCAAAATTCAAGCAAAATGCGAAAAAAGTGCATCAACTCCAACTAAAGAACACACAGAACATAAGTTTTTATGCATGCTCTTCAATTGGGAATGAATGTTTTCAGTTTCTACCTTTATAAATTCCGACTGTTCCTCACTTTTGACGTAGGATAAAATTCATGGAATTTAGGATCAAATCCAATTGTATGTGCATTTATAAATAAGACCCCTGATCCTTAGAAATGTACCCTCTTTATCGTCCACCAGGTAAAAAAAAAACAGCATGTCCAATTGTTTATCATATTTATAAGTCGCACATTTTTTTCATAGTTTGGCTGGTCCTGCGACTTATAGTCAGGTACGACTTATATATCAAAATTAATTCAGACTGACAAGAGAAAACATTTACGTCTACAGCCCTGAGAGGGCGCTCTATGCTGCTCCTGTAGCCTACCCCTGAAAAAATCTGTTAACTGAAATATTAACTTAAAGACTGATCCGATAACCGTTGCAATTCTTGATTCGAGAACGAGAACTGTGACAGGCTGTGTATGTTCGTTCGTGTACGCTACACGCATGCTCAGTATCATCAGCTTCTGCTCGCTGACGTGCTCATCATAATCAGTTCTCACAGTGTATTGTTGGAGTAACTGAATAACTCCGGGATGTTGGTTTATTTCGAGTCAGAGGGACAGTCAGACAGGTTAAAAAGTGAGTAACTTTATAAATTTGTGGATTAGTGCCTATGCGAACTGTTTTGAACGATTCAGTCAGATTTGGTGAACTGGTTCGACCGGCTCTTCATGACGCATTTTTTGACTGATGCGACTTATACTCCGGAGCGACTTATAGTCCGGAAAATATGGTATATCTATATCAATGGTGTCACTCATAGCAGGATGATTTGTGATGAACTTCAAGGGAAATTGGTTTACTTGATACTAAACCACATACTTGTAGCCAAAGGATGGACCACATGGTGCTTCAAGAGAGTTGGTCTGGGCCAGTTTTTAACCTGCAACGCAGTATTTGGGGCACATCCTATCTAAACGGTTGCTTTGAAGCAAAACCACAGGTCTACTGTATCCTTAAAGAGAGCGAGAGAAAGATAAGACCACCCTATTAAAGAAAGCGAGGTGCAGCAGAGGGGTCTGTCAGGGCCACCTCCCCATGCCCAGGCAGAAGTAGCTGTAGACTGGCTGTGGAGCGGGACCATTTGAAGTGAAGAACACTCGAGGGATTGAAAAACAGAAAACCCTTGGTTGGATTCCTGGCTTTGTGCAACAAGAGGATGAAATTCTATAAGGACTCCACTAGTGTGCACTCTTGTTTTTTTCTCTCTACCTCTCCTGTCTTCCTTTTTTTCTACAAAGCAAAGGGTTTTGCTGGTCTTGGGGTTGTGAAGCAGACAAGGAACATTCCTCAGGGGGGCCCAGGCGCCCTTTTCTTGACACATCTCAGCGTTGCACTTTCTCCCCTTCCCTCCCTCGGTTCCCTCTCTCCAACCACTTCAGCCCCACTTTCCCCCTTCCCTCTCAACTCTTTTCTCTTACCCTCTCTGACTCGGCTACCTCGTATCTGTCCGTACCCACAATCCCCTCCTCTCCCGAGATGCCTGCCTCCGATCCTCTGACTCAAACTCATCCTGGTGCTCTCTTTCGCTCCTTCGCCATTTCACCCTCCCTCTGCTCGCATTCTCCATCACTCTGCTGGGCTTCTGTTTGTTTGGTAAAGGCTGTTGAGTCTTTGACGTCTGCAGATGCCTGTGATTTCTCCCAGGCTCCCGAGGGGCCCAGGGAGAGAGTGCTTTGTGCTCTGACAACGCAGGTCTGCAAAGAGGGAGCTGGGACTGTTTTTCTGCTCCAACGCTTCTTGGCTGGGTGTTTAACCAGTTTTGCTGCACTGTGCCGCTTCCAGGTGAAAGATTTGGGCTTGGAAGAAGAGACTAGACCATAAACAGAATAAACAGCGAAACAGAAGTGCATTCAGTTAGGTTAAGGTGATGGAGGTTTTTTTATGCGTATTTTAATTAAAAAGTGTATTATACAGCTTTGGTCAACTCATTACATGCACACTAGACCATTTATAATTATTTACAGTATTTTTTTTTTTACTTTTGCAATGTTTTTATTAATTATTGTTTTTTTTATTTTAAAATTAGTATTATTTCTAATTTTAAGATTGAATATTAAAACTATTATTAATTACATTATTTTTTAAGCTTTTAAAATTATTAATACTGCATATTTTACTGCATCATTTTAATTTTATTTAAGCTAAAGGTTTAATTATTTTGTATATTTATTATGTATTATATCTCTTTAATTTACAACTTTAATTATACACTTCTGTTTGCTTTTCTATACATTTAACATATTTAAATGAATACAACGTCATGTACCTGTACAATAACAAAGAGCATGACTCGATTTAAAAGTTTGACATCTATCAATAAGTCGATTCATTAACATTTCAGTGAAAGGGGCTTTTGAAAAGATTCCTGAAACATCCCATATTCTCTTTCAATCATTCCCTCAATTTCTGCTGGGCTTCATAGTGACCCGCTCCATAAAATAAAAAAAGCTGTGTGAAATGAGGATAGCAGAGCAAGACATTAAAACTTGACAAATGACTTTTTAGGAGGCTCTGCCATGATAACACTTTACTGCTTGCTTTGCCATTTTCAGAGCCTTCCTCATTAAAGTCATTTGGCTTCAAGGCCAAACTCTCCATTCATTTAAAATCAAATGAGGGAACTTGATGATGAACTAATTCATTCATCAGATTCTTATGAACAATGGTTATCTGAGATTGAATAAAAGAGGCAGATTTCTATGGCACTGCCACCCATATCATAAAGGGCGCATTGCATCGCTTGCTAGCACAAAACTTGCATCTCGCTTGAAGAAGAAGAAAAAACGAAAAGACTATTTGGGAAATATCTGTGGACAAAGAGGTTAGGACATGGAGGGAAAGTCATTCAGTGAAACTGTATATAAAAAAAGTCACGATTTTCATTCGGTCTAAAAACTAAATGGTGCAACACATCCAGTCACAAAGTCTATTCATTGCATCTGGATGCTGATTCTGAATAAAGTGACTATAGAGGCTGAAAAGTGAATAAAAACATTTAGGCATTAGTACATTTCCCACATTAAATAGTGACAGGAGTTCAAACAGGCGCCCTGGGGACAGTCTAAGATGTTTTTTTTCTTCCCCTGTAGATAACACCAAAGTAAATGTTTAAAACTGCTACTGGAAGATGAGCAGGTGTGTGGAGCCTCACTCCATAAGGCTCAAGGCCACGGAGAAATAAAATACACATAAACACTGACACAGGCACGTACACACTCACTTATATGCAAGCAACCACAGCTTACAGCTTTTATACCACTGAAGGTCTTTATGTGGCATATTTTTTTATCTGTACAAGTGTAACTTTTGAATCGTTCTAGTCTGATTGTTCGAAAAACAAAAATTCAACCCGATTAAATGAACTGCTACTGTTCCGACATGCCAAAGAGCCTGCTAAAACAAAAATATAGTCACAATTTTTCAATGAACAACTGTGAGATATAAAATAGCAATTTTGAGACAAAGTCACATTTTGAGGTATGAAGTCACAATTATAAGAAATAAAAATCACAACTGTGAGATATAGTTGCAAATGACAATAAATACATTGATGATATCAAATTCACAAATGCTCAAACAAGACTAAGAGACTCAGTTGGCAGTTTAAAACTAGACGAAAGCTTTTCTTGTCTTCTGACCAGCAAACTATGACATAATTATCATAGAGATATAGTTACGATGTCACAGATTCTTGTAGACATATGAATTATGAAAACCGTGATGTAAAATGTTTTGGACGGGTCTTTTACAAGGAGCTACTGCTGCCACCAACGACCAAAAGTATGGGTCAGTGTGGCACAAGAGAGAAAATGGGAAAGGAAAATAAAGAGGGACAGAGAGGAAGGAAAGGAAGAAGAGAGACAGAGTGTGGCATTGAGGCCACGGCGGCCATATGTTTGACATTGGAAATGGTTTAGAGCAAAAGGAACTGGCAATTTCTATCTCTAATTAAAGGCTTTGGCTCACATGACCATGTACAGGTGCACCAACACCAGAATGCAGAGCTGAGAAGAAAGACCTCCTTGTGTGTGGTGAGGCCATGCTCGCTCAGCGGGAGTCTCCACAGACAGAGAGAGAGAGAGAGAGAGAGAGAGAGAGAGAGAGAGAGAGAGAGAGAGAGAGAGAGAGAGAGAGAGAGAGAGAGAGAGAGAGAGAGAGAAAGAGCAAGAGAGAGAGAAAGAGCGAGAGAGCGAGAGAGAACGAGAGAGAGAGGGAGGATGCAGCCAAAGAGTGCAAACATTCACATTCATTACCTTCACTACAATTTCAAGCCCTTATTTCAACTGACATAATATAACTGCTTTGCATAGTTTAAAAAAAAAAAGTTATTTCCTTCTCTCTTACTGTTCTGCTTTTCTTGTGCTCTCTTCTCTCCAAACGACTCTCACTTCATTGGTGATTTTTTTTTTTAACTTCTGGCCATTTGCGAGCAACTCTAATGGTCAGATGACTAAGATGGATATTTGTATATTCTCCACAAGATCGCAGATCATAAGAGGCACAAAAATTATTTCATATCGTCAACAAATTGAACATCCGTTCTGAGGGACAAAATTTATATTGCACATTTTCATATATGCTTAGTAAATACCATACAGATAAAGTTGATTTTTATATGTATTACATTTAAAAACTATATATAATATTATTTACAAATTGTGTGTGGGGTTATTTCACCCACTGATGCCAGATTTTTTTTAATTCTTCAAAACAAAAATATAATAATTTGTTTTGAGATGCAAATTTATTATTTTATAGAAAATGTTTCCATTACAATAGAAGATAATGGTAAATATTCCAGAGATTCACCTTGGTGCTTAAATTTCATTAAAAGTTTGTTGTCATGAATAAAAAAACACTATATAAAGAGGATGGTCATACAGAATTGTGGGCAAAGGTCAAAGTTGATCACCCACTGTGGTCTGGATGTAACAACACACTTAAGTGGTTAAAACTGGCTTTTAAAAAAGATCTCTCCATTATAGTGGACACCAGCATCAGAAGGTTAATGAGGACAAAAAAAAAGGATATTCCTGTCAAAAGCCTTTACATACACACACCAAATAAAGATTTAAATAATATGACTTAACAGATACCACTTTCTTTTAGTAACAGTTCATCAATATTACATTAAGACATACTAGGATCTGTTAACAGGCGTGCAGTGCAGCCTGTGTCATTGATAACAAGGTTGAGGGCTCCTGTTACCCTCTGTGTCTGTGATGCATTTAGGGAAGAGTGTGAACAGAAAAAGAGAGTTTCAGCCAAGAGAGTCCGGGAAGTGAGGAAATTCCAACTGACAAACTGGATATGGAAGACACTGACGCATAGACCAAAGAGCAAAAACAGCACAAGCCTCTACACGCTGACGTGTCGCTGCATAAAACAGTTGCTTAGAGGACTATTGTGACTCAGGCTAGGCTGAGACTGCAGCTAAGACTGGACCTCAAGAGTGAGGAATTCACTGAAATCGGCATCATCTACAGGAACGAATGAAATCGCCAAGAGGAGTTCTGGATGACTGCATGGAAATATGAAGCCTGGGGACCAGATTTGGTTAAAAGATTAGTTCACCCAAAAATGAAATCACTGACGCTCTCTCATTTCTCTCCAAACCTGTGCGACTTCATTTTTTAACACAAAAGGAGAAATTTTAAAGACTGTGTTGGTGGCTTTTTAGCATGGAATGACGTACAAGAGGACTGAATCTTTTAAGTATAACAGGACACAAAATCAATAAAATTATCATAATGTGGCCTAATAACCTTATTTTTTAACGTAAGAGCGGGTTTGGCCATTTGTAACCTGAATGTGTGAGGTTTCCGATGTAATCCGCATCCAGTTATTTTAGCGGAGCAAAAACACGTTATGCTGCTTGATATTGCAATCTGGTATTTGTTATATTTATGTTATCGTAATCATAAACATGCTGGTTTGTAGTGTTAATTAAATACCATTTACGGCACTATTATCATCATTCTAGTCACCTATAGCGGCTAATGTACTGGAAATTCACATTGCAAACTAAGGAAGATATTTCAAGTCTTCTAAAGTCATACAATAGCTTTGTGTGACAGATTTGGAACTGCGTGATTCTTGAACAAAGCATTTTGTGAACTGGATTCACTGATTGAAAAAATTCAGAATCTGATAGCTAGAAAAAAATAGTTTGGCAATTATGATGTAATGTTTTTTGTCCAGACACATTACTTTATTTAAAAATACATTAAAGCATGAAATTCCAATAAAGTATGCAATGACTTGAATATATACATTCTAAGATGTTTTTAATGTCTGAATTAATATAATTATTATTAATATAATTATTTTAATCATAATGATGAACAAACTACATTTACAGGATGAGATTACTAAATATAAGAAAATTAAATATTGAAATGCTGAACAGTTTAGACTGTAAACTATGGTGCAACCTCCTAAAATTATATTGTAATGTTTGCAATACATTTTTATGTTCAACAGACAAACTATACAGGTTTGACGATTGAGGAGGAGTCATTTACAGCAGTTTCATTTTGAGGTGTACTCTCTTTTTAAATTTGTATACTGTTCCCATCAAATGACTGAAAAGTGACAAGCTGTAATACTGTACACCACACGATCAACTCTTTAAGGTTTGGAAAACAATGTAATGCAGTTTGCTACATATATCTGGTTATTTGCACATTGCGCAAGACATGGGAATTGCACAAGAAACAACTAACAGCTCAACATGCTTCCTGAAAGTCAGGGTAGAGGACTTGGGGGTCTTTTGTGCAAACACACACACACACCTGCTGCTGTTGAAGGTGCAGTAAATCCACCGGGCTGATCTCCCCATTGGTGTCACCGTTGGACCCGCCCTCTCTTCCTCCGCCATCTGATTGGCTGCTTAGGCTGCTGACTCCATTTTGATTGGAGGGTGTTGTTCGAATGGTCTCAGTTGCTGATTCTACCATCATCACGTGGCACCTTGAAAAAAGAAAAAATTGAGTGACCATCAGGCTTTGTAAGAAGTCCTAGAAAGCATGCTAAGATCTATGTAGGTAATGTGTTTTATCACAAAAGCAAATACACACTAATCAATAGCACAGATTTACAATCAACCCCATGAGAAAATGTTTATCTGCAGTAGAAATACAGTGACACAGCTGCTAACCTTGATAAGAACATAATAAACAAGCGGTGTGCCATACATCCATTTGGATATACCTAAACAACCACCTGAGCCTCCTAACAACCAATGGCATCCAAGGACACAAACGCGGAGGAAGGCACAACGAAGGTCTGCCTTAAGAGATACTTGTGTCAAACTAAAATGGCATTGTGCCATGAAAGAGTGGCATGCTTTTCCCTTTTACCAAAGGTTACAACACAGTGCATCAGCTTTGATCGAAGGACATTTGTCTTTGACAGAAAGTGTTGATGCATCCACCACAGTGACAAAGAGGCCTTTTCAATTAGAAAACATCTGCTCTAAAGAAACACCAACCTCTCGTGCACCTTATTATTAGCAGTACAAGCAACTTTCAACAGAAGAGGAATGCATTTAGTAATTTTAAGAGGTAAAGCGAGTGGAAAAAGAAATAAGGCTTTAAATGAGTGAATGATTCTGATGGCTTATTTACGTGTATAGTCTTATGAAGACTATACATGAGTGCATGTATAGTGCACTAAAGCATGAGAGCTCCTGCACTAAAAAGATGCCAATTTTGTCATAAATTTTTTCCTGCTATATTTATTTATTTAAAAATACATTAAATATGCAATTCACACATAAAATGACTTGAATACACCTCTATTATATATCTATTATGAGATTTTTGTGTGCATAAGAAGTCTGTCAATAGTCCGTATGCTCCATATGGAGATCTGATCTCACCATCATCATCTGACTGTGATTACTTGAAGAAACAGAAAAACTGAGATGGACTAAATCCAGAAGAACTGTGGCAACATCTCCAAGACACTTGAAGAAACCTTCCTGCAAAACTACATGAAAAACTACGTGCAAGTGACAAAAGCCGTTTTAAACACAAAGGGTGGTCAACCCAAATATCGATTTGATTTAGTTAATATAAGTTAATTCATAAATAAAAGCTATTTTATGACATTATTTTTAACAGCATTCTCACTTTAAAGCATTCTGACAAGTGCCTAAACTTTTCACAGTACTGTAGTTTTGCAGGAAGGTTTCTTCAAGTGTCTTGGAGACGTTGTCTCAGTTTTTTCTGTTTCTTCATGTTATCACAGACAGACTCGATGATGGTGAGATCAGTTCATACCGGCTGCTGCGACTTCTTGTGCATAAAAATAAAATTTAAAATAAAATCTCACTGGATTATTACAATTAATTGCAAAATGGAAACTGATATTTCCTACTGACACACTACAGTAAAATATATAAATAACTGGCTTAAAAAATTTTTTCGTGTGAAAATACCAACGTGCCTAAGACTTTTACACAGTACTGTGTGTGTGTGTGTGTGTGTGTGTGTATATATTATATATAATGGTTTTAAAAAACATTAAACATGAACACAGAGTACATCTAACTTAACATTTTCATTACAATTGCTTTCTTAACCTTGGCTACTTATTTGCCATTGACCTGTTTTCAGAAGCAATAAGATATTCATTTAAAAACATCAACAAGATCAACAACATGGAGCATTGTGATTGCATTGTGGGAATGGTACTATCTACACATGCAGTACGTGCCGTGCAGTAAAGCTCGCCACAACAACAGCTGAAGACCGCCGAGACAGAGATAGAGAAGACACTGTACCCGCTTCTACACCCAGATCAACTATACATTGGGACGTTTTGGAAACTCAAGGATGGTTTTATGGGTCCAACAAGTTCACAGTTGGAATCACTTAACTGCACCTGGTTGAGGAGTTGTATACTTCATTCGAAGCTGTCAACTAAGGCAGTCACGCGAAACTCGCATGACTGAAGAGGATGCAGGCATGTCTTGTATCATGGGGGAAGCAAACCAAAGATGTGGGTAGTTTTATTGCATACCACGTGTGGTTAATTTACATCCACCCAGACCATCTATATCACTCGGATGTGACATGTAGGGGATGATACCAAAACCCCAACAGCAGCTTTCAAAACCCACTTCAACTTCTTCTCATCATGACTAAAACCAATTTCATTATTTGCAAGAAACCCAAACTGTTTGAGAGATGCAAGACTTGTTGCATCGGAGAGCTTGATGGAACGAGCAGCTGCTGAGCGAGTGCATCACTGCCATATAAACCAGCCCGAGGTGTAAGCAAGCATGAAGCCTTGTCATATCCCGTAATGGGTGTATATTGCCGCTATAATGGAAGGTCGTAAATAAAGCAGTCCAATAAATCTGCACAGGGAACCTTTGATTACGGCTATGAGACAGAAGTTTGCAGCGTCTTGTAATTGTTTTTGGCAGGCTCATCTGAGCCGCCAATGTTGAGGCTTGCTGCATCTTGTTTAGCCCCCGAAGCCCCTCTGGCTGAACTTTGACCTGTGAGAACAGAGGAAAATGCATTTTTCTTCTACGGGGGAGTGAGGGATACAGAAAGGGTGGGCGTTCTTCTTCAGATCGAAGAGATAAAATGTGCATTTGGGGGAGGGCAAGGCATGAAAAAAAGGAACGTTTGCCTTTTAATTGGGACGGAAGAGAAATGGGACCAAACTTGCCTTTGCTTCAGGGACGAAACACACAGAAAAAAAATCAGCTCGCAACAGATAAAACAAAAATCCCAGGACCAGCGTCTTCGCGGCATGGTAACGCAATGAATTGGCTATGCACTGAGGTTTTCTCTTTTTTATGTTCTAATATCAGCAGATTTTCTTTGGCACTTCAAGAAAGGGTGGAGGGGGTGGTGATTCATTCTCTATCCTGTTTCTGCAAGTACTGAGACTGCAACAAGGGATCATGGGAACTTCTGTGACTGCCTGTTAAAAGCTGTTTATATTGCTGATGCTGAAAGTTGCTAAGGTAAGATAGCAACGCGGGGATAAACACATCCCTGAATTCTGATTCGGCTCCAGAAGTGCATATTAGCAGTAAAAAGTGAAAGCTTTGTAGTTTTGCTGATTTTTTTCCCCCTCATCCGTATATTAAAAAGAAGTAACGCAAAAACAAACAAGGTCAGGAAACAGAGAGATGGCGAAACAAACCACAGTTTATCTCATTCATGACTAAATCCCATCCTCCCCGAAGCAAAGATTCTCCTTTCCCTTCTTTCTCTTTCTCTCTCTCCTCCTTCTATCCCCGAGGCAGCTGCAGTTCCGTTCCTGTGCTCAGGGTCGGACTCGGCGGCTGGCACGGGAACAGAGGATTCCGAGAGAGCAGGGTTGAAAAGACGCCGTCTGAGCCAGGTAGGCCAAGGGGCGGAGGTCTCCAGGGTAAATCTCATACAGGTGGGCCGTCACTTCACACCTTCTCAAAAAATAGCAAGCCCGGCAGGGACTAAAAGCTTCCAGTACTCTGACAGGGTCAGAGGTGAAAGGTAGATTGTCTTTTCCCAGCTCGCTTTTTTATTGTTTAGGGAACAGTTTGCTAAAAGACGTCAATACTATTAAGTAGACAAAGCATCAGGTGTTCCTGCCTAAATGAACTTGAAAGCAGTTTACGCTTTTCATGCAACAAAAGCAGATGAGTCAATGGCATACAAGAGCGTCCATGGAAAAATCTACTTTAGAACATACAGTTCTTAAAAAATTAATGGTTATGGTGTGAAAATAAAATATTTCCTTACGTCTTGAATACATATTGCAGATCTTAAGTAACAAAATCATCAACATAAAAAAACTGCAATATAGTTTTATTTATTTATTATGTTTTTGAGAATTTTTTCAAGCTCAAATAAAAAAACTAAATTAATAGTTAAAAATAGCTATATTGAATAACACTTAAGCTAAAAAAAAGTAAAACATACTTTTGAAGTAAATCTGTAAACACTCATATGATGACAGGCTCAGTGGATGAAGCACAGATTCGCTGAAGTGGATGTCAGTGTACCTCTGAACCAGAGTACCTGCTTTTACGATCTCTCATAACCCGGTCGGCGGGCCGAGAGCTTTGAAGAGGATTGAGGCTGTCAGATCCAGCCGGCTGATCCCAGATCAGCACATCTGCAGCCCCAGACTGCGGATTGGACTCATCGTTCCGGTCCGACTCCAAAACACAAGCCCCACTAATGCCCTCTGAATTCAGTACTTCCAGCCTGGATCATTTCACCTGAATGAAGATGGTAAACGGCCAGCGCCATGTTCAGATGGTCCGTACAGCGGCAGCTAATGGAATCAGCCTTTATTATTTCAGATGAAAATGAGTATATTTCTAATCCTTCACATAAAAGCTTATTACTGGCCTCTAAAACATTGAAAGCTCTATAAGGTATAATTGACTGTGATACATGAATTTTCTTTTTACACGTTTTACTTTTCCCCCCTCTTGTTTGGGTCTCAGTGAAAGAAAATATGGCAAACATTAAGCCGGGCTAAAGATTTTCCTTTGCCGTGAAAAGGACTGTTCAAGAAGCAATGTTTAAAATAATGCAAGGATTCAAGCCGTAACTCACTTGGCGATGTCGACAGACTGGTTTAAATTTGCAACTTCAGCTCTCCGGCACACACCAGAGCTCCATTTAACTACAAAGAGCATTACCCAGATCTAAAAAGAAAATAAAACGGACGTAATACAAGATGACAACTTTGACAATATTTATAAAAATGGAATACCGCTTTATCCTGCCAGTCCTTTCCCACTTTTTTATTATCACCACCAACTCATTCATTTACTTCATCGTTCCTGTCCTCTTCTTCATATAGGAACTCTTCAAGGCATATGCGGAACCATTTCACATTTTTTCAGCAGGGCTGTAAGCGTTATTTGTCTTCCTTTGCACCTGTGGAACAGCTCTTTCAGCACGTTACGCACACGCTAGCACACACAGACACCCGTCTCAGTAGTTTTTTTTTTTCAGCAGGTTACCAGATTAATAACTCTTTATCATGTTAAGCCTTATACAGGTCTATTTATATAAGTCCCACAAAGGCTGTTTCTAGAGCCTTGCATCAGCTCAGGAATGCTCTTATTAATAAAACAAAGAAGAAGCCAACATGATTAGTGGAGACAGCCACAGTTGTGCCAGCGTCTTCTCCCTCAGGCTACTGAAACAACAGTCCCACAGAGGAGTGAGCGCTTCGCCAGGAGCGCCACCTCTGTTTGTCGCCAAATATGACTGAGCAACACAAAATCCACATGTAAAAACTTGCTTTGCTCAAAAATCTAGTGATTTTAAGATGCCATATGGTTCAACAATGCAAATTTAATTATGCTGTTTCCTAAGATACCTCATTTTGGCCCATAATGCATTACGACAAGCTACTGTAGCTCAAACAGTAGAGCATTGTCGCATTCCAGAGAAAACACAAACTAATAAAAACATTTAAATAAAAAATGCGGATGAGTTGAAAATGTTTTACTATAAAGCTTATAGTTTGTTCAGTACTGAGAAGTGTCTATTAATAAGTGTAAGTGTATTAAAAAATACTTGTGTCCTATTTATTTTTCTGGTAGCTTAGCAAAATGCTAAGAGTGTTTCAAATCAGGAAGTTTCATGGCAGCCTATATGTAAGCAGTAGAGAGCAGGGTAGCTCACTAGGTTTCGAAACAAGGAATAGGTACATCCAGACTGTATACAATTTCAGTTAAACCTCTTAATTTCAGTCTGAAAAAAAGAGAAGCTGTTTCTGAAGCAAACACACATTCATTGTGTTTATTTATTTGCCTCATCAGGAAGAACTGCTCTCAGGACACAAACATTCAGGAACGCGGCCTACGGAAGGATAGGGTGTATTTGTGTTAGCAACTCCAACTGCTAGCCCACAGGGCAGAGGGCAGGTGTGTGTGTGTCCCAGCGGTTAGAACACACAGCTTGCGGCTCTTCCTCCAGATTTGTCTTCCCTAGACGTATGGTTGGTGGTGAGAGGGAGGGGGGCAGGTATGACTACATCAACTAAAAGGCCGGGCCCAGGGGAAGTCTGTCACTTTCTGCTGTGAAGACAGATAGCAGGAAGACCCAGAGCTGAGAAAGAGCGTGAGAGTGAGAGAGATGTAATGAGCAGGGTACCTAAAGTAAGTCACCACAAGAAAGGGTCAGAAACAAATAAGTGTTCTTGATAGAATAATAAAAGAAAGTCTGAATTGCTGGGTGTCTCTTAGCAGTTTTAACCTTGGCCCAGCACCGGGCACTTCAAAGGGATCAACTACCCGCTCCTCCCGGGGGGTATGGCGCATTGGAATATCCTGACAGTAAAGAAGAGACCCTCGTTTGAAGACTGCTTAGCCGAGCACTTATGCATTCCCTTTTTTATGAGCGAAGCCGTTCACCACTCCACTCTCCGTGGAAGTGGCACACTGCTCCACTTGGCATTATGACAGAATCCCTTCACGTTGCCACCCACTTACACACTCACTCACCCCAGGCCTTTAAATTCAACATTAAATGGCGTCTGCAACCCATTTTACTGACGTAAAGTGACATTTTAGAGTGAAACAGAATATTTAATGAGAAAACAATGGTTGAAACATATTTAGTTGTTATTTCTTTTACTTACATTTATTCTATTTTATTATATTATCCATCAGGAATGAGCGAACAGAGGGCAGTACATCCAAAACCGAATGAAAGCAACCCAAATCTCATGAGAAAACTTTTATATACTTTTATAAATACAAAGTTGCATTCTCATACTAATTCGTACAAAAAAGCATAAAGCTGCACTCCTAACTAGCATTATTATTGATAATAAAAACTAATTATTTAAAAAAAACTTGTTAATTGAAATAAATTTAAATAAAATAAACATTAGACGAAAAAGTTAAACATATTAGAAATGTTGGCACTAACTAAAATGAATGACTAAATGTATATATATATATATATATATATATATATATATATATATATATATATATATATATATATACAGATATAAAAATTTACATTATAAAAATAAATGAAACCTAAATAGTAATGGAAAAACTAGTAAAAAAAAAAAGTAAATAAATAAATAAATGTACAAATGAGATTATATGAATTGTCAAATGTTTTCCTTTGCAATAACATGCACAAATTAATTATGTACAGTAAGATCAGGAGCATGAACTGTATTAATAAAGTAAACATGAATTTATCTTTTCTTAAAGTTGACTTTAAAGGAATCAGTATTACCTCCCGTCTCAGCAAATTTTAATATTGATTGTTTTATCCGTATGCTAAAGCTGATTATACATGGTTACCTGGATCAATCCCGGGTAAAGGACACCAACCGTCCCTTAGGCAAAATACATACACCCCAGCTGCCTCAATTGATGCACCAAACAGATCCCTGCAATTAGTGTACAGCACATTTCCTAGGATAAAAGAGATCTTTTAAATACCAGGAACCAAATATATACAAAGTTTTTGTATGTTAACTCATAATTGCCCAGTAAAGATACACTTTTTGTGCTTTGCACTCATTCTCATATCTCGAGGAAAGATGGTGGTTTTGTACAACATATGAGCTACAAATCCAGTGGAACTCAACAGCCTCCTCTTGTGATCGCATGGAACAGTTCCATCCAGTACAGGTGCAATACATGGACTTTACCTGTTCATCTATTGGCCTCAAAGACAAATTAACATCTAAAAGAAACATTTGTGTCCATGTGCATTCCAACCATGCTGATTTAAAGAGCGGTGAAGGTAAAAATTTGGAATGGTTGCTGGTTTATTGGGGACTAGACTGTTTTTACTGTCACAGCCGAAACCCTTAGCTCTATTACTATAGCTTAGGACCACCAAAGTCCAAAAATAACCCATTCATTTCCCTATGGCACAGGCTGAGACAAGGGGCACAGAAAAAAATGGGAGCGTGGAAAAAGAAAATGGAATGAACGGAATGATCTGCATTCATGAGGCTAATGACACAACTTTGATCTTGTGATAATTTTCAACGGGTCTCAGAGTTGGTGTCCTAATTTCAAACTCAGTTTTTTTCAGCTGAGGTTTTCCTTTTTCCCTTTCAAATCTAAACTATGGCAGATGACAATTAAGGAATTGCTTACCCGCCGACTGTCTCAGAAATCAGAGGCACTTAAAGGACAATTCAATTATCAAGGACATGCCGATATGGAAGTAAAAAAGTAAGAAAGATTCTCACGGGGGAAAGAAAACGAGGCCAAATAAAACAGAGGAGACAATCAGAAAAAAAAAAAGTGTGTGGGGGAGGCAATTGGATTCATATGATATCTAATGTGCCATATGGTGATCTGATGTGTTCCTGCTGTGACGTGCACCTGATGCAGGAGGAGGCAAAGTCCTGTTTGTCGAGCCCATAAAGATTAGCTTTAATCAGGTGGGTTTCGTTGCATTTGCTAAACACCACCAGCATTCCCAACAGATGAGATCGCTTCTGTGTGTCTGTGTGACCGGGGCAAACATTTACTCCCCCTGACACTACTACTACCCTCTGCCTTTTTCTTTTTGGCCAAAAGTAAGTGATTTTCCATCCTGCCCTTGATGTTTAAGATACTGGGGATCTCTATACGAGGCCTCCTCACCATGAGATGCACACAGAACATAGCAAATATTTGGAAAAGGTGCTGGGCTATCACAAATGCTCCATTTGTCAGCCATTGAACGCACACATTCATCCACTTAGACCAGTGATTCTCGAACCGCGAGTACGGGAGCAGGTTCCAGGGGGTACGCCAAAAGATTTAGATTTTGCTGGGTTTGTTTTCCGCATAGGTGGAATAGGAATCCCAGGGATGCCGTCAATCGCCCCAGCAAATGTTTCCATTTACTTTGTGATTTTTCAGCGTTGAGTACATTGAAGCCATTTACAGGCATGTCAGTTGAAAGTAATGGCCAATCAGAGCCCTCAAAAAACTGAATGAGTTTCTGTTTTGTACTAGTTTAAGTCCTACAGTACATGCTCACAAACTTAACCCTAACTCATTATAACAAACAAAGCTTAATGCACTGTAAATAAGAGATTCATTTTGCACTTTAGTTAGATTCACTGATTAAAATAGGAGCTTTCAGGAGATGCAAGGATCAGCCCAGACTGGTCTCACGTCTTTCCGATTCCGAGCCGTTGTTTTGTTGCCAGCGGCACAGGAAATTACGTCACACTCACACTCACAGGTCCATGTAAACATGTCATTGGCTTAAAAGTTCTTTACTGGGAGTGAAGACAAAAAGTTCACAAACCTAATTGAACACTATAGTGTTGTAAAAAAAATAATTCGGTACTGAAATATCTAAAGCAGTTTCAATATGTGTTTTCTGCAGTATTGATACATCGATACTCTTCTCTCCAATGGAGAATTGACACATCTCACTTCTCACGCCTCATCTCACTCACTCGTCTCATTCGCTCCAGTTGAATAATACTTGGGTATAATTTTACTAATTCCTAGTGTGCTCAAACCAAAAGCGCACGCACCACTGAAACATTCTTTCAAACATTCTGTGAATCACCAAAATCAGCGGCTTACTGTGCTTAAATGGTCAAATACACACAAAATTGTCAAACGTCTTGGCAAGTATTCAGTTAAACAGTTTGTTTTGGAACGTAAATAGTTGAGAAAGATGTTGTGTAACAGTATATTGGATCCGTGCATAAACTAAGCAGTCTAATATCCATGGTGCTGCTTTCTGTCATGTTAATCAAAGAACAAAAGACAAAGAAAAATCACTCTCTGACTGAATAACTTTTGCAACTTTAATTGTAAGCATTAAGCACTCATAACAGATTATGTGGTTTAGTGTCGATGAAGGAGAATGTCTTTATTATAGCCTTATTGACGGTGTTGTGGAGGTACTTAAGGCTAAAAAGCTTAGGCATCAGCCTACAGACCGGTAAATAGAATGAACGATAAATAGATAGAACGAACGATCAATAGATAGATGGATATCTGTAAGGATCGTGTATTGAGTGTGTAGCTCTTATAGGTGGAGGTCGACAGGGGCTTGTGGGTCGTGTTAATAGGCAGTGGTTATTATCCTGTGATCATCAAGATGAATAAAGCCATTTCTCATGTCCTGTAATGGTTTAAGAGGCTAATGATGGGGCAAGGGCAGTCTCAAGACCGCCTGAGGCACTGATACCCAAATTGTATTTAACATGGTGGAACAGAGGTGGAACTTTATGGCTGTGAGGAGCAAGCAATCCAACAACTGCCTAAATGCACCCGGATGCAAAATCTGCTTTATGAGCATGACCTTCATATGCAAGATAAAGTTTGAATGGACAGCAGCTGAGATTACAGTGAGAAAGTGAAGATGGGGAAGAGTTTGCTGATCTAGATATAAAAAAAGACAGCGGGAAATGTTTTTGCTCCATGCCGATTCTCAAATCAAGGATGCTGTTTAATATTTTAGACAGACAGAACAAGGCCTGTTGGTCAATAATCTTATGATTACAATACAAATATTAAAAACCAATTAAAGGTTTGAAACTTAATTAAACGTTTACATTTTCCAGACCAAAAAAAAAAAAAGATGAATAGGGACTGATTAAACTGGCCTGAAGACGAGGGTATGAAACTAACTTAAGACTTTAAACGAGGCGGTGGGGCAAAGTGATGTCTTAAGTTCAAAGTGGACATGATGATAATTTTATACATCTGCTTTCATGACTGGCACTCTGGATTTCGGAGTTAATTAATTGATTGGATCAGAGTGGGTATAATCAAATAAAATTTTATAACTCCATAATAAAAAACAACACTTTAGAAGAAGGCATGTGGAGAAATGATAGCATGTCCATTTTTCAAATTAATTGAATTTTAGTACTTCTGAACTTGGTCCAAGATGTCCCATAAGCAATAACTCCACATCATCTTCAAAATGGCTCCATGACTAAAGATATTCAAACACATACACACACTTTTTTTTGGTTCCTTGATTTCTGGGAGAAAACCACCACTGTTTATAGCTAGCAACCAAGAGCATTCAATTGCCAGTAATTTCCATTATATTCTCCAGTAGTTGCACTGCCTAATAAAGTTCTCACCAAGAGTAAAAGCTAAAATATTAATTCCATCTTCAGCAGTGCTGATTGCATTAAAAAACGTCTGTTTTATTATTTAGCACAGAAAGGAAAATCTTTGTTAAAGTGACTTGAATGCAAATTGATATCACTAGAATGAACAGTAGAAAAGCATTACTAATTTGAATCATAATAATATCAATAGAATAATTCATAATGTAATATAAATAAATTAAAGAGGTAATTCGTTTGAAAATGGATGCCTTCAATTAATGTCTCAGCCCCCCAACCAAAAAAAAAAAAAAAAAAAAAAAAAGAGGGCACATACACCCGTTTCATAGACAAGAACATTAATTGCTTAACTGTAGTCATTGTTATGAGGTGTCAAAACCCGTGTAGAATCAGGGAAGAAACTAAACATGCAGAGTTCGCTTTAATATTACATAAATTTTTCACTGCATTTATTCAATATTCATGAATTATGCTTGCTCTCACTAACTTGTCTTTATATCCAGCGTGAAGTGTTTTTTCCGCTATGAAAACAGCAGCTTGTGTCCCAATTCAATTTCAGCGAGGATGATTTTAAAATCAGTACGTGACACGTCGCCTTTTCACCTTGTTCATTTTCCGTTCCTCTCTATGGAACAAGAGTAGCTGCCTTTGTGTCATTATCAGCCTTATTACACGTCATTAAAATACTGGAAGAAAATTCCAGAAGAAATATACACGCTTCACCAGGGCGCTCTCTCTCTCTCTCTCTACCGGTCCCTCTTTCTCTCTCTCTCTCTCTCTCTACCGGTCCCTCTTTCTCTCTCTCTCTCTCTCTCTATTGGTCCCTCTCTCTCTCTCTCTCTCTCTCTCTCTCTCGTGTCACACTTTTGGGGTTGAACATGTGTGTGAGTGTGTGTGCGAGAGAGCAGAAGTGACAAAAAAAGAACAATATAATTGGAGAAATGTACGCAGTAATAATAGGTATTCAGAAAATGATAATTCATATTAAACAGGGTGCATAAAGTCAGCCTCATTTGCATGTTTTAGATTATATGCATTTCAAAAGTAATTTCCGCAGGGCATATGAATGACATTAATTCCCGAGTGGTTTCTGCTATAGACCTCAAACTATCAAACACTCAAACATTTAAAAGATGAAAAAAAGAGTACTGCCACATTTGCGAGGGGAGATTTCAAGGTTAAAGTATTTGAATGCATGTTTTAAAGTTCTGTCTAGGTTGTTTAAAGTTGTAGCCTAGTTTAAAGTTCACTAAGCTGTGTTTGGAACAAAACCATCATGAGACGTTATACTTTAAAAATTCAGCACATATATTTTTGTAATGTAAAATTGATGGATGGATGGATGGATGATTCTTATAACATCTGACAAAAACAACTCTATAATTATTTCCTTTACTTTAATAAATTCATTGCTAACTTCAGTATAAAAACTATGCCATATACATTGTCAGGAAACCTAAAATATGCGCTAACGTGGTACCTGCTAAATGAAAAAGATTAAAGCATTTAAATAGTGTCAGATCAGGAAGAAATAGCTCGCACATTTTCACTTCTTACAGTATGAGAGTCAACTATGTAATTTCAATAACCAAATTCCCATCGCAAATAAATAAATCATCATGTGAAAGTCCATACTGCTAGTATTCCCAGACCCAAAACATGAGTAAGTGTGTTGTGCCAATCATTGTGATACGGCGCAAAGAGGAGTGTGGGTATTCAAAGTGCCAATTTTAATACAGCCCTCCAGCCAGAAGTTTGGAGAGAGAGGAAGAGAGAGGGAGATCCCTTTTAGCCTTGGTTCATTTAAAGAGAAAACTAACTGGAGAAAGACTCGAGAAGGAAACCTTCAGATTTGTCAACTTATGTGGAAAAATCTATTTCATAAAACAAATTTGACCAAGTGCCATAATGTTTCTGACACATAAAAGACTGATATTTAGAGTGTTATGAATAAAGCAATGGTTCTCAACTGGGGAGTATATATAGAACAATCACATCCCAAGCTGTGTGTCTAATCAAACTCGAATTAAAATGCAACATTATTTAAATGTAATATTATTTTATGGACATTTGTGTTTCGTTTTATGCACAGGAAACAATTTTAATATAGCGTTGGGTCACAATACATCATTTCCTGAAGCAAAACCCATTGAGAACCATTAGGCCAACTAATGGACAAACCAAATAAACAAGCAAGTCTTAATGTTTGACCTAAACTTGCCCATCTCTGCTAGTTTTGGCTTACTCACAAAGATTATGCATATAAAAATAATTGTAAAAAAGAAACCACAGGGGAGAAGGGGAGATACGGTCTGGGCTGCCTCCCTTTGTGAAGTTTGTGTTGTGTCTGTCTAAATATTATGCTACCGAATGTTTCCCTCTACATGATTATCTCATTATGAATTAATGGTTTGCATGCTGCGATGTGTGTGTGCAATGCCTAGTTCGCGCTAACTGTTTATCTGCCTCACCATAAGAAAAATAAAACAGGACAGAGTGAGTCTGGCCATTATAATCGTGAGTCAGCTTGTTGTGGCATTTAAAAGTCAAGCAGATATTAACAGCTTGGGCGGTGAGCGGGTAGTGAGAGCAACTCTAATGAACAGCATGCAGACGGTACGCTACCGTAATCACCCTGACGATCGAGTTTCGTCCTTTTCGTTTTACAAGTCTCCGCTTACAGGTGCTGACAGGCCACTATGGCGAGATTTAAGGGAAAGAAAAATGGATTTTATGGCATTATCTCGTTATATCTCTCTCCCCGTTCTGTACTCATACTGTAAGACTAGCCTCTTTGTCCTTCTCTAGAGAAGGATACGTGGACAAGTTCAATTACGCGGGGAGAGTAAATGCTGAGGGAATGGGAAGGAGAGAAATGCAGAGTGAAGGAGAAGAAATAGAGAATATCTAGAGGGAGAAAAACTGGCTAATTAGGACCTGGAAAATGTATTTGTTATTTTTTTTTCCCAAAATCTTTTTTCCCCCTCCCTCCTTTTTTTTGTTTTGTTTCCCGAGGGAGTTTTTAAAGAGTTTTATTTCTTTTCAACAAGGGAGGCGGAGTGGAAAAATGAAAAGAGGATTATGTTTCTTAAGACAAAAATCATGACATGCACATAAGAAAACGAAACGTCTCGCAACAAAGGAATTCACAATGCCCATATTAATCAGAGTCAGTTTGGACTGCACAAACATCTGCATTTACACCACATTTCATCTGTCTCAAAACACAGGCACAAAATATTTGGTAGTGGAAGTTTGAGGCCTTTTTTTAATGGAAAAAAGCTTCCATCTCCAATCGAACCTCGGGCAATAACACTCTAATGAAGTGCATACTAAAAGGGCTCATTCCAATCTCCTTACTTCTGACACCAAGCGCACTTGAAAGGCCATCTTTAGAGAAGCGGTTCTGTAATGATAGCGGCGGATAGACTGGACGTGTAAGAGGCATATTCATTCCTTTGGCTTTAATTGGAGAACTCGCATGACTGACTCAGAAAGGCTGCTAGTCTGGTTCAGAGCCCCCAAGCCCGAGCCCAGGGGCAGCCAGGCAGAGCTAACGCCCTTAGTCAGGAGGAGGTGAGCGCCCAGCACAAAGCCAACATCAAACTAGACACTCGGGCTAAAAGGTACGAGCAGAGCTGGGGGAGGGGGCGGGGGTTCTAGGGGTCTGAAAGAGAAAAAAAGAAAAGGAAAAGACGATGCTTTTAAAAGACAATTAGAGAACACTAATTTCTCTTCATTGTTTCAACAAAAGGCCTTGACTGTTTTATTCGAATGCAATCTATGGTGCTTCTCTGAGTTATCATAATCGTTTCCTCCACAATGGCACCCACCTGTTTCTGACATTCCTGCGTATCACAGTTATTCGCAATGTATCATGTCTCTGCTGTTGAATAATAATTTAAAAAAGTACACTCACTACTGGTGGAACTTTAAAGTCCTGTCTGCATAGCTTTAACTGATACTATGGTGCAAAAACAACTAAAAAAACACAGCTTGGAATTATCAAGACAGCCCGGGATGGGAAAAGGGTGGGGTCCTGTGGGTGGGTTGGGGGCAAACGCCATCTGCTATCTTTCACCGGAGACTTCTGAGTCTGACTTCTCGTTCTCCTCTGCTTTTTTTAATACCTTTGAAAATAAAGGAATGGAAAAAACCTGCATATTTGTCATTTCCGATTGTTTACCTTTTTCACGGCAAATTGATTTTTACATCTCCTTTTCCTGGAAGCGTCTAGGTGCGGGCCTGCCAACCCCTGTTTCTCTGTTTTATGGACCTAGCCCTCTGGAGAAGTTTTAAAGCTTTCAGTTCAGAAGTCATTTAAATGATACAATACCGCTTTTGTCCCAGGCACCTCTGTTTCTCTCTCTTTCTCTCGCTCTTCAATCACCCAAATTCCAGCATGCTTTTTTTTTTTCTCTCTAAGTTCAAAAAAACTTTTTTTGTGTAATTTCCTCACATCTCTTGAATTTGAAGGTTCACCTAAAATACAAATTGCATCAGGGCCTTGTGATAAAGTGAGATGACGTATGGTTCAAAGTTTTTGTAGACGCCTGGTTTATTGGGTAGTTTCGGAATCAGTCATTTCGCTGTGAATTGTGTATGGCATGTGGGACAAAATCATAGTTCTTATTCTTCATAATTATGCTTTAATACCAGAAAGCAAGACAAAACTGAAAAGTGAACTGCTGTTTTGATTTGTGTGACATAACATTTAGGCTAAAGATTAGCCTGTTACTGTTAGCCAACTTTTACAAAACATTGTTGCATATCATCATGCAAAGATCCTATCCCTCAAGCAAAGCCATTGGTTGGGATGGCGTTTAATAAGAAATTATAGAACATTTATTATTTATTTTTTGCATGATTTTTGTATTTTATTCATTCTTAATTCTTGAATAAGAAAATATGGTAATGTTTTTGGTTAGCATGCTAACAGTACAGGTCCTTCTCAAAAAATTTGCATATTGTGATAAAAGTTCATTATTTTCCATAATGTAATGATAAAAATTAAAACTTTCATATATTTGACTGTTGTCCAGAAGGCCATCATTGACACCCTCAAGCGAGAGGGTAAGACACAGAAAGAAATTTCTGAACGAATAGGCTGTTCCCAGAGTGCTGTATCAAGGCACCTCAGTGGGAAGTCTGTGGGAAGGAAAAAGTGTGGCAAAAAACGCTGCACAACGAGAAGAGGTGACCGGACCCTGAGGAAGATTGTGGAGAAGGACCGATTCCAGACCTTGGGGGACCTGCGGGAGCAGTGGACTGAGTCTGGAGTAGAAACATCCAGAGTGCACAGGCGTGTGCAGGAAATGGGCTACAGGTGTCGCATTCCCCAGGTCAAGCCACTTTTGAACCAGAAACAGCGGCAGAAGCGCCTGACCTGGGCTACAGAGAAGCAGCACTGGACTGTCTCAAATTTTGCATGTCATTCGGAAATCAAGGTGCCAGAGTCTGGAGGAAGACTGAAGAGAAGGAAATGCCAAAATGCCTGAAGTCCAGTGTCAAGTACTCACAGTCAGTGATGGTCTGGGGTGCCATGTCAGCTGCTGGTGTTGGTCCACTGTGTTTTATAAAGGGCAGGGTCAATGCAGCTAGCTATCAGGAGATTTTGGAGCACTTCATGCTTCCATCTGCTGAAAAGCTTTATGGAGATGAAGATTTCGTTTTTCAGCACGACCTGGCACCTGCTCACAGTGCCAAAACCACTGGTAAATGGTTTACTGACCATGGTATTACTGTGCTATATTGGCCTGCCAACTCTCCTGACCTGAACCCCATAGAGAATCTGTGGGATATTGTGAAGAGAAAGTTGAGAGACGTAAGACCCAACACTCTGGATGAGCTTAAGGCCGCTATCGAAGCATCCTGGGCCTCCATAACACCTCAGCAGTGCCACAGGCTGATTGCCTCCATGCCACGCCGCATTGAAGCAGTCATTTCTGCAAAAGGATTCCCGACCAAGAATTGAGTGCATAACTGAACATAATTATTTGAAGGTTGACTTTTTTTGTATTAAAAACACTTTTCTTTTATTGGTCGGATGGTATATGCAAATTTTTTGAGATAGGAATTTTGGGTTTTCATGAGCTGTTTGCCAAAATCATCAGTATTAAAACAATAAAAGACCTGAAATATTTCAGTTGGTGTGCAATGAATCTAAAATATATGAAAGTTTAACTTTTCTCATTACATTATGGAAAATAATTAACTTTTATCACAATATGCTAATATTTTGAGAAGGACCTGTATAGCCTATTATCTTAGCATAGTGCTAACTGGTTAAGGAAAGCTCCACAACAAGATATGATAACATGGTATGTTTTTGTATGTGGGACAGAATCTTGCTTGACATCCATTTGCCTTTAGTCTAAGGACTTAGATTTGGCCTAAACGTATCCCCTAATATGGTTTACACATTTTATGTAACCAAAAAACAGATCTGACAAAAAAAGTCATGCCAGATGCTGCACGCAAAATGCAAACATCTAGAATCCATATGGAATATCTGAAGGCCTTGATGGTTAAAAACTGGCAAAGGCTCAAAAGCTGTCACCATTCAAGCTGTGAAGCCTTTTTATTGTCTGTGTGTGTACAAATCCTACAAAAAGGGGGAAAAATTAAGGGGAATTCTTTTCCCTGAGACCTCTAAAAGTAGATCTCAAAAACCTGTTGAGCTGGAAACATCACTCAACCCCCAGAACTTTAGCAGAGATTAAAAGGCTAAATGGACCAGCATGACTAAACATTTCTTAGTGCAGGGACATGTTCAAAGGCTCTTGGGAATTAAAATCCTCATCAATGCTCCAGCAGAGACAAATCCTTATTTATTTTCTATAATAGGAACATGTCTTTCCAAAGCAGCGAGAGGTGATAAACTCCTCGCTTTGTTCTTTTTGTCGTGATCAAACACATTCCGGCTACTGAGAGCAGTGTGTGTGGTTCTCCTACTCACAACCTATTTAGGAATGGACAAATGTGATCATCAGGACTAGACCAAGAGTAAAATCTTAGTGCTTTTAGCACTCCAATTACTTTCAGAGGACAGTGCAAGGTGGTTTGAACATCTCTGGTGCGTAAATGTATTATTCCATGTGCAAAACGGACTTTACTTCAACCCGTTTCCAAATACTAAAACAGTTTTGGGCAAAGCTGCTTCACTAATTAAAATAATCCTTTCATGCTTGTCAGATGAATTACAGTTGTATTTATTATTAAATCTGTTACATAGAAAACAAGCACAAGAGCACACAATTAAAACCTAGTTAAGTGATTATATGGGTCTGTTTGCGTGGAAATGGAGATTGAACCTGTTCGCAGTCATAATTAGGCTAAATAAAATTAAAATGATATTTGCGGCGCTCACAGGTACAGCTGGGACCGGTGTCACCAGGGTCCACTCATCGCCGGTGATTGGATCAAATTGTTGGGCGATTTACAGCACCATTCCCCCTCAGTGTCAACCAATTAACATTTCCTTAACACCCTGCACCTCTTTGAAGTAAGGTGTCTCCATTGTAATGGGAGGTTTGCAAGGTCAATGTCTTTTATGGAAGCTTTCCGTCATATTTCTATCTCCTCAGCAACGACATTTAATTGTGTTTTCAAATTTTAAATGTATTGTAAAGGCGCTTTCTAATTCGCCAACTGTACTTAGCCAAAACGGACCATGCTGAACTGAAAAAGGCACAATGTGTCTATTCACAGGCCTGAAAAACACTGAGATGACGCATTGATCACAATGGCAAAAAAAAATTACAAACAAAATATGCACAATGAACATACAGAAGCACAAAATAAATGATAAGACAGATATTGGAAACCCACAATGCTTTTGTCCTTCAGTACTTCCACACACATTCATGCACACACACATCCCAAGCTCCATTTCCCAGTAATATTGCGGTGGTGGTGAGCACAGCTGGCAACATCTGGAGGCATTTTGAGTCTGTTTACATTTCCAAAACACTGAAAAATACTGCAGGTGCCAGAAGAGTAATAAGGAACCAGGTCACAAAAAAGGATTGTTTAAACTCTAACAACTCTCGGCTCTGTCTCTCCCTCTCTCCTCCTGGAACTTGCTCTCTCTCCACTCATTTTTCATCAATCGCACACCACTTGCCTTTCAACGAAAAATAAGGCGCCGTAACAGTGCTCCAGCAATAACAGGAAAAATGGACTGAGAAGGAGAGAGACTGATGTAAAGCATCAGTCCTTTACAATGAGTCCTGAAAGATTCAAAGCAGCATACCAAATCTAATTGAACTACAAATCCTTGTGTGTGCGCGCACTTGTGTGTATTAGAATAAATTATATATACCTCCCAAAATCTATGTGATAAGGCTGATCTGCTTTTTATTCTCTTGCACAAGCCACATCTTTAAACTTTAAACCAGATTGACTAAACATTTCCTTAACCGATCAAGATCACATGATTTTGAAAATGTCCACATCACTGAAGAAAACCACCGACACTTACCGTAACACATAAGCAAACCCAAAATATTCACCCAGTCCTCCACATAGTCTTTCTTAAACCCCCCCAATACACACAAACACACACCCACCAGCGGCACTTAAGTTTTTCCTTCCCTTAAATGTAGAAAACAACCAGGAAAAACACTTGGATTTTGTTCAGCTTAATCAAAACAGACATAAAATAGCCCAGAACGTTGACATCATTTCAACCGCTTCCCCAAGGCGGGCAGAGAAGGGTCTGCTCGAAAATTTGACACAAAGGCACATGCTGTGTAGGATGCAATTACAGTGATTGAGTGTAATTTACCCGTGTAAGATGAAACCGGCCGGGCAGATGGAGGAAAAGCCGGGGATCGTGTTCTAGCCAGTCTACACATGGTTGGGATATGGAGCACAGCTTCTCACCTTTGAACTGACTAACATTTAGCGTGATGACATGCCATGCGAACACGCATTCCACATTATCATGGGTCGATGTATGATCCTGGATGTGTGTGCGTGTAGACCCGGCGACATATTTGTGCACAGAACCTCTGTTGTAAAAGTTTTCACAATTTGTCAGAAAACCATTGGATTTATTTCCATGAAAGTGCATACTGAAAGCTCAATTAAAAAAATGTTGTTTCCGAATGTTACACCACTCAAATAAGGCTTGTAATCCTTTGTGCTTGTTCAGTTCTTTCCCATGAGAGGAGGAAGGGAGGAACAAAAGTTTAGGTAGCCTTTGAGACGCTCTGTCTCAAGGCGTCTCGTGGCCCATACAGAGACTGACTTTTCACGGATTAACATCTACACCGATTGTTACCTTTTGAACAAAGCAGCTGAAAGGGAAATCAAGGGAATTACAGTGCGATGGGTAGTCACATGATGGGGCAGCCAGGAGACAGAACCCTGGGAAAAGTTCAGAAATTGGGCAAATCAGAATGTAGAAAATGTGTGGAATTTCATTAGGGTTAAGGACCGTCATCAAACTAGAGGCAGACACCGGACAGAACATGAGATTTTCTTTAGAATTTAAGTAGTCGAACAGATCGGGAGTTCAAAAGAAGAGAGGAAAAATAATAATACTAAAAATAAAAAATAGAATCATTCTTTCTTTGTCACATATTTGTCTATGGACAGTGTTCAAAAACATTATTTTATAAAATAATAATTAAAAAAATATTATTATTATTTCTATTATTAGTAGTAGTAACACTTGAAATACTTTGGTAAATTATTAATAGTAAAAAAAAAATATTACTAGTAACATCATGCTTAAAATACTATTTTTTAAATACTTAAAAAAATATTCTTAATAACAATAATAAAAAATAAAGAAATAATTATTTTCTTAAATCTAATGCTACCAATTCATTTTCATGCATCAAAAAACTGGTGTAAAACAGCATTGTTTAAATTACAAAAAAGTTTGCTCTGTTTTTTTATTCATTAATTCATCCCAATTAAGCACAAGCTTTGTTTATCTTGTATTCACTTTTAAAGAATATCTCAGCTATATTGTATCTTTGCATTTTACATTACAGAGTGTTGACATGAACACCACAGGCTAGAAAAGACCGAAAATAAGACACGTCTTTAGTAAAGTATGAGTTTTTACTAAAGAAAAAAAATCCCTAAAGATATGCAAGGCATCAATAATTGACAATGAGGCATGCATATGTAATGAGCACAAGTGTGTATGCGATGCCAGTGATTGAAACTCCAATGCATGCAACTGTACATGCTCAAAAAAACAAATAGGAAGTTTGTGAGGCAGTGCATTACTCATGTTTCTTCCAGATCTACCCATACAATTTGAGGAGGAAGAGGTCGGAAACTGCTAAAAGAGGGCAGCCCACTAGGTTTGAGGGTCAACTTACTGTTCACACAAGCTCCAGCTCACAAATCAAAGCAGTTTTTCCACTACTTAATCTTAAGGGTCGTGACTCGCCATGCAAGAGGAACTAGGTCCACGGCCGACTGGCAACTCTATAAACATTTAACAGCCATTTGCAGCCACTCACAGCCACACTTTAGCTATGTGCGAGTCTGCCCTTCGGATGCCCTGATACCTGCCTGCCAGGACCCTTCCTTTTAAGCTCAGTCGTTACTGGAAGCGCCTGCCAGGAGGGTTAGTGTGTGTGTGCGCGTCAGTTCCACTTCCACCTTACGGGCTTCATCACTCTGAGCTCATTCACCAATGTGTGTGTTCTTTTAAAGGAAAAAATTTGAATGAAAATAAAAGCGTAAAGTGAAGGACTTAGAAATGCAGTGCCCTATAGTTAGCGTCAGCTGTGTGAAGTTGTTCTTCCACCCATTGACATTCATCAGCATTGTGGGAATTTTAATGAAAGCTTTTGCTCAGCAGACTCAGACAGCTGAGCATATAAGAGCCAGACCTGTTCACACACTCTCACCCAAACTGAAACAATATCTCATCTGCCAAACAGTATGAAACTAAACAAAAAGTATACGCACTGTGTAAATACAAATGCATAGCAGGTATCTGGATCCAAAAGGACGATCTGCAGGCCTTGTTCATAGTTTATCGCCACTGGCTGTAGAACAGCAACGGGCACACGGCTACAAGGAGCTGTTCTGCACCTTTTCTTTTCTATTCTTCCTTTCTACTGTTCCTTTGAAAGGTAACAAGCAGCATTTAGGCAGGGAGTGAAAAGAAGTCAATATCCTCTGGGGATCCAAGTGGATAACAAAATGTCACTTTCTCACAGTAGACAGTCACAGAAGGGTGCACACAAACACACACAGGCTCACACGGGCAGACAAACAATAATACACACTTGCTGAGATACACAGTAGTGAATCTGTGTTTATACTCGCACAACAACAACTTGGTACCAGCTGGTAGACTACCGTTATCATATCAGTGTCCCATCAGTCCAGCAAACACGGTGTCTTAACTTTGTTTTGTCTTATGTCCCACCGCAGTTCCATTAGTAAGGTTTAAGCATGAACGCCAAACAAGATAAGAGGTTTCCTTTTTAAATCATATTTCACTGGATATCATTTAGAATGATCACTAACATTATTATTAAAGGTAAATGAAAACAACAACTACAAAATACACTTTAATACTTATTATTAAATTAGATTGAATTATATTATATTTAAATTATTTTTAGTTCCTTTTAAGTCAATATTACAATGGATTATTATATTAAGTATTATTTAAACAGATATATAAATTAGTATACATTAGTCATAATTAAGTATTTAATTATTTTTATTTGTTTTTTTTTAGTTTCTTTAAAGGCATAATACTGTATAAAATTTAGCATCAATTATTATATACAGTATTACAACTTAAAACTTTTTTTTTAATAAACATTAGTCATGATTTAGTATTTCATTATATTTATTTTGGGGGGTTTCAGTTTCTTTAAAGGCATAATACTGTATAAAATTTTGCATCAATTATTATATACAGTATTACGACTTAAAACTTTTTTTTAATAAACATTAGTCATGATTTAGTATTTAATTATATTTATTTTGGGGGGTTTCAGTTTCTTTAAAGGCATAATACTGTATAAAATTTAGCATCAATTATTATATGCAGTATTATGACTTAAAATATTTTTTTTTAATAAACATTAGTCATGATTCATAATTTTTTCAATATATATCAAGTCAACCAAGTTGTTGGGCAAGCATAAACAGAATCACTACTGTGTATCTCAGTGTGCATTATTGTTTCTCTATTCGTATGAGTGTGAGATAGAAAAGAACGAAATGTTATTACTCTTAATTAATCAGTTCTGTAACGAGCAAGTTTTATAAATGTGTGTAGAAGACACCTGTAAAGAATACAGAATATGCGTTGTTTTTTTATCAAAGCAAAATCAAAATCTTTACGTACCCCATGGAACCTGCTTAAGCACCCTTTGGGGAATCACTGCGCCGAAAGCCAATCAGAGAAAAGAGATGTCTAAATCACTCAACATCCCATATAGTGCTAGCGTGTAAGTACACATTACGTATCAACCATAAGAGACTATCAAATTCTCACATCTCGTTCTTCTCCGTTACTGCGTCTTCAGACAGTCTTCCAGGAAGAGTGTCATTTTTAAGCTTTGCCAACAAGTTGGAACACTTATGAAGATCCTGCGACCGCTGCACTGGAATGCCTGCAGCTGGCCGCTGCACATGTCTGCACAACAGAGGGAGAGACACGCAGCGGAACGCTACATTTCACATCAGAAATGTCTTGAGGGACTTCTGTGTGGTGGATACGCCAGCTTCATGCTTGGTGAGGTCTCCGCTGACCTTGTTTCATGTACAAGCCGCCTGACGATCATTCAGCACAGAGCCGAGCGTATTCCTGCAGGATATTGGATCATGTCAGCTGCGATACAGAAAACCTACTATAAAAGACATCAAGCTTTAATCATTATTTTCAATTACAAATTATATACTAGCTGTTCAGTGCCTGCACAAGACGAGCCTAAATGTTCTCTGTGCTCAATGCATTTTTTGCAGAAATATTTCATATTCTGCAAACTTCTGTCGCTCTCTCAATAGGCAGAAGCCAATTAAATATTACACTTTTCTTTAAAAGGAAGAAAGGGAAAGCAAAGTTCACATCGTCTAAAGGAATTCCAATTAACACCCTCCCACACAGCAATTAACTGTTAAAATAACTGATGAACAAACTGAAAATCCCTGGGAGTTCAGATGCTGCTTTTCTAATTAATTCCTGAATCTCTAGCATCTCTTATATAATGAAACGCCATTTGTTTGTTTGACAGCACATCAACGCCTGGAACTGGCCAAATAAGTGTAAATAAAAATACAGGCCTTGTTTTGCCCTGTTCCGAATGTACCGATGATTTACTCCAACAACATTTATATTTCTGCAGTCTTTAAAGGAGCAACAGAAAGAGACGTTGGACATTAGAGAAGGAAGCTGACAGCTGTGGTCGTACTACGAGTGTGTGTGTGTGTGTGTGTGTGTGGAGAGACTCCTCAAAGGGGAGCTAATTAATAGATAGTGTGCTCAGGCCTCTGTCACAGTTTTCCTGTCAGGTCTTGCGTAAGGACAAAGAGACAGAAAAAATAAAGAATGTGTGTACTGGGTTTATTGTTCTGTAAACTATGCACATCAGAGGCGGCTTTGAATTTAACCTCAAGACTAAGGTTAGCAGCGCTGACGCAATACCCCCTGCCACTTGATAAGACGTTTATTACAAATTGTAAATGAAACTTAGCCTAGCTAAATACGAGAAAGAAAAAAGGGTTTCTTGTTTTGTTTTTTTTTGTTTTTTTTTACACAAGGGAAGACGGACAAAAGAGGAAATGAATTATGTGTGGAAAGAGATTGCACCATTTATTTAGTCATAGGTGGGTTTTTTTCTTCATAGTGTTCCCTTCTCTTTTTCGAACACTTAGCGGTACAGTAACAATCACTGCAGTGTCTCTATTAAGACAGTATGTGCAATTGTGGACTGTACTGTTCATCTGCTTCATGTCATGCACTTGTTTAAACTGACTTGTATTCAGAGACTCCCCGGCTCAAACCCCATGTACCCCATGCATAAAACATGAGCATTGTTTACCCTCTCAAAACTAGCAAATATAAATGTGATTTGGAGGGTTGATTCAGTGTTGGTAAGGTGTTCAAAGTGTTATTGGGAGTTTTTTTGTGTGTGGTTACTAGGTGCTGTGTAAGTACCCACACCAAGACTCTATGGCCAACTTAACACATATGAGATTATCTTTCTGCAGTATCTGTGGCCTTGTTCATTTCACAAAAAAAAAAAAATCAACAAAGTGAAATTTTTCTAAATAATTTGCTTTCACGCCATTAAATGTGGGCAGAATAATCCCCAACTAAGTATGAGTGAAAGTGATAAAAATAGTGAATACCATTTGTTCCTAAATTCTAAATAAGATTCCTGAAGTTGTCGAGTCGTCAATCATAAATGATTAACAGTGTCACCGAACTATTTAACATGCCAAGCATAGCACATACATTATAATGTCACAGGTTCACAGCGAGATTCACAGCCCTGTCAATCCTTTCACTAAAAATATTCAACACAGCAGCCAGCGGAACCCAGACACTTATTTGCATATCTCAGACCGTGTGTAGTTGGACACCTTAGATAGCGGAGGCCATTGCTTTTGCATTTTCCTCCGTTTTAATATAGTGCGATAGCCATCGAGAAACAGACCGCTGATTTTACAAGCCCTAATACTGAAGCGCTTTATCAGGCCAGGATCCGACTCTTGTCAAGTGAAACTGTGATAAAGTCAGTTTCTAACTACACCAATCGATGAAAGTAATTTATTTACCTCGGGTAGGCAATTTCAGTTCCGTCTTAAGATGGCTGGAGTGAGAGAAAAAGAGAGCGAGAGGGGAGAGAGAAAGTTTGGCTTGGCAGGGCTTTGTACGACGGCGCCCAAGATTAATATTCCTCTCATGAAACGTTCTCGGACATGTGAGGCGACTCCATAAACCGTGCCGGGGTTAATGCACGGTACTAAATCTACACCAAATCTCAGGCGCAGCGAGGGGGGGGGTTCGCTGTGCCACTATCATTCCCACCTCTTCCCCTCACCTGACACTTCTGTGGAACATCAGAGCGTTCGCTATATTAAAACCTCCACGGCATGTGGTACGGCTCAATCAGAGGGCCTTATTCGTGTATCCATCCCCAAGCAAGAGCGAGGGTGGTCTGGTACATAACTTGACTAGGTAAAATAAAAGGCACATGCATTACATATAACAGTCAATACAAATGTGACCACTTAAGGCTTATGCTGAGGTGCTAATGAATATTCATATTCATTGTGCTTCAGGCTTCCGTTGTGGTTGTAAACCCATCACAGAGAAAGGGCAACCCAAAGGTGAATAAATCAGAGCATTACATAAAAACAAGCGTGTGTGTGATGTGAGTCAGTGCATGATCGAGGCTCGTGCAGAGAGCGTGTGAATTACAGAGTGCAGTAAGTTTTCATAAAAACATATAATCAAGTGCATTAATTCAGTACATCTCGCACGCTTGCCTTTATGGCTCTCATGTGTGAAGAAATCTTTAACCAAGACGTACGTTTTTGCATTTCATTTAAATACAGCTAGCCATTCAAAGAAACTACAGTACATGAAATCCCTCCCTCACTCTCTCTCTCTCCATGGCCCTGGATGTCATTTACATGAATCGTATTGCTCTTGCCAACCTCGAGTCAGACCCCATTTACGACGCCCTTTATTTCTGCAAAAGACTAGCAGACTTCCTGACCCCCTATCTCATTTCTCTCTGTGGAGGTTAGTGTGATGGCTAGCACGTTCTGAAAAGGGAGAGGACGTGTCTTACAAGGTGGATGATAAAAGCAACCTCAAGTTGGTGCTAGGACATGTTATTACAGTGTGTTTAAGTTTACGTTTGACTGACAGGACAGCTCGGCGTGAAAGGATTTCTGCCGCTACAGCTGCTGTGGTTTTGTGGACTTGACAAACATAACCCTTTCTTTTCACTATTGTTTTTCTCCTCTTTTCTGCCAGTCTAACTCCAATAACAATGCTATTTGGGGTGGCTGAGGCAGCTGCATATTTGTCGTCCCCCTTTCTCTTCCCCTCCCGCTCCTCCATTGTGTGTGATCTCAGTGTCTGGGACAACCGGTTTGATCCCCTATGCGAGAGTAATTTGCCAGTGGCCTTCTGTTTCAGAGCCCTGATAGGGATGAGCCCCACCTGGAGAAAAAAAAAGGCCTAACTTACATTACTTTTGAGCTATTATTAGAATATGTTTTTTTTTTTTTTTAAAGTAGCTTGCTATCATATAAGCAAGAGTGTGTAATCCTGGCAATATTGAGTCATTTGAGCCACCCGCTCATGGGAGCTGTAGTTTACAGTGCCTTGTCATTGTTTTCAGTGTGTAGTCAACACAGCGGATGGTATTTGAGAAATAGTCCCAGCCCGGCCGAGGAGATCTTGCGCCGCCAGCGGCATTAATTAACTCCTCATGCCTGTCAGAAGTAATAAAGAGCAACGCGTTTAGACACATCAACAGGGCGGCTGGTCATAAAGTGAGAAAGTTGGGCGAAAAACAGACTAACTAAGCTCTACGAAGTCCGTGGCTGAACCAGCAGCCAATGAGTCAGTCGCCTTGTTAAAACAAGGAAGGGTTTGGATTTCAACTCCACTTCTGAAGCACAATGTAAAAAATTAAAATCTGGTCCCCTTCCAGGAACCATATAAAGGTTGAGTGAATCTGGAATACAGTTTTGCAATTTAAAGATGTGGGTGGGGCGATTTAGTCGTAATATTATCATCATTTGTGCATATGCACACAGTAAACTCTCAAACTAACACTTTAATCCCACCCACTTTAAAGCTGTCAATCGAAATTGCCCTCTTTTTCACCTACAGCTCCACCCTTCCTGACGGGCGGGCCAACTTCACAGCTCTACTGTATCCAAAAACAACTCCGCCTGAAACCTGATGCCATACACCACTAAGGATGCAGACGACATGCAGACTCAGAAATCTTTGGGCTGATTTGCTAACAGTTAGTCTTCATACGTAAATCGAGCTTGGTCCCGGCATCCTGAGGGGGGCCCCCATTTTAACAGTACACAGACTCAAGACCTCAATTAGACTTCGGTGAATACACTCACAGGCCACAGTGTTTACCATCATTTCTCAACATTTTAATGGGATCCGGCGCAAATTCAAATAAATGAGCACTTCAGATGATGACTCCAGGCCTTTCTACTGTTTATCTACTACGGCCTCCCTTTTGACCTCAGTGCCACTCGTATCAGTCAGAACGTTCAACAATAAAGATGGCCCGCTAGCCTGGGCCAGTGTGAGGGAGTTCCGGGCCAGTTGACAAAACTCTAAATATTACTTTTGTTAATCTTGTACATCCATTTTCTATGCTTTGAAACCTTAAATACAAGCCAATACTAACTGACTAACAAAGACAAAACGTTAAATAAGTAAAAAAAGAACAATTCAAACTGTCAATATTTGCATTATGCCATTGTTATCCAGCAGAGTGTATTATATTATATTATATTATATTATATTATATTATATTATATTATATTATATTACCTCTAACGTATTAGTATAACCCCTCCTTAATACTTTTCGCCCTGGTCAGATATAAAAATAAATAAATAAAAGTTAAAAAAATGTTTAAAAAAAAATAATAATAATCTGGTACCAAGGAGGAAGGAGTCCTCAGTGTGTGGTCACTTTAAGAAAACTAATGCTCAACAAAAGCAAAGCTATAATTTATACTTGCCTGCCGGACAAAGCCTGGAAAAGCTGGTGGAATGTTTGCGAGCTGCCTGGATACTCCTGGAGAAGCAGGGTTTCTTATTGACGCAACGGCTGAGAAAATAACACTGGCTTGTGTACCAAGCCCATGGCCAAATATCCTTTTATCAGAGAGTCTGCTCATACCCCAAAAGAGAAGGGAAAACAGATGACCAGACAGCAAGCTAAACAGAGAGAAAGGAAGTGAGTGAAAGACAGATAAATGGGAGAGTGAGGGGAGACGGAGAGACCTCCTCTGCCGTGTTCTCTCCTTTTCATTTCGTTTCCATCCTGTCACTCATGTGATAAAGTGGCTACATGAGACTATTGAGAGCAAGACAAACTACAGCCCAGGTCACAGCGTGCATCAACAGTCTGCGCCCCCGATACCTCTCCATCTGCTACCGTCCTGAACCCTGGATCTCTTTCAAGATGAGAAAAAAAACTTTCCGTCTTCTATGAAAGAAGGGCCATCTGGAATTTTCGGCAGAAGGTTCTTCCCTGGTACAAATTTTTAAACCAATCCGGCCAGGCGCGCGGAGGCCTATAATGGCTCTGACATGTCCCTGCGCTATGACCTCATCAGACAGTATGCAGAGCCAGGGCACAGGGAGGTGAAATTCCAGCAGAAGGTTCCATTCGGCCCATGATGTCGTGCACCTATCCCGACACACATAGATTCGCCGATTGGTATTCGAGAGCGCGCATGGCTGACGGCTCGCGTCACCAGCCCACTAACGTGACAGGTAGCGGGGTTTGTAATTGGAGCCGATCAGTAAGCCATATGCCACTCGTCTCCTAGTGCCAAATCCCCGCCCCCGCCACCCCTCTGATGCTTGGCACACTCTGTCTCCTATGGAAAAAAAAGCCCTCCACTTCATTAAGAAAGTAAACACAAGTGCTGTCTGAAGTGTCTAATTAGTCCCCTAATTACTCCCTGCTCGTTACTAATGCAAATTAGATTACGCTGCTTAACTTCATCGTGTCCACAATGCCGCTGTTAATTGAGGCCTTTTGAAATTAAATTACTCGCTAATTAGCATATCAAAACCATTAATTCTGTGCCAGAGAGAAAGAGAAAAAAAACAACAACAAACGCCAAGTTTTGCTAATGAGTTTTGCTAATTGAATATGTACGTTCAATATTGAGTTTTTGCCAGCCGGGCCCCGTTCAAGAAGCTACTTAGCCACTTGTGCGAGCGAGTTCAAAGGGAACGGAAGCCAGTCTTGCGCCGTTTAAGGCAGCACTCGAATGTTTTGTCAATATTTTTGTGTTACGCAGCACGAGGGTAACACTCGGTGAGTGAAACAAATATGCCCTTGATGGTAGTAGACATTTTAAAAGAAAAAACTAATGCTAAAAACTATGGTATACATGTATTTGTCAAATTTGAAGAAAAAAAAAAAAAAAAAAAAAACGGTGTTAAAGTAAATGACAAATCACAAAATTCTACAGAAATTATGTTTTTTAAAAGAAGCCTCGTTTGCATTTATTTGATCAAAAAGTTTATTTAAAATAACTGTTTTTAACGTTTATATATTTTAAAGATGTAATTTATTCATGTGATGGCAAAGACAATTACTCCAGTCATCAGTGTCACTTGATCCTTCAGAAATCATTCTAACGTGCTGAATTTCTGCACAAGAAACATTTCTTATTAATACAATGTTGGATTGTACAATGTCATGCTGCTTAATATTTTTGTGGAAATGCTGATGCTGTTTTTTTTAGGATTCTTTGATGAATAGAAAGTACAGAAGAACAAAATGTATTTTAAAAAAATTTTTAACAACCCAAACTTTTGAAAGGTAGAGTATGAAGGCATTATAAAAGTCAATTATTTTGAAAACCTAGATCAAGCTTGTATTAATCTCAGAAAGTTGCTTTAAGCGGAGAGCTGATTGAGGAAAATATCATAATTAAAATATATAATAAAAGCGCTATGTAAGCATTCCTATTTTTTCTGAAGTACAATCAAATGTGAAGATCTCATCAGTTTCAACACACTAAAAAAACTTCCAAACTTTTAACACTAAATTGTCTCATACCTTCACAGGCAGGCGTCCATTCAGAATGAATGGGCCCTAAGTAAAAGTTCACGCCATTAATTCATGTAATCTACAGAGGCGACGAAAGGCTTAAGAAATCTCAAGAGCCGTTTTTGCTTCAAATGTAAACGACTACGATTAAATTTAACACTTCCCTTTTCGGCACCCCACCCCCACACCCCACACCCCCTTCAACCCAATATCCGTCCAATATGGATTTCTGAAAGACTCCATTCAGTGCTCTCAAAGTCTCATTTTAATACTATCTCCAACTTCTCATTCGAATATGGACCTAATGGAAGAGGTGTAGAAGAGAAAAGAAATTGAATAGTGAAATTGAGAGGTAGCCACACAAAAAAAAATTAAATAACCGTGATAATTAGATGTGAAGATATTATAATTTCTTTACAAGGATGCATTGAAAATGCTTCTCTACAACATTTGGCCTAATTGTCAGAATTACCATATTAACCAGTTACCATTTGAGTAAGTTGATTAAAAAATTGATTATTCGTCTATTTCTTTTAGGAGTTTCTTAATCAAAATCTAACATCCTTGAAAAATTAATTTGAAGCCCCTCTTATCAGTTAATTAAATCTGGTTGGAAGTCATTTTTCTGTGAAGCGTGATTAGACAGCGCACTGTTCTGTACTGTTCGGGCCGCATGACGTTAGAAAACTTTTCAATGTCTCATCAAACATTCAGAAATAAGAAGAATAGAATTTCTTTGAAGGGCCATCTCTTCTCTCATTCTTTTTTTCCTTCCTTTTTTAAACTATGCCTTTCTGATAAATTACGCTATACGCGAAAGATCTCTCACTCTCATTAACACATTCTCATTACCAGGCAGGAATATAAGGAAAAAGGAAAGAGAAAAATAGAGAAAGAGAGAGTGTGTGTGTGTGTGTTGGGGGACAGAACGAGAGAATAATACTTTTGTAGGATGGATGACTGTATGGAATTATTTCCTCATATAATCCGGCAGAGTGTGCAAGCGTGTATATATATTTGAGGTGTTTCTGAACTGCTGTCTCGGCTGGAGGTGAACCTTAAGCCAAATTAAAGAAAGAAGAGAAGCCAAAGATACAAATGTGCTTTACAGACAGAAGAAAAGAAAAAAAAAAAAAATTGGAAAAAAAAGTCACAATCTCTTGAGAAAACTCACAACTCTCCCCTAGAAAAGAAATCAAACTGAAATACAAAAGCACTTAGAGCACAAAAAAATAGACAGCTCTTTTTATGACCCTTTTAGGTTTTTCTAAAACTCTAACAGTACGGCATTCCAGATTCCTCAGACTGAGGATCTAAGAGGGGCGATAAGTCATATTTGACAAAGTAAAGCTTAACACATATTTCATTACAATAAAATACATTGTAATATCAATATCTTTGGAACGTCTCTGTGGACAAAGTTGTCAAGAAGATAAGACAGTGCATGTCAGAGTCGGGTGGGAAGGAGGCTTCGGCTGGAGAGGCGCGTTGCTCTGAAAGTCAGCCAACACACACGGCGCTAAAACGAATTCGCCAGACAACCTTGGGATAAGCTGCTGAGGACGACACATTAATATACCAAGATAAAACAGGTGATGAGACACTAATTCTATTTTTTACTGGAATAGCCACATATATTTTCTTTCATTTCCCCCTCCTCCTTATGCATTACGCTCATTCTTTATCTATAAAATAGGGTGGCCAACTAATCAGAGCATTTATCAAATTCCTCACATTTCAGCATTTATTTTGGAGGGTTTCCATAACTCCGAGTACAGGCCGCCGTAGAGTTTCCAGAGCTCAACTGACCACACGCAAACCTTTGTTTTCGGCCTAATGGTCTCACTGACTACAGCAATGCATAATAAACCCCGGTTCAGAACTAAAAATACTGTACTTCATGTTTATCGAAATGTTTAAGACCTTAACAGAGGAAAGCCAGGCCACTCGTCATTCACATCAAGGTGTAAGTGAGGCCACGGGTTTCGCTTCCTACAGGGAGTGGGTCAATTAGTCTGATTAGGTGTTTATTGAATGATTGGGGGACGCTGATTACACCGCTGAGGCGTTCGGCTTACTGGAAGTCAATCAAGAGAGCCGCTCCGGTTCCTAATACAGCCACCTCATGGGGTTTGTTCACTCCCTACGGTCTCCTTCCACATCTGACCTGTCACATTTTCAGAAAAACCCTATCTGTTTCAAATACAATTAACCTTTTGGACAAGGTGGAGAGAAAAGTGAAGAGACTGGACAGGCTGAACACCTCACCTCTTCTATATCATTATCGCTGATACATTGCAGGAAAAAAAAAAATTGTTGAAGATCCTTATTAGGGCCCCTTACGAACAGGTTCGAACCAGTTTTCAAAGCAGAAACCAAAGTGAAACTAAATCCAAATTCACGTCGCCTAGAGGGTTTAGACTTTATTTTGCACCGCTATTTCTTCGGTGGGATTTTTTATTTATTTTTTGCATGGGGGGTCGTGAAGGACAAGCCACGGCTGTGTTTTTGAAATTAGCCATGGCAAGCTGGTGTGCGGAAAGTGATTGCTCTAAACCGCGGAGCGTTACCGGGAGGGACGGTGGAGGTTCGCACACGCAGACGTCTCAGCCTAATAGCACCCAGGAGATGTGCTGCGACTGAGGATTTCTGGAAACTTCTCTCTGGCCAGATTTTTTACAAACGCCCAGCACAAAGCCCCATAAAGAAACTGGCGAGTACAGCCTAACTCGCCGCTTTCATCATTTCCTCCTTCACTTTCAAAAAACGAGATTTAAAAAAAATGTATCCACACAATTTTAAAAAAATATATCACTTTAGAGTGTGTTAACTATTTTTATGCACTTGTATTGTAGGCTTGTTTTGCTGAGAGCTGGTTGCTTTAAAGCAAATTAAAAATGTAAAAATTGTGTTAGTCCTTGAAGAAATACTGCATTACTAACAGATTGTAAATTCTTCAAAAGAAATCTGAGGGTGAGGAGAAACAAAGGCCAAAGCTGTCATAGTTGAAATGATAGAGGAGCATAGCCTACCTGTGGACAGTGGTCATATTGCTCTGTTTCTTCTTATCTAGAGATTTCAAAAACATTTTCCTTCAATTGTTCATCTACCTGCGGGAACTGAATTAATTTTTTTTCTATGAACCAAAACAGCAATTATGACAACCAAACACTTAAAATAATCACAAAAGAAAAAGTCCTTCCTCAACCCATTAAAAAAAAACACACACACACACACAGGGGTGGGAACGTCTGAATGTGATAAAACGCTGCATGCAAACTCTTTAAACAAATTTAATCAGGTTTTAATACAGGGAATAGCTTTACATCTGAGGCTTCAGTCTTTCATCCGCTCACCATTTTATCTGATAAAAACGATCGGTTGATTGAAAAGAAATGAAGTAAAGATTAGGTATGCTAGTTTCGAAATTAAGCATTCAGTCACAACACCTTTCTATCTGGAGTTATCTGCAACTTTTATCATGTAGATTCCTTTAATAAAATCCGGGCATGGGTCATGTCAGGAAAGGTAATTCAAATTGAAAGTGAAAAATTACCATAGAATGCCATGTCATCCCAATATCACAGCAATGCAATTCCTCCCCATAAAAAAAAGCGCATGTGTGTGGAGGAACATGAATTTGGCCATCATTCCTTTTTTAATTAAAGCATTCAGTCCCCTTTCAACGTGGGTTCAAGGATGCCAGGAGACTAATTAATTTGAAAAGGTAAGATGTCTGTGCACAAATGTCTTCCGACACACAGATTTAAAGAATATGGAATAAGAGAGAGGTAAGAAAGAAAGAGTTCGAGAGGTCGCACCACTTCAAGTCGCCCTGGTGTCATCCAGTGATCAGGGTTGAAAACAGACCAGTGCAGTTCGCCTTTTCGGTATGTGGGTGTGAAAGCCTGGATAAAGCCTATCAAAAAGAGGCACATCTACAGAAAATGCAAAGAGGACATCAACAGAAAATAGCTCAAAATTGCTCATTGGCTTATTTATCTAAAGCTAACTTGGTTCAAATAATATCACTATAGAGTTGGCTGTGGATGCCGGCAACCATTAAAGCACAGCTTTAATATATATATATATATATATATATATATATATATATATATATATATATATATATAGATATAGATATAGATATAGATATAGATATAGATATAGATATAGATATAGATGTATATAAAAGTGTGTGTGAAAGAGAGATGCAAACCCTACAAGTCTATCCTCAGGATATATATATATATATATATAAATATAAATATAAATATAAATATAAATATATATATATATATATATATATATATATATATATATATATATATATATATATATATATATATATATATATATATATCCTGAGGATAGACTTGTAGGGTTTGCATCTCTCTTTTCACACACACTTTTATATACATGCAACATTGAAATACTTTCCTACAATAGAAATAAAAACATTTTAATTTAAATGTAGGGACCCACTTTATATTAGGTGTCCTTAACTACTATGTACTAACATTTTAATTAATAATTTGATACATTGCACTTATTGTGTACATACATGTTTTTGCATTGTACTTACATTTGAAAAAATACCTGCATGTAATTACATCTGTGATTAATTTCTGTAGTTACATTTGAAATTACACAGTTGACACTTCCCTTTCACCTAACCCTACCCTTAAACTTACCCATCCCACCACACCTGTCCCTAACCCAACCCGTATCCCACCTCAATATCAGCAAAGGTGTTTTGCAACACAATATGAACAAAGTAAGTACATTGTACTTATTTTTTTATGTAAGTACATAGTAGTTAAGGCCACCTTATATAAAGTGGGGCCAAATGGGGTACTTTGTCTGCTGCAATGACACCGCAAAAGTAAATATAAGGGCTAAACAGTGCATGGAATAATTTAGTTCTCTTCAAATTAAATAAGTGTGAAGGAAAAGTGAATTAAATTTTATAATATAAATAAATTAACATTTTCAAAGCACCTTTGTTCACACCTTTCTTGGCCATGCAAATAAAAAAGACTGTGGGGTGAATTAAAAAGTGTGTGCGAGTGAGAAAACAAAGCACAAAACTTATTCACTCCTGTGGAAAAGTCCTGGACAGGAGAGCTAATCCTAGGTTTAGTGAGTGGGTTATTTCCCAGGGAAGAGGGTGTATGGATGTAGAATCCCATTACAGATGTCAGCCGACTGGCAGTGACCGCGAGGGCAGACATCATACCGGTACAGAGCCCCATCATGCCCCCAACCTACCGGCAAGAAAAGCTCAACCGGTATGAAGTCTGACCGGCTCCCCTAACCCATCCACCCCTCCTTCCATCCGCGACCCCTCTGTAGGAAAATACTCTCCCTGACTTCTCCCGCTAGCGCTCCGATGAATGGAGAGTGAGGGGCTGTGTGAGTGTGTTAGTGTGTGTGTGTGTGAAGGGGGGTTACTATACAATTATTCAGATAACAGCTGGGGATAATATAGTGGCAGATGTCCCCTGGTCAACAATGCTCACAGACCACAGCCGAGAGCAAAAGGCAACTCTAACCAACGGTTAGCAGCATTCATCACACACAATTTAAAACAGCAGAAATCCTTCCTTTTTTTCTTAATTTTTCTGAAATTCTAAAACTTGCTGCCCTTCCTGGGCTATTGTAAAAAATTTTGATTTGTGAAAAATACTTTTAATTATAAAATCACAACAATACAATCAATTAAGTTAAAAACAAATCATTTTTGACCAACATCAAGTTTTGAATGATATGATTATATTTACAGGTTTAAAAAGTTTTTTAAATACACACATATGCATATATACACACAACATCTATATATTTCCATAAAAGCTTCCTGAAGAGATTTTTCCTGTGTTTTTGAGTCCGCGTCCATGTGTAAAAGCCCTCGTATTATTTGGCATGTGATGGTTAGCGCTAGACAACATGTTTTTCCTGCAGTGCGAGTGTGTTGCGCTGCGCTGCGCTTCTTGCACTCGTCACCCCCCACCAAGACAAGACACTTCACCACGACAGCGTCAGAGCAGAGGAAAAAAGACAAGACCGTACACGACACAAAGAAACGCATGGATTTGAGTATTTATAACATGACATACATTCTGAAAAAGTGATTTTCTTGTAGGAAAATGCAAAGTGTCTAAGAAAGTTGTGTAGGAACTTACAGAAGAGGAAGAAAGCATCAATCAAAAATGGAAAGACAAATCTGATTTTGTTTTACACATGGTTAAAAGATAATTCTGTCATAAGATGTATCATGTTCGTCCGTTTCAAATGCAAATAACTTAAGTAGGCATCCCCTTGTTACCCATTACTAATACCATAAAAGAAACCAACACTTCTCCATCCCGCTGCTACTTTACGGATTAGCGAATGAAAATTAGATGCATTTATATGGTTATTACTTATATGGTCACACAGTGAGGAGGGGGATTTATCCAAGCGTAGAGTGCAGCGCCAGAATCTCCCTCAGGAACGAACCGCTCGCACCTTCGGCAGCTGGGGGTGGATTAGAGTTTTAAACCCGGACTAAGGTTTACTGCGGCCGGCAACACTGACAGGAATTCCTCCCGCCGTTGCCGCCAAACAAAGCCGGGCAATGCGGATAGGAATAAACCGTCTGAGGTTTTCTCCTCTCCTGTTTAGGCAGAAGTTTTCAGTAATCGCAATCGCTGTTTTGAGAGCTTAGCATTTGGCGTCACAAGTGGGATTTTTATCTGCGATAGAAGCGAGAAACAGAACTGGGCTTCTCTGGAAAACTTTACTAAGACGCATTCAAACAAGCCGCAGATGTCACTCTGACATCAAGTCACGTCTTTTGTGACAGTGCCGAAAGTTTGCTCCCATCTTTCCCAAAGAGCTTTACTGATGCGGCTGCTCTCCGCCGTTCTCTGACGGACATGATGGCTTGTCAACATTACGCTGGGGTTTTTAAAATATACAGCGAGTCGCATTATAAAGACCTTCATGGAGGGGGTGAAGGCTCGAGGGGGGAGACGGCGGACTGAGAGAAAATCCATAACACAAATACAGCTGTCAGCTGGAACGCAAAGTTAGCAGAAGCAGCTTCGGTGGCCACAGGGAGCAAGTTTATGACTTCAGCTTGCAACCTCCCTTAGACACCATCTAGGCTTCAGTAATCAATACACAGTGTTCTTCATCACACCAACAGGTACCTGAATCTCTTTCGGGCAAAAAAGCCCAGTTGTAACTCTTTAAAGCAGGTATCCAGCATGTGACTGATCAAGCAGCGCACTAGTTCACTTTCCATCCGCGTCTGCAGCTGCGAGCTGCCAATAATCTCTCCTGAGGTGCTCGGCTAATGGATATAGAGAAGTAATGATCAACGCCTCAGACTCAAGTACTGTCATTTCCGTCCAGTGAACACCCTGCTTTTCCTTCTACCACATTTCCCCAGCTCATCGGAAATGGGCCCTTCCTCTCTCTAAGCAAACTCTAGGGTCATTCTTTAAGACAGTCATCACCTCATAACAGCCTGGGACTCTCCCGAAACCCGGCGTGAAGCCTCCCCACACAGGAAACCTTGTGCGCGAAAACCAAAAAACTGCACAAAAATGTGCCACTGAGGTCACAGCAGAGAGAAACTGTGCTTAAGAGTTCAAGCGGAGAATTAGATTCACATTGTTTTCTTATGTGTGTTTATTCCCAATGTCCAGCAGCATCTTCAGCAGCTGACGGATCGCCGAGACGGCATTTCCGCGCTGCAGTCTGGTCTCTCTCAAAGTTGAAACAGTTAACGCCAGACCTTTTCGATATCTAGCTCAACTAATCAGATCAACATTGTCATCTGGAAAACATCCGTCACTCTGGTTACTTTTTTCTTTTTCGGTTTTTAATTTGCAGATGCTGAAATTGCTTTAGTGTCATTTTTAGTGTAGTTAGCTCCTTTTTTCCTCTTTCATGGATCAGTTTGAGGAGAAAATGACACCACTCTCTGACTAGTAATAAAAGCAGCCCTCACTGTCTAAAAACGTGCATAATTTATTATTCACATACACTGAAAAATGCTCAGCCTCGCCGTTCCACCAAATAACATCTTCAATTAAAACCACATGTTTAATCTACGGCTGGTGCTCGCTGCTGGTCAACGCCAGAGCTGATGCGTTCAAAGACGCAAACAGGCGTAAAAATTGCAGCCTGACCTTTCACGTAAGGTCAGCTGAAATATGAAAGGGAGAACGTAGGCATGACATATTTCACACAAACATGTTTCGGCGAGCAGAAGTGGCCAAAAGTGTGGTTGACAAAAAATAATCCTAATCAGTTAGAGATGGATATGTATTGCTCTTCAAAATGCTTTAGCTAAAAATGCACTTGTGTGAAAACTAACATTATTTTTGGAACGGTAAAAGAGTTTAATGGTGGAAATGCCATGTGAGGGTCTAAGGGACAGTGCTTCATGAGAACAAGAGTGCTTTGTGTTAAAACCACCCGTGATATTGAAAAACTTAAATTTACCTCTAAATCACTTCACTAAAGCTCATCTGAATTTGAAAAGAGCGCACACACACACACAAAAGCACTAAATGCTTTTTGCACAGCACACATCGACATATATTTGCATTAGCAAGAAACCGGTTGTTCAAACAAAGTTTCAATCACCAAATGTTCCTAAAATATGCATCAAAAAGCAACATGCCTGAATGTACACCTGGCATCAGGTTAGCCTCAACATCAACGTCCAAAACAAACACATTCCTGACCTTCTCTACCCAGAAAAATACCCACAGTGGGCTGAATACCAGCCTGCCATGCAATCCACACATTCATCAAAATAACGTATTTAAAAGACCTCCGAAAGTGAGGTTTGTAGTCTGCATAAGCATGGAGAACAACATAAAACACAATCACTTATCACAGAAAAAGTGATGCATCAATTATTACTAGAACTCTACGGCAGCCTGGCATCCGCCGTTAGAAACAGAGTGCTAAAACTATCGGCTGAGGTGTAGCTTTTGCCGCCTGCAGCTCCTGGACGGCCATGCAAATAACTAAATTACCCACTTTACTGCCATTTTCATTCCCTCCCTTAACGAAATGCCATATTCTTTGTCAACTTCATGAATTATCACTTTTACTCTATAGGCACATAAAATCATTAAATCACTCTATTCATCTAACACAAGCAGATCAAATGGAAATTGTATTCATCACTTTATGTTCATCTACATTTACACATGTCACATTTCAATTAGCAGGGAATCTGTTCATCATAAGAGGCAGTATATCAAAGAACAGATATTGTAGCACACAAGACAAAAAAAAGTGTTTTAGTACAAGAAAAAATTATTTGTCGTATAAAATCAAATAAACCAAATATTACATTTTAAAAGCCTGTTTATGTTGTTAGTAAAAATGAAGATGAAACGATTAAAAGATTAAACAAAAGAAAAATATCAGAAACTGTTTCAAAGTAAACCATTTATCATTTTCTATCAATGTTCAAAAAATGTTCATCTTGTAATTTAATATATACGTTTGTATGATGTAAATGCCAACAGTGAATTAAGTCAACATTCACTTATATTTTTCTATGAGATTTAAATTAATTGTGTCAAAAGCTCCATCAATCAGTCCTTAATAACATGAGATGAACACACACTGACAGATTATGAGAATGATGAGGTATTTATATATTTTTTTTCATTAGCAGGAAAAGACTGAATAGAGATTTATTGTTCAAAACCAAGCACAGAAATAGTTCAAACTCCTAGTGTACTTGGTTCAACTCCTGAGCTGTAGATTCACTTGTAATGCCCGGGACTGGGTTAAAATTGTAGCTTGTTTTGTTTTAGTTTTGCTGTTGTGTGACTGAAAAACAAACTGCACTGATTTGATCACGAAACGAACAAGAAACCATTAAACATATGGTTTAAAAATAATAAAACAAAAATGTAATCTTGCTCATGCATCTGTGTAAATATTAATCCCTAAATAAAGCAATTCAGTTTTTGCATCACTGCGGTTAGTCAGCAATCTGTGTGTTCATTCGTAAAGGCGAGGCAAAAACTGACCAATTAAAAAATATTTTATTACAATATTTTCTTTTGATGTGCAAAGTTAATTTGTTTTCATCTTTTTAAATCTGATATTTTATACATCCCTTACTCGACGTGTCTCACGGTAATTGGTGCATTTGAAATCATACTAATTTATAAGTAGCATAATAATAATTAATACATACTGCTTAATCTTAGTTTTATATTAATTTTATTTAATTCTTTACATTTTTAATGTCTCATTGTCTCAATAACACACCGATAATAGACCCTAAAACAACGAACAAACTTCAGTATGTTTCATTTAGCCTATTGTTCTTTTCACTTTCTGCTATAAATTTTAAAACGTTCAATTATTAGAATATTATCATTTCTAAACGTTGTATCTTATTGAAATGAAAACGTATGAATCTGAAGGCATGGGTTATTATTTGCATAAGATCAGATCACTATTTGCTGAGGGCCTGTTAAAAACAATCAGCTACACGGAGAATAAGGGGGGAAAGTGCATAAAGTCGTGGTTGAACTTTTTAGTTTACGTTCATATTTCGATGCTGTTTGTTAACTTAAATTGTTAATACGGAGAGTTTTGTTTCAAAGGGCAAGAAATATATAAATTCTACATTTCTGTGGAAGAAACATATGATCTTTCGAGAGAAATCAAATGCACACGAACATATATTTATTCCAAATTACTTTATCTGATCTGTCAATAAAATCAACACTTTTTGTTGTTGTTTTGATCCGATTTCAGAGCATGTGATATAGGCTATTCAAACTCAGTTGCACATGCCCAATAAACTTATCTTTTTAACGATCGAGGTTCGTTTTGATCTTAAACCCTTCCACGTTATTAATTTGTTTGATTAAAAATGTATCTTATTCGTAACCATCTCGTGGAGAATAACAACACGCGTTCGTCTCCGGTTTAAAAGTGTCACGTAAAAAAAGTTACCTTGTCTAATTCATTGTGATATCCCATTTGAAAAAAAAAAATAATACACTGATATTTCTTTCTTATGATCTGAACAAGTGTGTATGATAACGCGTCCGTGCACTCAAATCTGGGCTACATATTAAAATCGCGTAAGAAGCGAGGAGGAAAGTAGAAGAAGAAAGAAAGAAAAAGAAGAAGTAAAAAAGTGGATATGAACCTGTTAGGATATTGTGAAGAACTCTACTTTCACTCTACGGCTGGACCATGTGGAAGAGTCGCTCCAGCTCTCGTGAATGTCCCAGTGATTCCAGAAACCTTCAGAAGAGCAACGTAAAAAAAAAAAAATCCTGTTCTATGAGTGATGTCTTCAGACCATTACTTTCAACGACAACTGTCTTTATTAGTCTTCCTTTTCCTTTTTTACTGGCTTCCTCTCTCAGACTGGTCACTCAGTAGGGTGATAAGTGGAAACAATAATCGTGCACTAGCTCAAAGGCTGCATGGTCACAGCGCTCCTCAAAGTTCATGAAGAACAAGCACGCGGCTCTTTACGCCTCCTCGTCGCTTCAGGTCTTCCCTCTTTCTCTCTGTTAGTCACACGGTGAGTTTTCCTAAAGTCCCAACAATGCTTCTCGCTGGAGTTTTTGGCATCTCGTCTGTTCCTCGCTCATTCGCAGAGAAATCAGTGTTGAATTACTCCGCTTGTGTCTTGTGTTGGCGATGTGTTAGGGGACAGTTTGGTCTACCGTAATACGGCTAGAACAGGCGCGCGCGCACATCTTCTGCGCTGCCGCCGCTTGTAGCACAATAAAAAAGCTCGCGCGCTCCGGGCGCTGATCTCTTCACCTGCGCGCGCATCGCTGGTTTAGTTTGGCCATTGTGGCAGCCGACGAGCAACAGATGTTAGTCAAAGGACAGACTCACCATGGGAACCGTTACCTTTTTCCTCATATACTCTTCAGGAAGCAAGTCTCTTCTTGCTGCTTGCCATCATTCAATCATAAATAATTTGGTGAATAATTGTTCTTTTTTAAAGTAGTACCCTTATCAACGATAAATATAGATAAATAAAGCAATAACATTGTATAGTGCAAATATATATAACACACAGACACACACAAATAGTATAAATGATTTGTGTGCTAATGTATTAATATTAGACTAAGCCTATTAATGAAAAACATCACTAAGGACCATGTATGATAGCCTAGTCAAGTTGTTGATTTAATAATAATAATAATAGATTTTATTTATAACGCACTTTTAATTCCAAAGAATCTCAAAGTGCTCATGAATATCACTCCAACTTTAAATGGATAGTCAAGGTGATGCTTTGTCAGTAATCTGTCATCTTATCAAAAAAGTTCAAATATGATTTATTTTATGGTCAGTGCCCGTGGAAACTTTCTCTCAGCAAAAAAATGGCTTTTACTTGAACCATCAAAAAAATTATTCACATCTCCACTGGACAATAGGATACGACCCCCATTAGTCAAGACATATTAATTAGAAAAATCAATAACCCAAGATGTAGCCATGCTGGCCTAAAATGAAGCCAGCCGGCTCATAGGCTCATAAAACAATGCTGACTTCACTTCTATGTCCTGCCATATGGACCTCAAGTTCTGGTAAAAAAAAAATTGCACTTTAAGACAGTATTTATAGCTTTAGATTTACTGGGTAAATGTTGTTTGTCAAAATTTTGAATTGACTAACTGCATGTTTAATCATCAATCTGATGAGGAAGTTTCCACACAGATTAAAAATGGCTTTAGACTTTAGAACTAAATGAATATTTTAAGGCAAAAAGGAAGATTCTAAAATGAATTCAATGTTTGTGCAATGTTCTCCATCAGATTAGCCCGCTTAAATACACAAACACAGATTTCTAAAACTTGTTTTGCCTCATGCACATGGTCAAGCACGACTCAAAATCAGATACATAAGACGGACAGAAGGAGATTCGGTCTGCTCACCATCACGGGGTTAAGATTAAACACTCTTGTGGTTTGGCCATCACAGGCTAATGAGGCACTCATGAAAGGATTACACGAATAACCCATAGGATGACTGACTCTCTAACTAACTACATACAGTTCACCTCTCACAAGCACACACACCTGCATACAAGATCACGGCTGGATAGAGAAGAGACAGATTCCAGTTCAAAAGTTTAGACAAACTCACAGATGATCAATAGCGAACTAAGGTGTGTTCACACTTTTAGTTCGGTTCGCTTGGCTCTTTTGGTCCGGACCTAAAAATCAATAAACATTTTAGTCTTGGTCTGCTTAGCTCAGATTGCCATTTTTAACACTGAACCTAAAGGCATAAGGATAAGTTCACAACCTGATTGCTGTGATTATTTATCACAACTTAAAATTCAACATTAGAAAAATAAATAATGTGTTGTTTCAACTTAAAAAAGTATGTATTTGTACTTGACTTAAAATATTAAGTTTAGTTAACTTTAGTTAAGTTGAATATTTAAGTTATCTCAATAAATTGTCATAATTGCAGGAACATTTTTAACATTGTGGTCGGCTTTTTTGACGTATTTGCTTATTTTGAGACAGAACTTACCGAACTTCCAACACAGTGCCATGCACTCTAAAAAATACTGGGTTGAAAATGGACACACCCAGCAGTTGGGTTAAATGTTTGCTTAAAACAACCCAATTGCTATATAGGTTTGTCCATTTTCAACCCAACTTGGGCTGTTTTTAACCCAGCATTTAGAGTGTGCGCTGGGCTGAATGTGCGTAGCCTACAAAAAATAGAACTCGTAAAGAGCTTCTAAAATGTGTAAAGGAGTCAAAAAAGCGGCAGAATCCCTCCATCACACACACACAAACGTGTGTTTTGCCTGTACCAAACGTGATGTCACAAATACGACAAGAAAAAAAGGATATTTTGTCCGTTTTAGGGTCCCATCTTCCCGTTTTTGGTTAGTTTGCATGTCTTTTGTCCATGTGACATTCATTTTTCATTCGAACCACACCAACGTTCACACTTCAAATGAACCCAGTTCGTTTTAATCGAACCAAACATACCAAGTGTGAACACACCTCTAAACAAATTTGCCTTGTCTTTTCATTAATCATAATTATGTGGCATTGCTTATACATATCTTTTTGTACATCATAGCGTGGATTCATTGAGATCTGGAATATATCGTCTATATAAAATGCCCTAATGAGTCCATTAAAGTTGTACTTCCGTTCACACAGGCTCGGTAAGCCAGTTTGATTAGTATTGTTGTGACATGCCATCATATGACCACAAGGAGGGTGAATTCTCACTCGGCTAAAGATCTGGATGTTTGTTACCTCATCAGTCCCAAAGCTGACATCAAAGCTGCGGATCAAGTCCAGAAGTATCAGGGCTGCACACTGTTATGCTCCCTGAGAACCACCCATGCATACTCAGACACACACATACGGCCAAGTACATTGGATTTAGTTAGTATTTTCATCATTTTTACTAAATAAACAGTATAAAAAGAGGCATATTGTATACAGTGGACTCGTGTTTCCTCTCTCCTCTGCTGCTGGAATACCACCAGAGCCTGGGGACATGGAAAACAACACATCTATTTACTGTATGTTATTTGTTTACTCGTTCGTCTGTTTGTTATTTTCAGACTCTGTTTCTCACTCCCACCAGGAGATTGGATATTCGGTGATGGTGATGCTATCTGCGTGTGTCTGTTTGCCTGTTTACTTGTTTGTGCTCGCATAATGTCCTTAGGGACCGCAAACAAGACCAACAACGCTGGTAAAAGCGCCCTATTACGGTCTAAGAGGGCATAGCTGGACTAAAGCAAGGACACTGCAAGTGAAGAGCTATGCAGCCCTTCAGACATATTACAGTCGAAGACAAAGGTGAGTGTCTTAGTCACAGTAATCTAATAACATTTTCTTTTATGAATGAAAAAATAAAAACTCCTCAGCACTTTCATCCAGCACTTTCGATTAACATTTAAGAGCAGGCTTTGTGGTTAATCAGGGGTAATAATTATCAAAGTCGACAGGTAATTAAATTAAACATAATTGGCTACATGAATTGGCTGTTCTACAACATTTTTCCCCCACATAATTAAAGAGAAATATGTCAGTATTCAGAAGGAGAATGACTTAAAAACAAAAAAAGTGTTTAGTCACACAAGAGTAGTTGATGTTGCTTACAATGAGTGTTAAAACTGTTAGTATTGAATTTGCACAATCTAATACCAATTTAGTCCGTAAACAGACAACTTTAATGGAATATTCTGGGTTCAACACAAGTTATGCTCAATCGACATTATTTGTGGCGTGATGTTGATTACCACAAACATCATTTTGGCTTCCAAAACAAATTCAAAAAGGTAAAATCAAGGTTACAGTATGACATTTACTACTGAAGTGAATGGGGACAATTTTTGCCATGCTCACTGTAAAAAAATATTGTTGGTTTAACCTAAAAAAGTAAGTTACCTGGTTGCCTTAAAATTTTGAGTTCATTGAAATGAAATATTTGAGTTAATACAGTGAAGGAGAGTGCTTTAATAATGAATAATGAAACTCATATATTACATTTTCTGAACCACATTAATCATCTAAGTTGATGAAAAGCTAAAAAGAAAAAAAGCTGTGATAACAAATCATGAACATAATTTTTTACAACTTTTTACAAAAAAATAATCTTAAAATCATGTTAACATGCATATTGTTTATGTATTGGCTGTATATTGATAAAGTAAGTATAACATTTACGGATTGGTCCCATATTCCATTTCACTGTAACCCAGTTTTTACTTTTATATATATATCATTTTTGTTGTATGAACATTATTATGCTACAAGTGTTGTTGATTGAGTTTTTGATACTCCTTAAAATCTTTTGGGGTTACATTTAGTGAGACTTGTGAAATGTGCCAATGGCCAGTTACACACTGCAACAGATCTCTCTCCATTCCAAACACACACACACACACACACACACACACACACACACACACACACACACACACACACACACACACACACACACACACCCCGTTACTGATGACACAGGCCGGTGCCTAAGGATGTAGAGCAGAAAGTTTAGTGAGTGTGTCTGTGTTTATGCTAAACTGTATTTGTGGTATTAAGCTCAAAATGCTTTAACTACCACATGGGAGTAATGTAGTAAAAAAATTAACACTATGAAATAAAACAAAAATATTAGTGTTTACAAACATACCCTAAGGTCCTTTCTGGCAAAACAAATTTAAATAGAACCAATTATCCTTGAGATTTCAGGGGAAAATGGGAAGAAAAATGTCAAAAGACCTATTTAACAGTACCTCAGCATAAGACACTATGATGACAGCTGCAAGCCACTGTTTATGCCACAAGACAGTGGCAGTGTATGCAATACAAATTACACCGTTTGATTGCTGAGGAAGATTATAGACACACCAGCATATTTTCATTAAATCGTCATAAACGTGTTTACAGGCACAGCTGGCTTCGGTTAGAGGGTGTTAAATAACACAGCACGGTATTGTTTACTGCTTCACCGCCGTGTTCTGTCCTTCTTTCTCTCCCAGGTCTTTCCCCTCACACTCGTCTTTTTGTCAACACTGTATTCATCCTCACATAAACCACATTGCCGAGCAGTCTTCGGGGAGCGGTAACCGATCCTAACGGCCCATGTCATGTGAGGAACTTCATCTTGAATAAAGCTGTCAAAAAATAAAACCCAGATCAGTCGGGAAGGAAAAAAGGGACTGGGATGAGGCCGGCGTTTAACGAGCTGTTTTAAGGTGCCGCACTTTTCAGACAGAAAAAAGGGTTCAAATCTTGCCTGGGGCCACTTAGGAGGAGCTGACCGACTCGGCCCGGCGAGGCGCAGCTGTAGCCCAGCCACAGAGACTCTGCGAGTGGGCTGAAGTGTCACCTGGCTCCCCTGAGAATAGTGAGGGGGTGATGGGAGAAGCAGAGGGCTGCGGGATTGTGGGAGGGGTAGAGGAGTTTGCGAAGTTTTCATTCACCGAGCGGCTCAGAGGTGGAGCCAGCGGCGGTACATATGAGGAGAGCTGCAGATCGTACAAAAGGAGGCGGCAAAAGGGCTCTTGTTGAGGCGGTGTGTCTGTACACACACACACAAACCCTCTGCTCTCTTCCTCGGGTGCGATCTTGTATCAAAGCAAACAAATGACACGCTGTCTCCCTCCCAGCTTTTCTTTTTTTGATCCGGCATTCACTAAAATGACACTCCATATCTCAACCGACTGACATTATCAATCTTCAGCATGCCTAAATCTTCCGGCCAAACTTGCAGTTCCCAGAGGAAATCTAGCGGCATTGTCCTTTGTTTGCTATGAGATCCCACAGGAATCAGCCCTGACTTTTTCACTGCATGAGGAGAGCTGTCACACAGGCGGCCTGGCACGCAGGATGCTGGGTTAGGATAGGCACTGTCAGCCCACTCAGTTTCGCGCCTCTTTCAGGAGCTGGAAGACAGCGCAGGCCGTGGCATTTCCACTCTCAATGCTGGATTTGGCTTCAATATAACATACATCAGAGTTCTGTCTCCCTGCGCCGGTGTGAAAGAGACATCTGGATCTGATATGAGAGACCACAAGGGGAGCATTTATTGTTGGCTTTTACCTAGATAGCCTACTGTTGTCATATTCTTTATTTTATCATTTTTTTCACAGGAGGGGAGAAAAGAATATTGCAGTTTCCACATCTTTGAATGCATCAAAAGCATTAACTTTCACTATTAACAAATTTCACTATTTCACCATTGATAAGTCAAAAACTGATAATAAATAACTGTACAAAAACTGATTTAAAAACACATATATTAAATACAGATACTAATAAAACGGTACTACTAGACCAATTCTAATAATACAAAAAAATATATAAAATTATAGTAACTTTTTATTTTGTGTAACTAATATATATATATATATATACACATAGGTCCTTCGAAAAAAATAGCATATTGTGATAAAAGTTCATTATTTTCCATAATGTAATGATAAAAATTAAACTTTCATATATTTTAGATTCATTGCACACCAACTGAAATATTTCAGGTCTTTTATTGTTTTAATACTGATGATTTTGGCATACAGCTCATGAAAACCCAAAAATCTCAAAAAATTAGCATATTTCATCCGACCACTGAAAGAAAAGTGTTTTTAATACAAAAAAAGTAAACCTTCAAATAATTATGCCTTCGGCCTTAAGCTCATCCAGAGTGTTGGGTCTTGCGTCTCTCAACTTTCTCTTCACAATATCCCACAGATTCTCTATGGGGTTCAGGTCAGTAGAGTTGGCAGGCCAATTGAGCACAGTAATACCATGGTCAGTAAACCATTTACCAGTGGTTTTGGCACTGTGAGCAGGTGCCAGGTCATGCTGAAAAACGAAATCTTCATCTCCATAAAGCTTTTCAGCAGATGGAAGCATGAAGTGCTCCAAAATCTCCTGATAGCTAGCTGCATTGACCCTGCCCTTGATAAAACACAGTGGACCAACACCAGCAGCTGACATGGCACCCCAGACCATCACTGTCTGTGGGTACTTGACACTGGACTTCAGGCATTTCCTTCTCTCCAGTCTTCCTTCAGACTCTGGCACCTTGATTTCCGAATGAAATGCAAAATTTGAGCGACAGTCCAGTGCTGCTTCTCTGTAGCCCAGGTCAGGCGCTTCTGTCGCTGTTTCTGGTTAAAAAGTGGCTTGACCTGGGAATGCGGCACCTGTAGCCCATTTCCTGCACACGCCTGTGCACGGTGGCTCCGGATGTTTCTACTCCAGACTCAGTCCACTGCTTCCACAGGTCCCCCAAGGTCTGGAATCGGTCCTTCTCCACAATCTTCCTCAGGGTCCGGTCACCTCTTCTCGTTGTGCAGCGTTTTTGCCACACTTTTTCCTTCCCACAGACTTCCCACTGAGGTGCCTAGATACAGCACTCTGGGAACAGCCTATTCGTTCAGAAATTTCTTTCTGTGTCTTACCCTCTCGCTTGAGGGTGTCAATGATGGCCTTCTGGACAGCAGTCAGGTCGGCAGTCTTACCCATGATTGCGGTTTTGAGTAATGAACCAGGCTAGGAGTTTTTAAAAGCCTCAGGAATCTTTTGCAGGTGTTTAGAGTTAATTAGTTGATTCAGATGATTAGGTTAATAGCTCGTTTAGAGAACCTTTTCATGATATGCACATTTTTTGAGATAGGAATTTTGGGTTTTCATGAGCTGTATGCCAAAATCATCAGTATTAAAACAATAAAAGGCTTGAAATATTTCAGTTGGTGTGCAATGAATCTAAAATAATATATAAAATAAAATAAAATAAAAAAATATATAATATATATATATATATACACACACACACACACACACACACACACAAAGTTACTATAATTATAAATGACTGTTATGACAATGACTGTTAATAGCAAATGAGTTTCTAGCACCTCTATCACTACAGTAAAAACACTCCAAACTGACTGTCTGTATTATGAACAATTTTAGTTTCAGAACAATTTCAGTGTGAATGGTCATCAGTTTGATTTCTGTGATTCAAGAGTGAATCTTTGTTTAAAATTTTAATCAAAAGTAAATTATTTTCCCTTTATTCTTTTCTTTCTCTCCCCATCTGTCTTTTCCTCTCTCTATCTCTTCCTTCTGCACAGAATTCATGACCTCTGCAATTCTGCTTGTCCTTGAGACCCATAATGAATATTCAGCAGATTAGAAGACAGACATGAAAGTTAACATTAGCCATATATTTAAAAATCCCATATTCAGATAATCCGCATATTTGTCAAAATCAAACACAAGAGAAATAGAAGAGGACAAATTACATAATGAGAGGATGGGGATACGTCTTGCAGACAGGGAATTAGATAAAGACACATTTGGCTGAGTATGAAGGAAGGAAATGTCCTTGAAGATGGTTATTGAAATCCTGCCGAATGGACAAAGTTTGTCATGAACCCTGATGGTATCTGATTGTTGGGGGCTAATGATGAAGATCTACACATTCAGAGGTTTTAAATTTATTTGTTCTATGTGAGAAAGTAAGTTAATTTGAGGGCCATGTCTTTCACTGAGCGCACACACACGCGCACACATGTTCAAATGTCTGAATGAAAGCAAACGTCATAAGTGTGTGTGCGATTTGAGGTTGTCTGGCTTTTCACTTACCACCGATGCCAGTACTAACAACCCCAACCCTCTCAAATCCAAAATGCGGAAATGTGCATTATGTTCTCCACACCACTACTTTCATTTCTTCCTGTGTCTCCCCCTGTCTCTGTATCTCTCTCTCCCTCTTTTTCTCATTTACGACGAGTCATTACCGTGAGCACTGGGATGAAAGCTTAGGATCTGGCCGACCCGCTCCCACTGACTGACGCATATTCATTTAAAAATGAGCCACTTATTACCCGTCCAAACTTTTTACAGCCCCACAGTGCACAGTAGAAGACAGCTTTATTCCCACTGAGCCCGAGTGTGGGCCAGAAAGCCTTGCAGCCTTTGATGGTTATATATGTGCACAGGCCGTCGCCCTGGCAGCCGCTCTCAGAAAGTGCGCCATGATTTGTAATGTTACCTTTACAGCTTTAAACTCCATCAAACAGCCTTGAGACCTTTTTTATTAGGCTAATGTAGGGTTCTGACATATCATTAACAAATAAATTAATAAATACAGACACATGCACACATACACACTTGGAGAAATCTTGAGCTATACAATTTCAGTAGTTTCAGATTTAACATTAATATGACGTGTTAATTTGAATTGTAATGGAAAGAGAGAGAGACTCATATGAAACAAAAAGTGTGCGATAAAACAAAGATACAATTAACAAACAAAAAGAAAGAAAAGTAGCCCATATTTTATATAGAACTTCATACATTATGTTCAAACATTTGTTACAAAAATAATGTTACAAAGGTTTCTTTTTCAAGTAAATAGAGTCCTTTTGAACTTTCAATTGATCAAAGAATCCTGAAAAATGTGGGTTTTATTATATGTTAATTATTTAAATTGTTAATTTATTTGGTGGTATGTAATTATTGATGATAATGGCTGATAAAATTATAATTAAAATTACAATTATAATAATAATTGGAATTCAGGTAATATCACTTTTACTTAATGTCACATTTATTTACAACGTTGTCAACTGCACTAAGAGAAAATATTAAAAAAATACATATCCCACATTCATAAATCCCATAAGCAGCCATAGACATGAGGAACAAACAACAAACACCTCTAACTATAAATAGTGCTTCTTCATTGAACCCTCAAGGACTTTTCCTTCCTCTCTCACACACACCTGCTCAAATACACAGTGACACACATGAACACAAATGTGTGATACCACTCCAAAATCTAAGTCCACTTAGAGTCCCCTCTAGAGGCTGGATCTGAAGGAGCTCATGAGAGAGACAGAAATGAGGACAGTCCTCTGGGTGTGTACGCATGCACGTGTCTTTTGTGTATGTAATGATATAAGATCCTGTGATTGGCTTGAGCGGCTGGCAGGTTGACAGATTGATTGGTAGATTGATGTAAAACCCGTCTAGGTGCTGCACATCTGTGCTGACTAATGTGGGCCAATCAGGCTGATGTAAACCAATTTGATTTGATTGAAAAGCCGATTGATTCAAGCTAGGACATGCAAGCCATCAGCCAGCGACCAGCAAGGGAAAGTAAACGGACGTGAAAGAGAGGGATTTGATTGATTAGCTGATAGATTGATTAAGTGAGGTAGATGCTAAGCTAAAAGAGCCATCGTCGGCCCCTTTATATGTGTTTAACCCCGCTCCCACACTTACCTTCAGTCTGTAAGCCGCTCAGCGGGGTCCATTACATCGAGGTGTGAATAATTCATGCCCTGGACGCTGTAGCATGGTGGGTAAACACATGTACACATGTTTGGTTAGACAGAGCAATCTACAGGAGGCAAGGCTCGTCCGAATGCTTCAGGGCTGTACCACACAGTCTGTTTAAACTTTGAGAATTAATTTAAAGCAACACCAGAAAATACTGGAATCATGTGCTCTTCCTTCAAAACTCTTCCTGTGTATAAGTTTCTTTCTTCTGCAGAACACAAAATAATGTTTTAGTTTCCCTTGACTATTGTACATTTCTCAAAGTATCTTCATGTTTCACAGAAGAAAGAAAGTCATCCAAGTTTGGAACAACCTGAGAGTAAGTAAATGAAGGAAAAATTGATAGTTCAACCCTTTTCATTTTCTTTCTTAGTTCCATCTGAATTGTGAACAAAAAAAATTTTCACGAGTGAGATATTTTCAAAGCATCACTTGATATGGTTTACAAAACCAGTCGGAATGATTCATGCTTGAGTTCAACTAACAAAACTTACAGTCTCCCACTTCCACCAATATGGATCAATGATTTTGATGACATCATGCTGCAGCTTCTCATCAGATTTTCTTTCCAATCAATTGCTCTCTAGAATATAAAGCGTCCCACCCACTACTTTATAAATAGACACTGAAGCTGCGGCTAAAATCGGTCACTTGTTCACACATTTACTATTTTACGTGGTGAATGGCACATAATGCTCTATATAGGGGATAGGGAACGATTCAGACAGTGTTGATATGTTCTCCATTGGGGCGAATTAAGTTTCATGTTAGCAGTGCGCACACAGTGTGCGCTGGTCTAGAGACACGATAGAACAGAGCAGATCATATGCGTGAGTTGCAGCAGACCACAAAACGTATCGGACCAACTCGAATTCTACACAGAATTCTATTTTAAAGCAATATGGATGAGATTAGGAGGGCAAACGGCTAGAGATTAGGAGGAAACTGTTGCTTTACCGAGTTCAGCGACTGTGATATAAACTAAAAGCTATTGGCTATTTAAAAAAGGGGAGGAGCTGTTCGATATTCCAACCCTGTCTTCCTGTTTCAGTGGAAATCAGTGGAAAACCCCCGAACGATCTAGGGGTGTGGCACAAATCGAGGCTTGTCACAAAAAATCCTCAATTGTGTGGCGTCATTACAATTATTCTACTGCTCCCGATTGCGTCAGAGCCCACGCAATCCCAAATTGTCTTGATCAAGACGATCCTAAATCGTCTCGACTCTTGATCAGGCTGCCTCTGATGTGATAGCCAATGAGAGCGCGCAAGCTTCACCAAATGGATGTTGCGTTCTTCTATAGCTGAAACTTGGCAGCCACAAACATGCCACGAAATTGGAATATTGAGAAAGAAGATCACCCATATTCTTTTTTTCTCCTTTGTTTAAAAATCATGACTAGTCTCTAAATGAGTCATGGGTTTGTTTTTTGCAGTCACGTGCAATAATCCAATCAGAGTCTCATCTCCCATTCCCAATAAAAGCCAGTAGCGTTTGCATCATGGAGGATTCGCTATTTACATGTCGCAATTTGCGAACGTAAACACTGAACGCTTCTCCAGAGATGAATCCTTTTATTTTTAATATTTGAAAATGTGTTGAGTGTATGTGTTGTGCACCTGCCTATAGGCACATATTACTAAAGCACCCTTTAAATAACACAAAATACTGCGCAAATGACTTTAGACCAGGTTTCAGTTGGTCAATGGCGCAGTCGTTTTCAGTTTTCTCAAAATAGCAACGCGCCAACAACGCCCCTGAACACACCTCGTTTTCAGACCAGCATGTCCATGGGCGAACAGATGGGCTTGAGTGCATTTGCTATTTAAATAACATGGCGCTGGAAGTGAAAATGATAACTGCATCAGGCTGAAACTAGCAACAAACATTTGCGTCACACCTGGCGTCGCATTGCGCCGAGTGTATGATAGGGCCATATGTCTGTGGTCTGCTGGTCTCCCACAGTTTTAAAATTGGTTAAGATTTGAAAATCGTCTAGTGTGTCCCAGGCCTTACTCAATGAATCAGTTGCAGTTTGTTTCTGACACAAAGCTTGAATCATCCTTATTTTTGTGAACTGATTAACCAATTCATTTAAAAAATCCGGCACAAAAGAATGATTTGTTAATGATTCAAATTAGACAATGCTACTTCTCTTATGAACAGTCATAAACATTTCAAAAAGAGATTGGGTTGATGTCAAGATTTTCAGTGAATAACACCTTTTACAACTCAAATAACCAATCTTTAGAATTTAGAAATCGTGCAAAATCTGCGTGGACATATTTGTAAGTTGTTTTTTGGTATTTGACAACAACTGTCTTTAGAATTTCTCTGGTGTTTTTGTTTTTTTGTTTTTTACAGAATAAAAAAAAATTCATATGGGTTTGAACAAGAGTAAATAATGACAATTTTACATTTTATGTGAACTATCCCTTTAAATTGCCACACATAGCCGCACACATGCACTTTAAACAACACAAAACTCTCGCTTTTTGTTGCATGGTGTGGTTAATATTCAAAGAAATCTTAGCCATGGGAATTTTCAGCCACACATGCATATAAAAAGAAATTTAAGCTTATTATCTGTTATTATTTTACAGTGTGCAGATTCAGATGCTCTGGCGTCTGGAGGCCGCGATCTGTAGCATGTGTTTTGTGTGAGAACGCTGGCCACTTCTTAACTTGTGTTTGTGTTCGGTTGCTGGGTGCCCAGCTGACGAGAGGGGACCTCGGCAACCGTCACCGTCCGCCTACGCCTCATCATAGATTGTTCTTGGTTTTATTCTTCTTGCCTCTTGCAAAGGATTGCGTGCATTAACGCTGAACGACAGATCGAGGAGGGGTGAGCACATGAAATGGCAATTAAACCACGATGACCCCCGTCGCCTCCGCAGGTCGCTCGCTGTCACGGTGTCGGCTGAAAAGAAGAGAGGGGATTCAAACGAGCGAACGGCGATGGATATGATTCGGTATGTGTCTCCAACAGCTATAAAACCTGCAAATCTTGCAACCCAGAGAGTCAGTTGATCCCAGACAGTGCCATCTTACTTTTGTGTACTAACAACAGAATGTATCCAGGGAAGCAGGGCATGTTGGGACGCAAAGGGGCTGTAACAACATCGCAGAATCATCCTTAAATACTGCAACAAGCACTTAGTTTGACAAGCCGCTGACAGAAGCGAACACGACTCGAGCTTAACTCAGTGACAGCCTAAACTGAGGTGTGTTCACTCCCTCCGAGTCAGAAGACACTTAAGAGGGGAAAAAAAAACATTGTGCTAGGTGTGCGAAATGAGATGATGCTATTTGTGCACAATAAATGTTTATAGGGATTTATTGCGCTGCTATGACATCCTGGCTGAAAGCTTTCGGTTACTAAACGAGGGAGAATTAACTGTTGCATTTAGAAGCTTTAAATAGCACTAGGGGGGAGGAAAAGGAGGGAGGGAACGCATGGGCAAGGACTTGCACTATGACTGCGTGTCTCATTTAAAGTGCACGTAAAAAAATGTGCATATGTGTGCGTATATCCAAGCGCAACGATACAGTAAAAGAAGACCTTCAAAATTCTGCACTAATGCCAAAGAATAGGGGATTAATGAATGATCCATGACCTCATTGGCCTCTAGAGAGTTTTTCAAAGTAACTAAATGCTCTAGAGCACAATGACAGGCACCGGCGCACTGGATGCTTCTGCCATTTATTAAATTATTCCCTCCAATCTGTTTGATGATTTTCATTATTCACACTCAACTGAAATATTAAGGCCTTGAAAAGCCCTTCACTCTACTTCAAAATACAGGGAAGAAATGTCTTAAAAGACATTGCAAAAAAATGCAGAGAATTAGAAATGGTCAGGTCAAACTCTCCAAAGAATTACGTTTTTGATAAATGATTTTTTTACATCTTTTTTTATTTCCTCATATGTGTTAACTTTGAAGAATGCTGAACCAAATGTTATATTTTTCTGTTCTTAAAATAAATAAATATACTTGAGGTAATTAAATGGGCTGAACTAAAATCTTTTACAATGTTTCCGGATGTACGGAAATGTAAGGTTTTGTTTTCAGGAAATTAATTGATACAATACTAAATAATAAGCTAAAACGCGGCGCCACGTGACCGAATGGGTTAAATTTGCGCTAAGCAGCCAGGTGTCTTGGGGCAACATGCCAATTCAGATCCCCGCTCTGCCAACTTCTTGTTGACAACGTTAATGCCGATCATTTAAATGTGACATGTTCTCAACAAGAGCAAATTGAATTTGTGGCGCACTCAAACAAACGTGCCTTCAGGGGTTGTGAGTCTGCTATTGTGCCTTCCCTCAAGGCAAAAGGGAAAATGAAGCTCCATGACCTCTCGCTTTCTCTGTCTTTCTCTCGCTCTCCCCTGAGGAATAGCAGCATGGATCATCCCCACAGTTGTGTAGATTCTATTTAGCAATCGCTCTGTCTTCCTCCTTTGTCTCCGCATTTCCCTCTTTAACAGGGGCTCGGAAAATTTTCCCCTCATGGCTCTGTAAAACATAATCCCCTAAGGCCTCTTTCAGTACAGAAACAAGTCCAGCTGACCCGCGGACAAATAAACAAACAAAATGCTGAAGCGCTGGGCCGGAGCGCAGATTCATAAAAGGACTCTGGGATCAGACAGCCAGTATATTTGGCAGGGGAATATTATTATAACCCTGTAAATCAAAATAAACTAGAGCGTTTCACCCAACCATGCTTAGCTCCAAATAAGGGTCAGATTTGAACTAATATTACTCATGTAAAAGTCCACAGGGGCTTATAGCAAGCTTAATTATGTGCTGAGAAAACTGTCATGATGCTTGAATGATGACTGACCAAAAAAAAAAAAAAAAATTCCACCAGATATGAGACCTACAATGATTTTAACACAGGTAAGCTGTGTTCTTACACCGAGTCCTAACCAGATGGGACAATTGTACATGGACAGAACAAATATCATTTAAATGCTGTTTGGTGAAGCCTCACAGAATTCATGAAAGTACATGGTACACATGTATCACAAAAGTTTGGTGCTGGAAAAAAAGTCTCTTATACTCACCAAAACTGCATTTATTTGTAAAAATATGTAGGAATATTGTGAAATAATATTACATTTTAAAAGACTGTTCTATTTTAATATATTTTTAAAATGTAATTTATTCCTGTGACGGCAAAGCAGACTTTTCAGCATCATTACTCCAGTCTTCAGTGTCACATGATCCTTCAGGACTCATTCTAATATGATGATGTTCTGAAACATTTCTTATTAATATAAATATCAACAACAGTTGTGCTGCTTAATATTTGAGCAGAAAACATGATTTTTCAGGATTCTTTGATGAATAGAAAGTTTAAAGAACAACATTTATTTGAAAGATTTTCCTTTTGTTATGCTCTATTTTTACATTCAGTGTGACTAGGGTCAGAAAGTCAACAGGTGCTCAGGGTAAAAATGACATCAAAAGTGACAAATTCTCAACATGTTTCAAATGTTTGGGCAAAAAAGCCCCTGCAGTTCATTCCTCTTAAAAAACTGTAATTAAGGTAATTATAGAGGAGTGGAAAAGGTGTGAGAATAACTGTAACAGACTTTGAATAGCTTTTGCTTTTATAAAATGGTGGCATCAGCAATATGATAAAAGACACCGATGTTCAATAAACATTAATCTTAAAGCAGCCTTTTTAAAACTGGGATGTGGTTAAGGCCTATGGTTGGTTTTGAACTAAGGGGATTTAGTCCTTCCTCAGAATGGTTTAGAAAGAGTCTGTGAAAGCCTAATCGGGCCCTCATGCAGAGTCTTTGTGGCCGGTTAGAGCCCAGCTTCCTGTTCTGAGAGGCGAAAGGTGCCTCCGCTATTGATGCAGGGCACTCAGACAAAGAGGGCACGTCAGAAGAATGCAGAAAATTCAAAGGCAGAGTGGTAGAGCTCCACTGGCATCAGCCATTCAATTGAACGATGAAGGAAGACGCCACGAGGAAGCCATTTAAGACAAATTTAGAAAGAACAGCTATTGTCATTAAGAAGGAGACTGAAAGACTTTATACATTGTATTTCTTTCTACAGAATTATTGGTAAAAATATATGTATATCTAAATCTAATACCAGCCCACCCTTAAGACTCGACAAGTTGCAAGCTAACGTGACACCTCAAAACCATTGCGCTCCACCACTTCTAGTGAACAAACCTCCGGTCTGAAATCCAGATGACTCGCACCTCGCCGATCCAAAGTACCTTTTGTTGCTCTGTTCGCCGATGCCCTCACAAGTCAAAGTCGATTTCTTTCTTCTGCCAGACAGATACAATCTTGACTAGCCTATTCAGAGGCCACTGGCTGCTCCTCGAAGGCTGGCCTATTATGACGCTATAATATAACCTCTGGCAACATCATCACTGTAGTATCACAAAGGTAATAGGCAGAATTGAATGAAGAGATGGGCCTTTATGCTTTCTCACTCAAACATAATTCTCTTCTCTTTGCCATTTTGACACCATCGTTCTTTTGCCCTCCTTCCTTTTTATTCTCCCTCGAACCCCATGCTCACAATACGTTTATTTTTTCACTTGCTATATAAAGTATACAATATTGGTTAACACTTTAGGCTCCAATTCTCACTTTTAACTAGTTGCTTATTAGCATGCATATTACTATCATATTGGCTGTTTATTACTTATAAAGCACATATTAATGCATGAGCTTATCCTACATCCTTAACCTAATACCTAAACTTAACAACTACCTTATTAAATATTAATTAGCAATACTTATGAGGTTTTTGTGGCAAATGTCGTAGTTAATAGTTAGTTTATAGTGAGAACTGGACCCTAATCTAAAGTGTGACCATCTATAATATACACATAAATAGACATTGTTTTGTCTTGCTCCCTTTGTTTTTTTTGTTTTTTGTTCCCTTTGTTTTTTCTTTTTCTTTTCTCAAACTTCCAAGGTCAGACAGGACAGCGAATGCCACTGGTGTCTGCTTGAATTGTGAACGCCACTGGCGGCCATTGCCTTGGTTTCCAAGGCAACACACTAACCATTAATTTTCAATTAAAGCAGACAAAGAGCTGACAGCACGGGCTCTATGGAAGATGTCAAGAATCTGTATTAATATACGACAAGTGAGCATAATTGTGTGTCCATTTTTTTTTTTTTACTCATCTATGCTATCATTTAAATGAGAATGCTGATGATAATTTGAGGGGTGTGCTTTGTGTTTTTTTTTATCTTCTTTTTCTTTAGCGGAGACACATATCATGTGTATTTCAAAAATAACATTTGCCTATTCCATCACCATTTTTTTTTTTCAAAGGTGGCAATTATTTGTATTGTTTTGCCACTCTGTCTCGACACACTGAGATCTATATTGGTTTTGAAAGGTGGACATGTGGCTTGATGCCGATCTGACCAGTTCGTAGGTAGTGATTTCCTGTCTATCTCGCAAAGCTTCTCGCACATGCTGAATGACAGACATGTCAGGTAAATATTCACCTAATCATTACTACATGAACAGAGAAGCTGCTCCGGAGAAATGAGGAGCAATCTTTCAAAATTACACCTTTCGCATAAACATTCTCAAAGACACTGAATATTCAACAGCTATAAATAAAAATGCCTTTAAACACACACACACACACACACACACACACACACACACACACACACACACACACACACACACACACACACACACACACACACACACACACACACACACACACAAACACAAACACAATGCGTTCTCATGTTTTATGGGGACTTTATCATTTTATGCAGTACAAGCTGTATATTCTATCCCTGAACCCTAAACTTACCCCTAAATCTACCCATTACAGAAAACCTTCTACATCTTTACATTCTAAAATGTCCCAAAAATCTCTTTATACTGTTTTATGATTATATTATATTATTATAAATCTTTCTGACCTCAATCTTTTGAACAGTATGTGTGTGGTCCTGGTAAACCCTACATTATGGGGACAAAATGTCTTGTTTTCGTCATGGGGACCAAAAAATGTCCCCACACATTTTTTGGTCCCCATGAGGAAAACAGGACATTTTGTCCCCATAATGTAGGGTTTACCAGGACAGTATAAAGAGATGACTCCAAATCCTGCGAGGACGCAGCTCTGAACTAACTGTGCGATTTGTGTATGTACATTTCTGAAATGCATAACTTGGAAACAGTCACCTCTGATAAAAGATCACTCTAAATTATAACGTGTAGACATGCATTTTCTGTAAAGATGCTTTGAAACAATTTGTATTGTGAAAAGTGCTATACAAATAAATGTGAATTGAACTGAATATTTGAATGCATTTTATAATGTAATTGATGCCTGTGATTTAATTTTTAGCATCATTACTCCAGTCTTCAGTGTCACATGATCCTTCAGAAATCATTCTAATAGGCTGATTTGCTGCTCAAGAATAATTTCTTATTATTATTAATGTTGAAGACATTTGTGCTGCTTAATATCTTTGTGAAAAACATGATACATATTTTCTTCGGGATTCGAAAGAGCATTTATTTGAAATAGAAATATTTTGTATTTACAGTCACTTTTAATCAATTTACAGTATGAATTGATGTATTGCTGTAAAACGTTGGTATTTTGCTAAAAACAGCAAAAAAGGCTGAAAAAAGTTACTGTCGCTACAAGTAGGTAAGCTATTTCACTAATTTGATTTAGTTGGTCTGCAGTGCAACAGTAATAAAGGATTGACTAAAAACGGACATGCTAATAAAGGCTTCATGTTCAGGAAGCTTGAAGCACCTTTGTTTGTTTCAAAGAACAAGGCCTCTTGGTGGGCAGAAAATCCCTGTTACAAAATGTTATCAAACTTTCACCTGTTTGGCTCAATTAGGCCTCTGTGAAACTGGAGCCCTTTTTAAGGAGCTGTTATCAGACGTGCCTGCATGTGGGCAAAGAGGGCAGGGAGGAAGTTGTGGCGCCCACGGTTTATTTTCAAAATCTCCACCTTTGCATTTGTGTGTCCTGTAGATAACAAGCGGAGAGACAGGCAACTCACAACTAAGAACAAGGCCGAGGGGAGGGTCAGGCTGGGGGGTCAACCAATAAGACATTTACGTGATGTCACTGAAGAGTGATGACAACACAGATTGATGTAAGAGACTTTATTGATGCCTTTCTGGAGATGGACTTGAGAAAGCACTGATAAGGTGAGGGGAACACAATAGGGCCACCTACCGTCACCAGACTTCTCATAGGGGAGAGAGAGAGCGAGAGAGAGAGAAACATTGTTTCAAGGCAAAGACAGTCAAAAGGCTTTTAGAGACTTCCAGGGAACGAGTGGAAGGAAAAGAGATGGCATGACATCTACATAGCACTCTCTGTGCCTTTGCTGCCTCATTAAATCAAACAGTTCCAGAATTGGTCCATAAACGACTCCCGTACTTCCCTTTTCTCCCTGTCTTACTATATTAGAGCTTATAATTAAGGTAATTACTTTCAAAGAACTCATAATAGGATTTCTCTTCTTCTTTTTTTTATTCCTCACATGGCACGGTAAATACAATTTAATATTCGTCGCCCATTAAACGACAAACTGACCCACATTTCTCAGCTATTGCCATCAGAAAGGAAGAGTAATCGGGGAGGGAAGGAACTGCTTTATTATTTATCAAAAACATGGAAAATGAAGCAAGGGGGTTTGGTGATTAAAGTCTGAACTGAAACCTCTCCGAACAGTTTGCTTAATATTTAATCACCTATTAGCTCCTCTTCTTCTTCTTAATTAATTTTATGTAACAATCATTTTCAATTCATATATTTAATTTCCCACCAATGTACCTTTTCATTTAACATGTTTTGAGTGTTAATCTGAAAGCCCTGGAAGTGCAGATGTGCTGGTAAAATTAGCAGATGGTAAAGTACCTTCATTTGTGAATTTTTTTAAATAACTCTCTCTCTCTCTCTCTCTCTCTCTCTCTCTCTCTCTCTCTCTCTCTCTCTCTCTCTCTCTCTCTCTCTCTCTCTCTGTGTATATACAGTATATGCACCAAAGTCTACTCTATTTTTATGTGAGGTAAGCAATCAAGTTAATCATTAAGTAAATATGTATTTGCTTAATCCAAACAAGCACAAGCATAATGTATAACGTGTAGATCAAAGTTCAAATGTAAATTTTAGTTACTTCATATTAATATTTTATATAATATAAATAATATATATTTAACCAACACACTTAACCGACCCTTATACTTAATCGTACCACCCAATCTGTAACTAACCTTACCCATATGTCCCATATTTTTTTTTTATGTAAATACATACATTTTCTATATTGTTTTTCCATCCAAGCAGCATGTAGAGTCATATTTAGCTGTAATCTCTGCAAAAGCTACTTTTGGTGGGACAAACGGAGGTGACAGTCATGACCTACTTGGTGCCTTATGTAATACAACGAACAACTAGGAGGAAAACACCTTTTAATAGCTTAGCAGTTTTACATTCACATGTTTAAGAATATTCATTTTTATACTGCATGCATTGGCCTTGACGCTTCTTAACTGCTTCACACACAAACATGGAATCGCCAAATACACCAACAATCATGTCTAATTCCCCCTCACTCTTTTCCCTCTCTCTCATTCGCCTCTTTCTAGTCATCGGGGACACTAACCATACTCTGATTTGCATGCAGAACCTGGACGTGGCAGAAAGTGCCGTCAGGCCACAAAGGCACCTTGGCAGATAATGAGTGGCGTATTCCAGGTACAGCCCTGGAGTATCGCTCCTCATCAGGGGAATTTTCAATTAAGGGATGCAGATTAATAAAGCATAATTGTGAGGCTCAATCTACCCATGGAGAGGGTGGGAGGAGGAGGACATGAACGCGCTCCGCCGGCAGAGCAAAGCTTTCCAGACAACCACATCATCTTTGGCTGCAGTCAATGAAACCGTGTGGCCAACATTTAGCAAGTATGTACAGAAGCAGCACCAGCGGTTATGTAAGATAATGGCTTGGACGTGGGCACTGAGGTGGTGGCTTCTGAGGCAATGTGTATTCTTACTGTTTATCTTGTGAGTTATGAACGAATGACCCACACAATAGGCATGCATGCTCTGTTTGAACAGGAAAGAGTAAACAACACTGGTATGCCTATATCCGTCTCTGGGATTACTGCATTTATGTATTAAAATAATCAAATATATATATATATATCATATACCATGTCTGCACTTCCCAGCACGCTCCTTGATTCTCACCTGTATACACTTCATTATTACCTGCTCCTCATCTCTTCATCACTGCAGGCAGCATATAAGCACAAACCAACCCTAAGTTACTTAGTCTGGTCTCATTTTAAATAGGACTCATCTTCCTGGTTCCACTTACCTATGCCATCGTCTCTCCTAAATCTCCATGTCTCCATCGTCTTCCGTGTCTGTATATACTCTCCATCTCAAAGTCTCCATCCAGTCTCTCCACCGAGGTGTGTGCTCCATCGTCCAGCTTCTCCGCCATCCATGACCTCCTCATCCATCTTCAAAGATAAACACTGTCAATATTCCTATTCACCATTCATCTACTCTACATCGCCTCTGATATACTCACCATCCAGTCTGCATATAATTCTGCTGTCAATAAAACTCTAAAACATGGGGTCATAAAAATGATAGTACTGTATACATACACTACGTGATTACATGTGTATATACTTTCCTGTAGTTCAAACAATAGAGCATGGCGCTAGCAACGCCAAGGTCATAGGTTCGATTCCCAGGGAAAGCAAGAACTGACAAAATGTAAATGTGTACCTTGAATACAATGTAAGTCGCTTTGAATAAAAGCGTCTGCCGAATGTGTAAATGTAAATATAAACTGTTCAGGATTATTAGGGGACAAATTAAGTTACAGATAGTATGGAAGAGTTTATTTTCTAGTCCGGAGGGCCAAAAAGGCCTTGGCGCAGAAACACCCTTACTGTATATGCACAGGATCAAGCAGCTGATTGGTTCATACTGTGTGTTTCACTGTGTAGATAAGACAGGACCTAGCAACTTGCTGAAAGTCTTTTCTCTCTAAAAGCCTTTATAAGTCATTCACACCTGCAAACAAAAGACAAGCGACTCTCTTTATCTGAGTTTATCTACCATCATCTTGCACACATCCAGAGCTGGGTAAACATTTAACACCTTTAGCAAAGCTACTTGTGCTCTTAGTCAGAGGTTTAACAAGAGGACAAGTTGTTTTCCTTGTTGGTTAGTTCAGAAAACATTCCATTCGCCTCCACTCCCTTGACCTGTCACCGAACAATGTTTGCTCTAAAGCTGTGATTTATCTGAACACTACAACACACAGGCCCTCCGCTGCACACACAGAAACACACACCCACACATTTACTTGTAAACACATTCATACATGTACGTGCACATCCACATACACAAACAGACAAGCGCAAACTATTAAACCTGTTTGTGCAGCCTTGCATTAAATGGCCTTATTTAGATAAAAGCTCTTATTTAGGTCTTTGTAAGTCGCAGATGAATAATCAAACCTTGAACGTTTCTGGCTGATAGAATGTAAATCTGAAACAGGTTTTTGTTTGTTATTAGATATAAGCCAGATATAAGCTGAATACATGTAAATAGCAACTACAGCAAATCCTAACAAATGCTTCGAGGCTATTGCAGCAATCCATTTGCAAAGATGTGCAAATTGCCTCGGTGGGTTTGTAAATGTTTGTGATCCCGATCCATGTCATTTTATGGCTGCTTTGCAGGGAAGCAAAAGAACAGATCTGCTTTTCATGACACATGAGTGCGTTCACCTCTGCGTGAGAGGTGCAAGTCTGCATGTCTTCAGCATGTTTTGTCTTACTGTGATTTATGAGTGCATATGTGCGCGTTGTTGCCCTTCCGTGTGGAGGAGGCACTTGAGACAGACGCAGGGGAGTTGCACAAGAAAGAGCATCAGGCATCTTTTTGCCCGCGGGACACGGGGCAGCAGAGCCCAGAGGACAGAACGCCGCGTTGTGAGTGACAGGCTTGCAAGGCTGCTCGGGTTGGGGCTGGTTTAGTTCACACCAGTGCAGACGTGAGGGAATGCACCTCTGGGAATTCAATGCCACACCAGCCTCGGTCTCCTTATCTGAAAACAGTTTCGCAGTTTTTACTACAAAGCTTTCGCAAGGGTCTGCAAGGGTTTCCTTGCGCTCCGACTCTGCAGTGAGTCAAAGGTAATGACACCCATTTAATCCCAATTTCCTCATTTGCAGTTGGCCTGGGGGACTAGGAGCTCTATTTATATACCTCATTTGAGACAATTTGGGTGTTTGTTCAGACCACCTTTATATCCTTTCCATGGGAGGGCCTAGAAAAACATACCAATAATATAACACTGTTATAATAGGGCAAAAAGAGAATTTGAAGCAATGTTCATGGGCTCAATACAACTTGGCCCATAGACATCCAATGAAAATGTATTTCTGTTAAGGCTTTTTGGTTTGTTTTAACAAACTGAGGGATGTTAAAATGATTATCTGTGCCAATAGACAAAAATATATATATAAAGATAAATAAAAAAAATAAAATCACTGAATTTATTATCACACCAGTGCACATACACAGATCATTCCAGATCAGCAAACATGTTACAACATCTGTGTTTTATCTGAACAGCTGCTGGAGCCACACTGACTGGTGTGAGCTTGTCTTAACACTGCTGTTAAAGAGAATTACTGCAGAACTTTCAGCTAAAATGCAGTGCTGCTGCTTAATAGGAGACAGCAGATTTTCATCTGAACACACCTTAGCAAAACCGAACTAAACTAAACTAAACTAAACTAAACTTAGAACAAAGAAGTGGGCCTTCTTTTTCTACTTACATATTCCTTAAATAAGTGTTATTAGTTTTACCACATGCTAATTAACATCACTTTAGTCGCATACACACACACACATACAAAAAGTTTTGAATGAATTATTCTTTTGAATTAGACTTTGTAATGAATCAGTTGATTCAGTTCACAAAAACAATCTGAATTGTTGAAATAAAATACTTGAGAATAGTTTTTGTGCGCAAAAAAGCAACAACAACAAAATAACGACTTATTTAGTGATGTGCCGATTTCAAAACACAGCTTCCTGAAGATTCGAAGCGCTATGAATCAGTGTATCGAATCATGATTCGGATCACGTGTCAATCCGCCAAACTGCTGAAATCACGTGGCTTTGGCGCTCCGAACCGCTGATTCAATATGCTGATTCCTAACGCTTCGAATCTTCAGGAAGCTGTGTTTTGAAATCGGCCATCTCTATATAAGTTGTTTGTTTGTTTTTCTCGCACAAAAACTATTCTCGTCGCTTCATAAAATTACTGTAGCACCACTGTAGTGAGATGGACTTTGTAATGACATCTTTAGTGCCTTCTTGAGAGGTCTTGAGAGAGGAAATTACATTGCTGTCAATGGAAGCCTTTCTGAGCCATCGGATTTCAACAAAAATATCTTCATTTGTGTTTCAAAGATGAACAAAGGTCTCACAGGTGTCGAACGACATGAGGGTAAGTAATTAATGACAGAATTTTCATTTTTGGCTGAGCTAACCCTTTAATATTCCTTTTAAGAAGTGTTATTAGTTTTACGGCGTTAATTAACATCACTTTAGTTGCATAATCATTCTTTTGAATTCGATCTTTGTGATAAATCAGTAGGTTCAGTTCACAAAAACAGTTTGAATTATTCAGTTAAAAAGTTATTTTGTTCCCAATAATCCATTGACTCATTTTTGGGTGAACTATGCTTTTACCGGTAGCAATACATTTTTAGCTGTCTGTTTCTTTGCAGTTACTGAAGACAATATGCTTTACTGTTTTTACATATGTGTAACAAATCAGAATGCCGCTGGTGAAGTGACCAAAACATTCCTATGACTCTCCTGTGTTTTGCAGTAAACAATAATTTTTGACTGGTGGAGATTTCATCCATACCGCTTTAATGCTTATGATTCATGAGCATCTGAAGACACTGAGCATCTCTGTGGGAGAACACACTCTCTCTTTTACAAACACACAAACACTGCATGTCCTGTCCTGACTCAGACATGTAAAAGTCATTCCAAACAGTTTCACAATGCATTATGACCTTCACTGCAATTCTCTCACTCTATCCCCACAGATGTTTAGATAAGACGATCCATTCTTGCGGTTGAAAATCATAAGTGTCTTTTTGCTCAAGTTTATCACAACCATCAAGGGAAACTGATTTTGCCAAAAGAATTACATCACACCCCATGCATGCACACAGAGACCAACAAACAGATACAAACACGGTCGAAACATTAAGCTAAAGTCATCAATCTGATCAAGTGTGATGAAACCATAGGAGGTTGTTATCTCCAACAGCTGGAACAATGCAAAGCCATTGATATTCATTAAAGACTAAATTAAAGGGAAAGGGACAGCAGAAACACAAGCCACGCTTTGAGTCACAGTTAAAGTGGAAGTGTGTAACAGTGTTGTTATTTTTCCATCGAAAGTTTTAAAATTAACTTATGCGCAAAATAGGAAAATCTTTTCCTTCCGATACATTCAAGAGATCTTTTTTCCTTAAGAATCTGTTTTCTTACATCATAAATGACTCGCAACAAACGCTGTCATGTTATCTTGCGTTCGGAGGTGGATGCCTGGTGTTTGGGAAGGAAATCCTATGATCCAGTCCTGGGAGGAAATTATGACCATTTTGATGATAAACTTTGGTTTGGGCATTTCAGAATTTCCAAACCAACATTTGAGATGCTGTGCCATGAAACTGATCGCCTGGTTAGTCCAGTTATCCAATCACATCCACTGTTGAGTTTTTATTGCACATTAAAGGGATAGTGCACCCAAAAATCTTGTAACCAAGCAGATCTCGGCCCCCAATGCCTACAATAGTATTTTTCTTCCTATGGTAGTCAATGGGGGCCGAGATTTGCTTGGTTACAAATATTCTTCCAAATATCTTCCTTTGTGTGCAGCAGAGCAAATACATTTATTATACTGTACATTTGGAACAACTTGAGGGTGAGTAAATGATGACATCATTTTAATTTTTGGGTGAACTATTCCTTTAAAGGATTTATTCAGTAAATGTGTTTGCATCATAGTTTATAGGCATGTCTTCTTATCTGTATTTTGTATTTTTTTATTTATGCGCAATCCAGCATTTTTTATGCGATAACTAAAATAGGTGGATAGAATTGATTAAGTGAATTGATTAGATTGTTAACTGAGGTTACGTTTGCAACAACAACGTACAAAAAAACAGAAATGTTTTTCCACGTACAGATGACAACGTTGTCAAAACGATCCCTGTTCACACAGATCTGCAAAAGTGACTAAAAACTCATTATTATACATGCCAGGCCAGTAGTTGGCGATGTCACTTTTTAAAGCCAGCACTACACACCTATAAACTGAACATTCATGACATCACCCGGTTTCACAAATCCGTGTTTTGTAGTTTACACAGAGACGAGAATGTCATAGATTTCAAAAGTTTAGGTTTTCAGGCACTCAAAATGCCGTTGTTGTGTAAATGAATGGCCAAAGAGTTGGATTCTAATGATAAACATGGCCAAAATGTTTTAAAAAACCGAGTTGGACATATGGATTCGAATAAGTTTTGGAAAGTTTTTTTTCGGGTATGGCCCTGTATAACTTCATAAAGGGTGGAATTCCTTGTACGGGCACTTTTCCCGGATGAGCATGTGTGCACATCAACCAGAGCGAGAGCAAGAACACATCCATTAATGAGCTTTATTTGGTGATGGACCACATAATCAATGTTTTTGACCACATAATCACAAATGTCACCAAAGAAGTGTTTTTCTGGTTGTGTGGGAAAGATAACCTTGTTCAGCTTCCCAAATAACCCAGCGTTAAGGGAACAGTGGATGCAGTTTGTTTTTCCGGAGCAGCAGCGGAGTTCTGCAAGTGTCTTTGTCTGAAACCTCAGGCGGTGAGTGAAACTGTGTCAAATTTCTGTGTTTTATTGGAAATCAGTGCATAATGTAAACAACACGAACATTTAGTGAATCGAAAGGTATCCAGGGATAATGCCATGATGTATTGTGTTTGTGTGTGTGTGTACTCGTGGCGCTTAAGCTCCGCCCACTGCACACCTCCACGAGTTTGGCTGTTTTCTGAACAAATCTTTTATAAATATGATAAAACTAAAGACTCTTCAGAGATATGAAGGATACAGTACTACTCTATAGGTGCTCAAGATTAACATGAGATTTGGAGAAACTGTGTGTTATGTACCTTTTTTTTTTAAATGTTGTTAATTGAAATAAAGCTTAAATAAAATAAAATATAGATATTAGATGAAATACTTGAAAAAAAACTTATATCAAAACATTACTTTGTTTTACTAGATGGTATGCGTTTGGGGCAGGGCTATCTGTTTGTTCAAACAATGGCAGATGGAGAGAGTTTTTGGGATTGTTTTTTTTTTTGAAAACCAACAATATGTTTGCCATTTCCTTTGGTGAGGCTAATGGTGTAGAAATTACACACTTCACCTTTAAAAACCCATGATGATAATGGATGCTATGGTGACCGAAATGCTAATGATTCCCTTAGAGAGATGGAGGTTGTATGCAGAAAGGACAAATGGATCAAAAATAAAAATTTTAATCATTCCAGTCTTTGCAATTGACTGCTGGGAAGATGCTGGCAAATGCACTCGGCGTCACAAACAGGAGAGGTGGAGGCTCATAACAGGAGGAGGGATGAGTATAATCAATCTGTGTCTGCAGTGAGCTCTCAATTACATATTCACAAGCGTTCTCCATCATTGTTAGTGTTAATTAATTTATAATATAGAAACAAATTACCTTTGCATGAATGAAAATTACACCTAAATGTACCGTAGCAGTTTTGCATGGCGATGATTAAATATTCCCACCAGATTCAAAGATGTTTGCATCAGTGCGCTGATGAACTTGTATAACATTATTAAGTTAGCAATAATAACTGGCTAATTTACTCATGTAAACAAAAGCAAAAACAGATGTGACACCTGAAGTGCAAAAACAAACACTCCTGAGAGAGATAATTAGTCAGAGAGATAGTTAATGTAATACACACTGAGACAAAATGTTACATCTCATTTGACTCCCCGGAAGTTTCATACAGCCGTCATAAGCATGCTTTTTGTCTCTCGCATTTCTGACAGATGTTATCATACTTTAAACAGCTTATTATTATAACTTCACTTATTATGAACTCAATTTCAGCAGCCAGGAACAATACACCTGCTTTCTCCTGGAGATCACAGACAAAAGAAGAATAAATATATATTTTAAAAAAGAAAGAAAATCCTCTGAACCAAATAAAGCAGTGAGCTAGAACAGATAATAGAAAGAAGGATATATAGCCAGGTGTCTCTGTTCTTTTTGAGTAGCGGCAATAGATTATAATAATAAGTTAGTTGGACTCAAATGTCTCAAATGAGGCCACACAGCTCCTCTACTTTGAGGCTTAACCAAAGAAATGAAACCCGACACCTTTCAAATACACTGCGTGCCGGCATCTCTTCTCTATGGTGCAGTTTGTTGTATTTTTCAGTAGGACACTATGTCAAAAGGCTGTGTATGAAAGAGCCCTGGGTAAGGTATTTAGAGAGAGGGATTTGGAAAATAAAAGTTTCCAGATAAATAAGCCCATAGGGGTTTCTTAGACTCGATTATCAGGAATGCACCTAAAGGTTTTATTTATGAGATGATGATCTCAGTTCAGTTTAAGTTTGATTACAGAAAAACAAAGTCACTTACAGTGTATTCTGTGGGGATTTGTTTGGAAAGGAAAGCACTCCCTAGCTCTAACAATGGTTAGAATACCATTTACTGCTAAAATGTCTCACTCTAGGACAATGCTCAAAATACTTAATTGGTTTGAGTAGGACAAACTTAAATTAAACAAATTAGTTAAAAACTGGGCTGGGACTTTTTTATTTCCCAGCATGCTTTCTCCTGGGCACTCGAAAGGGAGAGTAAATGCTAAAATTAAGTGTTATATAATGTTATATAATGTTTTCGTGAAATATTAATGGTAAGGGAGATTTAATGTTTTGTTATGTTAATTTAGAAGTGTTTCTGTTAATGTCGGTTTTTTGGAGAGTTACTCACTCTGTACTCTTACTGTACTCATTCTGTAAGAGCTTTACCATGTCAGCAAATTGGCATATTATAAAATTTGTTTGTTATAGCTAGTAAAATATTTCTATAAATATTCAACTTTTTTTGAGTTCTCACAACTTATTACACTACTTAAAATTAGGGTTTACAGTGAAGTTATTTATAACTCATTTGATTAGCAAGAACTCAAAATAAGTTAATTAACTAAATATTTTATGTTAATTGTTCCACAGTTTACGAGTTAGCTAACTCAGTACTTCGAGTTAGGAGCAATTAACATGCATGACTACAACAAACTAAATTTTTTAATAATTTAAACATTTGATGTAATTGATTACCTTAATTTTTTTGAGTTAGCCTAACTTATTCGGGTTTACAGAGTCACAGACCCTCAAATGTAGTGCTTCCTTTTCCTTATTTAAGGTAGATATACAGTACATATAGACAATATGTCAGGGATTGCGTGTAGTAAATACATCAGAGAAACGTGACACAGAATAAACAATGAAATAGACTTTTAATAAACACAAAGAGCAACAGCTTTTCACTTCACCACATAACGTTAACGAGAGACCATGAACTGAGAGCTAAAATACACAAAAGAAGATCATTAACAGAACGGAACAGGTGTAAAACAATCATTAGAAACCAATGCAACTTAAGTTGAACTCGAACACTGGCAAAACACTGACAAATAAAACCATGACTAAGGGTATGTCTGCACGACAATGATGTACTAAATACAGATGACAACATTGTAGAAACTCTCCCCGTTTGCACAGATCTGCAAAAATGACTAAAAAGGCTGTATTATGCATGCCAGGCCAGTTGTTGGAGGTGTCTTTTTGTCAAATAACACGCCACGAACATGTATACACATGCACATGACGTCATACATTCACTTTTTTGTTGCTTACATGGAAAGGATAAAGGCATCTTTTTCTAAATGCACTTTGAAACCAATATTCAAAAGTTTGTTGTGTAAATAATGGCCAAAACGTATAAAAGTCTTCGTTTTCAGGGGTTTTATTAAGGATGCATTAAATTAGTCAAAAATGACAGTAAAAACACTAACATTTTTGTGAAAAACGCGTATATAAAATTGGTTCGCTGTGGTGATAGATTTAGCTGTGGCACCATTAAAAGCATTATCTGGTTGGCAGAAAATAAAGTGAACATTAATTCATTAGAAATTAACTCCATCTAATTAACTGACAACATTGCGCTCATGACAACAATGGCAAATGTACTTAGCAGCAGCAAAAGCACGTTTAAGAATCTCTAAATAAAAACTGTGAATAAAGCTCCAGTCCATAGAAAAGCGCACACCACGGCTGACAGCAGCGGGAGCGGAGTTTATTTGCTCCAGCGAAAAGGCATTACAAGGGGAAGCCCTGCTCTGAATGAGAGCATCTATGTCAATTACTCTCCCCTGATCCCCGCTCACTATTTACATGCTCACTTGAAAGCTGTAGCAACCTAATGGGATCGCTTTCACAGTGCGATGATAAGCCATATTTTCTGTGTCACCTCAAATTGAGGCGCAGCTCTGTTGCGGGGAAGAAGATTAAGGAAGCAGAGGAGAAAAACAAATCTTCCCAACAGGGAATTTGAATATGAAACAAAATGGGCTCCAATTGGCAGGAGCTGACAGGTATTAAAGGCCCCATGGCAAGCATTGTTACAGCCTTGAGAGGAACATGCGATACAAGAGGGTTATAGACTAATAAACAGCAGCGTGAATACAACAAGCAGCTTTGCGGGGAAAAGACAACAAAGCCCAGGAGAAAAAAGGGGGAGATATGTTTAAACTGTCAACACTGTCAGAGAAAATGGCCCTTAAATTAAGCTCCGCGCGTGCGGTGGTGAAGGAAAAAGCGGGAAATTGCCTTTTATCACCTCGCCGAACAATGGGTGGCCTGACAGCGCTTAGCCAGATAACTTTAGCATCCCTTTACTCTAGCATATTTACCATTTTAGTCCTCCTTATGTTTTCTCTCTCTCCAACGCTCCTTTAACTTGTGCGACTTTCCGTGCTTCTCAATGGCTGGGCGCTTTCAAGTGTTTAATATCATGTAAAATAACTGCCGCCCACCGCTCTTCTCCTCTCGCCGCACGGCTAAGCACTACAAAGCTGCATGCTATTGCTGGGACGTCTCAGACGATTGCGCCAGCGTTATCTCCAGTCCTGTTTATTATTGCCATTGTTATTTGCTTTACATGTTTGACTAGAGTGGAGAATAGGACAAAGGGGAATAAAAAAATAGGGGGAAAAAAACACTTGCCGCTGTTCATCCATTTGACTTGTTAAATAAACTCCTATTTACGCCCATGACAAAACAAGATTATAAACAAACACATCCTATTACAAAAGCAGCGCTGTTAAACCTTTGTAATCTAGGGGTTGAGGAGGCACAGAATCTAGTTGAGGGATAATATGAAGAGGCCACAAGCAGATATTTTGCTGCTAACAACTGCAGTGGTTCAACACGGTATAAATTGACAGTCCCATGCAAAATAATCGACCTTTGGAAAGTGCTATGTCACCATTTTTGGCAAGATACATGCTTCTTATTTAGGAATAAACCCAATTACTGTATACAGAGCAGCACAAACCAACCATCGAGTTACTGGTGTCAGAAATGAACTTCAAATGGCAATATTTACTTATAATTATATAATTCTTATATAATATATTAAAAAAACTTTTATTTTTTATATCTCAAGGTCACATTTAATGTGTATACTGTCAATATAATGTCAACCTCAGTTTAATAAATTAATTAAAGTGACCCTATTATTTTAAAGGCTTATTTTTTTCTTCTACAATATGCATCCAAGGTCAAAAATACTTAATTTTTTCATAATATGCATTGCAGCATCACCTCTTTTTTCAAAGTGAAGCGGTTCGATAAAGGATTCACTCTCTGAAACCCTCCTTTCTGAAAGCCTACTCTGCTCTGATTGGTCAGATGGCCCAGATACCGCTTACAGTACGTGTTGGAAACAAAACGGCCATAGCTATATGGCCATTGGCATCGGTTTTACCATTTCAATTGTAGCCCTAAGTCCTCATTCTTCGGAAGTGCATTCAAAGTGGATTTGCTTTCACAGTGCAGAAAACAGCATCTTCACGACAACTTCACGTCGACAACACAAATCAAACACTTTCAGGCCTCAGCTACAGTGTTCAAAGGCGGGTCAAAGTAGATATTGTTCACGGGAAGCGAATGAAGTCCATAGGCTGGCATTTAGCAAAATCTGTTACAAACCTATAGGCTCGTGCAGGAACTAAGACTAAGAATTTACTGACAACTAGTTTCTGGCAGAAATTTGCAGACCTTTTAAATTAACCTTTTAAATTTAAATTTAATTTAAAATTCACCTTTTAAATTTAAATTTCATTTAAAATTCACTTTTAAATGACAGATAATATCTGAAAAAAACTAATAGGGACACTTAAACTGCTAAATCTGAATAATTAACTCTTTCACCACCATTGACAGAATTTTTTACTTATTGCACAGCCCTTCCCTGCATTGACGGATTTTCCAGCAATCCATGTTTAAGGGGGCACAATTACGCATCTTCTGAAATAGTACAGAATCTCTGGATCCAAAAACAAGCGAAGAACAGAAACAAGCAATAGAAGCATTGCTTAAGCTTGTGTAAGTTAACGGCATCATCAAATATTAAACAGCATACAGTCATTTTGCCACCCCTTGTTCATTTCTGTCTCCAGTTACAGACCAAAGGGCATGTAGGTGAAAACATATTGTCACAACTGACTGAAAAAAAGTCATCCAACCTGACAACACACGCCTTATCTAGCCTAAAAGCCAGGACTATTTAAAGTCAAATCGAGCAAAACACAACTTCCCAAGTGAGCAACGGCATTATGTAGAACACTGCAATGAGAGCTTAAATCCCCCTATCTACATACAGAATAAGACATCCTGTGGCTAGAGAAGAGGGATTGCATTAATAGGGTCTGTCCTCTGAGATTGTGCTTAAGGCTTTATGATATGACTATCTGTAGCTAAGTGGGCAGGTAGATGCTAAGAGCTTATACAGACAAAAGGAACTTTTGCTTCAAGGCAAACTAAGTTATTATACTTGATAGTGTTTAGAGAGTGTGTGCATGTGTGAATATGCGTGTTTCAACTGAACTACTTCAAGTATAATAGTAAGTTAATACCTTAAACTTGGGAAATGAGATGCTCATCGCCTAAGAAACTTTTAAGGAACATTGTGAACATAATTACAACTGTGCTGCATTAGAATAAAATAATTATAGCAAAGCAATTAAGAAAATGAATTGAAAAAAATTACATCAAAAAAGTTTTTCATAAGCTTTTCACTTTTGTAATTCCTTCAACAAGCCATTTTTGCTCTCAGAACAATCATACAAGTGTAGTCAACTGACTGTAAATACACCTGTATGGACACAACATGCACTACTTGGCACTGTTGACAACCCCTGTTGCATGGTTTAAATATCAACTTGATTAGATGTGCCGTGTGTGGGATAGAATGTACAGTTTGTACGGTATAAAAACCATTACGTCTATGGAGAGTCCCCACAAAGATAGTGAACCAGACGTGTGTGTGTGTGTGTGTGTGTGTGTGTGTGTGTGTGTGTGTGTGTGTGTGTGTGTGTGTGTGTGTGTGTGTGTGTGTGTGTGTGTGTGTGGGCATGTTTTTGTGAAATATCAGGACACAAATGTGTATAATGACATGGGTATGACACAGGTATTACAAAAAGAGGGTGAAATATGAGGACGTTCCCCATGTCCTCACTTTTCAAAATGCTTATAAATCACACAGGATGAGTTTTTTTTCACAGAAAGTAAACTGAGCAGTCTCCTGTGATGGGTAGGTTTAGGGGCAGGGGCAGTGTAGGGGGATAGAAAATACAGTTTGTACAGTATAAAATGCATTACGCCTATGGAATGTCCCCACATTTCACAAAAACAAACATGTGTGTGTGTGTGTGGTGTCCTGGTAAAGCCTACATTATGGGTACAAAATGTCCCCACAAAGATGGCAATATCCAAAATCCTTGTGGGGACAATTTTTGGTCCCCATTAAGAAAACAGCCTTTAATTCATTCTAAGTGACGTTTTCTGTTTGCACAGTATAAAAATCATTATGTCTATGGTAAATCCCCATAAAACATAAAAACACAACGTGTGTGTGAATTGATTATACTTCCATTTATCATCAAATACATGAAGTAGTAAAGTCACTATTGGTGATAAACTTGGTTTTTCAACATTTCATGTTTTTGAACATAGCTCATCCAATCAGATTTTAGCATCTTAATTTGTGGTAAACAAAGACCCAAAGCGACTGCCACTCTTTCAAATACACACATGCATGCACACAGAGCTAATAAGCGCATGCTAAGTGGCTCCACTGCCTCTTACCATCTACATGTGTATGCAAATACTCTATTCATCCTTGTTTTGCATATTTGGCCCAAATCCCTTATCCCCGTCCTGCTGTTGGTCAGGATTCTATTATAGACCCCTGATTAATATTAATACCCCACCCCTTTCTATTCAAGACCATGAGTACTCCATTGAGATATTCTGCCTGAGAGTCTCACGGATGACAGTGCACTCGCAGTTCCTCCAAATTGTTTTGATGGACTATCCCTTTGGGAGTCTTTAAAGGGGGCTCCTTAAAGGCCTGCCAGGCACGGTGAGCTGTCTCATGCGAGGGGAGAAAGGGGGTCGCCGTATGATTTTGTACATGGTGAGCGCAACACACCCTCCAGGGCCTCCTCTTGACATCGGAGGGGGAGTCGTCACTCTGGGTTGACGGCTAGTTGACAGCCACAGCCTCGACCCCTCGCATATCTGTACACATTTCAGTGTTACACGCTCCGGTTCTGACAGCTGAATGTGGGAAACGGTCATTTCATATTTGGAGGAAACCTCTAGCTGGTTTGACAGCACTATTTGTTTATCTGCAAATAGGCACGCTACGCTGTTTGTAAAGCTGTATTTGTAAAACAGATGTTTTGGCCTGGCCTTTGGTCCTCTGTAGCTGCTGGAGTGAAGAAAACACAAGGGAGAGATGTTTACTCGTCTATGAATGTGTCGGAGTAGTGTGGAATACATACGTTTTAGACACGGTTTACCAAATCACCACATATATTAGAAATTTCTGAATCTACAGTGGCAGCACAAAACGGGTCGATCTGGAGCTGGTGAGTGATCTGACTCAGCTGTACTAGACCCTGCTGATCCAGAGTCAGAGGAAGTGGGTCATTTCCTGCAGCCTGATGAGTAACACACTGACCTGGGTTTCACCTCACCAATCACAGAGAGAAAAGGAAAAAAACAAAGATGTAATAATGAGTGTGAAACATCTTTTAAAATTAATATTAGGGAGTGTTCGAATTGTGTCAGGGCTCTTGGGGGTCCCCAACCACATCCCCCACATATTCTTCCACCAAATCATAAAATGAAAACTAATGAATTTTTAACTACCTTCAAATGTGACTGACTGATTGGGTAATAAATAGGACCTTGTTTACCCGTATTGAGCACTGTCCCCTTGTGGTGGGACCACCCCATGAATAAAAAGTCCAGGAAAGACACTTTTTCCTTCACCGTTGATTTATTTGAAGCAAAAAGAAATTTGAATATCGGTACAAAACCGTGTGCTTAATGGCTTTAATGAGGAGTGCTACAATCCCATGAAGCAGTGCAAATGACAATCACATTAAAAATTATGGAGAAATATAAAATTATTAATTTAAAGTAGTTTAATAGATTATTGATTTATAGAAACAATATATTTTAAAGGTACACTATGCAATGTTTTTTCCCCTTCAAAATCTACGAATGTATATAATGAGTGAGTACATCATGAATTCGTCTTCCAAACAGTGTTTGTGTCCTTTCCTAAATCACTACTGTATGCCCATAATAAGTGTTTATATTCAGACTATTTTAGATCCGCAACAACTGATGCGGAGTAGACCAGTACTTGCATGACTCGTCATATCCATAAGTAGAGAGAATTAGCTCCAACTAGAATGTTCTTCCACAAAAAGCGCCAAAAATTACATAGTGTACATTTGAGCATATTGCAATATATATATATATATATATATATATATATATATATATATATATATATATATATATATATATATATATATATATATATATATATATATATATATATATATATATATATTTTCTAAACAATTCACTTTCTTGGGTAATGTAGTTTTTCCGCCAAAAATTCAGCTGTTAAACATAAAAAAATATTTGAAATAATGCAAAGGGATGGCTTCAACAAAAACATATATCATCGATTAACAACCTCAGAACTCACGGTAAGTTTGTCTTTTATTGTTTATTGTATGGTCTGTTATTGTTATATTGTTTATGTTTATGGTTTATAAGTTATTGTTAAAAATCACTTTCCCTATGGAGAAAATGAATGGAGTCTTTACTGGAACCCGACTGACGCAGTCTATTATGATTTGTTGTGATGACATCAGCAGCAGATGATTGTGATGTAAAACTGTCATGTGGATGTTGTAAATATAATAAATAATCTCCATCTGAGACAGCCATAGAGCTAGTTTTTGGCATCATGGTGTAATAAAGATATTTTGAAAGCCCTGTTTACCGATTTATGAACCATAAACCACAGTGCACATGTTAATTGGTACTAATTTGAGTGCTAATATTTTTAGACAGAGTTGATGTCTCTATTTCGCTGAGTGTAGAGACACACACACAGGCTAGGTCTCAACAGCTACCTCGGCAGCATTACTGGGCATCATAAATGCATTCCGTGTCAGAATTTGCCTATGATGTACTTATGCAGCACAGAAATGCTGTCTAAGTAGACAGATCACTTCCAGAGGGTTTGCAAGACCTGTGTGGTGTCGGTGTGTGTAACATGAAGAAGTGTGTTATTGAAAGGTGTGTAGTGTGAGAGATACATTTAGGGTTGCAATAGCTGTCACTCAAAGAAACAAGTGCTAACATGACGCACAAATAATGAGAATATTCTGGAATCCTCTCAACCTTCAAAATTAATTTTTTGGGCAATGTTCTGTTGGGAAACCTTGGGTCTTGCTATCCATGTGGATGTTACTTTGACACGTACCACCGACCTAAGCATTGTTGTAGACCATGTACACCCTTTCATGGAAACAATATTCCCTTGTGGCTGTGGGCTCTTTCAGCAGGATAATGCAACAAAGCAATGGTTCAGGAATGTTTTGAGGAGCACAACAATGACTTTGAGGTGTTGACGTGGCCTCCAAATTCCCCATATCTAAATCCAATTGAGCATCTGTGGGATGTGCTGAACAAACAAGTCCGATCCATGGAGGCCCCACCTCGCAACTTACAGGACCTAAAGGATCTGTTGCTAACATTTTGGTGCCAGATACCACAGCACACCTTCAGGGGTCTTGTGGGGTCCGTGCCTCGACGGGTCAGGGCTGTTTTGGCAGCAAAAGGGGGACACAATATCATAATGTTATGCCTGATTGGTGTATATACAGGTCCTTCTAAAAAATGTGCATATTGTAATAAAAGTTCATTATTTTCCGTAATGTAATGATAAAAATTAAACTTTCATATATTTTAGATTCATTGCACACCAACTGAAATATTTCAGGTCTTTTATTGTTTTAATACTGATGATTTTGGCATACAGCTCATGAAAACCCTCAAAACATTAGCATATTTCATCCGACCAATAAAAGAAAAGTGTTTTAATACAAAAAAAGTCAACCTTCAAATAATTATGTTCAGTTATGCACTCAATACTTGGTCGGGAATCCTTTTGCAGAAATGACTGCTTCAATGCGGCGTGGCATGGAGGCAATCAGCCTGTGGCACTGCTGAGGTGTTATGGAGGCCCAGGATGCTTCGATAGCGGCCTTAAGCTCATCCAGAGTGTTGGGTCTTGCGTCTCTCAACTTTCTCTTCACAATATCCCACAGATTCTCTATGGGGTTCAGGTCAGGAGAGTTGGCAGGCCAATTGAGCACAGTAATACCATGGTCAGTAAACCATTTACCAGTGGTTTTGGCACTGTGAGCAGGTGCCAGGCCCCCCAAGGTCTTTAATCGGTCCTTCTCCACAATCTTCCTCAGGGCCCGGTCACCTCTTCTCATTGTGCAGCGTTTTTTGCCACACTTTTTCCTTCCCACAGACTTCCCACTGAGGTGCCTTGATACAGCACTCTGGGAACAGCCTATCATCAGAAATTTCTTTCTGTGTCTTACCCTCTCGCTTGAGGGTGTCAATGATGGCCTTCTGGACTTCCCCATGATTGCGGTTTTGAGTAATGAACCAGGCTGGGAGTTTTTAAAAGCGTCAGGAATCTTTTGCAGGTGTTTAGAGTTAATTTGTTGATTCAGATGATTAGGTTAATAGCTTGTTTAGAGAACCTTTTCATGATATGCTAATTTTTTGAGATAGGAATTTTGGGTTTTCATGAGCTGTATGCCAAAATCATCAGTATTAAAACAATAAAAGACCTGAAATATTTCAGTTGGTGTGCAATGAATCTAAAATATATGAAAGTTTAATTTGTATCATTACATTATGGAAAATAATGAACTTTTATCACAATATGCTAATTTTTTGAGAAGGTAGTAGGTAGTAGGGAATATTATGCAGCCAGAGTCTGCCTGAATGATTCAGTCACGAATCAGACTGAATCTGACTCAATGAACCAAGAACCAAGTTTTATTTATTTATTATTAAACAGGTTTTGGCCTACAAAAAAGTCATCCCTGCAGCACTCTATATGACAAGATGGGATGTCAGGGATCACATTTTGATGTAAATTATCTAAAAATCATTGAACCAAACTGCTTCTGGTGATATGATCATCAGTGATCATTTGTGACTAGATGCTGGCATGACCAGCGATGTAATGTAACCATTACTTTTGCAATCAGAACTATCTACAAGCAACAAACCGGTAGCGATAAACTTGCTAGTGGCATGAATGAGGCTTAAAAGCCATGTACACTCAAACATGAATACATTATTGACCTCACTGCCAGAATAATGTCTCTCAGTGTGGCAGACAATTACTGTAAGGTTAATATGTTAATTATTATTAATCAAACCTTATCAAAGTGCTTGCTTGTCAAAATGGCACATCTGCATACTGATCATTTTATATTTAATGAAATTACTGTTACGGTACAAAAATAAAGCCACATTAAACCTCTCAGAGATACGCATATGAAACTTATGTGAAGGGAGAAAAATGAAACCCTTGACAAGAGTAAAATCAATAACTGCGGTACACCATAAATGCTCTGCGTGTGTGATGTATGACTGAGAGAAAGTATGCTAATCTGTTAACAGCAAAAGCACCATATGGATCTAAACTACCAGCATCATTAAGGCAAATGCTGGCTTTTACTCTTTCACAGACGATTTCATTCTCCACAAACACTGATAAATGGCACATGTTGCTGACTGGCAATTCAAACAAAAATAAGAGCAAGTGGGCGGACCCACAGTCACATCTAAGAGAACAAGACGGAAGACTCGCCACACACTCAGAGATAAAACATGGCTCAAGGCCCTAAAGATCTGTCACATCTGAAGCTAAGGATAAATTTCAAATGGCGACCTAACAAACAAGCCTTGGGCGACTGTCCACACAAAAAGAAGATAGTGTGGCATCTAACAGCATGAACAAAAAAAAATCTCGATAATTCTTCTCAACATTGACTCGCTGACATTACCTCAGCACCCACAGCTCAGCTCTCATAGCCAGTGGCCAGAAACGGACACCCTATGAGTAACACTACACAAAGCCGAGGGTAAAAACAGGAGAAGGCTGATCTTTACACCTCACACCACCTTTTGTCTTTACAAAACAACCAAACAACATGCAGTACACACAATACAGCTGCACAGTTTAATAGTAATTCTGGGGTGTGCTAAAATTATGCTGAATTAATAAATAAAGTCATATCTAAAGGGTGTTGTTAAGCATGCCATGCAACTGTAATCCCAACACAATCTCAAGGCAATTTGTAACTATACATTTTGACGAATTCGCATGAATTCTTATGATAACATTCCAATATTGTACAACAATTGGCTTACACCCAACTGATGGTTATAGATTTAGGGGTGGATCTTCATGTTTTTTTCATACTTTTCTTTAAAAATCTTCATCGTAAAAAACATCGTTGAAAAATGTCACCTCGTAAAATATTTACGTTTTCTCATGAGATCGGGTTGACAATACAGCACTTCCTTTACCTCTTATAAAACAAAATATTAAGGACATATTTTTAACAAAACGTTCAGCAAAGTTATTTGTGGAATTTAGGGATGAATCAATATTAAAATTCAGGCTAATACGAATAAGCCAATAATTATTTTCATGTTATTGATGATAATCAATAATGGCCAAAATTATAATGCCCCTATTACGTTTTTTTGCGAATGTAAATGGTCTACAAAGTTGTAAAGTTGAAAGTGCTTGCTAAATAAAGTTATTGTCGCACAAAGAAAGAATCGACTCAGAACCATCTAAACAAGGAATTCGAATCCCAATCAGTTACGGCTAAACATCACTAGCTAACACATTTGCATAATGCCCGCCTAAGTTCGATGTTTTCCGGTCGCGAACAACTTGATCTCCCCTTCATTACGGGATTCGCAAAACACTTGCTCTTGAAAGATGGGTCAGTACCCAGTTTACTAGAACCAGCTTGCTCTTCAGAATCACAACATGCATGAATGAATAATTATTGATGTATATTTTCTACCGGGTGTTCAAAATATGTACTTATATGTTTTATATTGTGAAGGTCTCCGGCTAACTCATGTTATTACTTTTTTTTACTGAATAGTTCATGCTAATCAGCATTGGGCACTATTACCTAAAACTGTGTCTGTTAATGCAGATTGTCTGTCGGTTTAAACTTTGAGTAACGATGAAGGATTGAGCAAGATTTTACAAACTTTAATTTGACATCAGTCATTCCCATTAGTGCTCGGCTAACGCATGCGCAGTTATTGATGCAGTTGCCGCATTTGCACTGCAATGAATTAGAAATATACACATCGGTTTGTTGATGGATGTACACTTGTTAATGGTAATGGTGAGGAATTACAGTTGCAACATCTCATAATGTTCCTCAAAATGAGTAGCGCATCACTGAGAAACGTCCTGTTCAAGTCGTCCTTGCGATGGAGGTTTGGTGTAATTACTTCTTGTACTTCTTGTAATTACTTCGATGTAATTACTTCTTGTTCCATCGTCGGACTCGCGCTAGGATTGATATGGTAAAATTGATGCAATCGTTACTGTCTTTACAGTGTGTACAATCGCTGAGCTTTATGAAGCCTCCGAGGCTGAAGTTCAGTTATGGTAAAGGATGTTTAGCTTCCAATACGTGCTGAAAGCGGTAGACTAATCGTAACAGACTGGGCCATCTGGCCAATCAAAGCAGAGTAGCTCGCGGTGAGGAGAGACTGAATCATATGACGAGTCATTTGAGAATCACTGAAAAATTTGATGTGCAGTGTATATTATGAGAAAATGCCTTTTCTTTTTTTACCTTTGATGCATGTAAACCTGTTGTAGGAGATAATAGCATAACAGGGGCACTTTAAAAATCTATACTATTATGACTGAATAATGTTAACTTAAGCGAATCTAGGCCTCACAACAATGTAATGTACAGTATGAATTAATGTACATTTACATTTAGGCATTTAGCAGACGCTTTTATCCAAAGCGACTCACAACATAGGAGTAATGTATAGTTAATTACATTTTAAGTGTTATTAAAATTAATTAAAAAAAAAAATTCAATATCAGATGAAATATATGCATGTCTTGAGTTGGATTAGCCCTAACCACCATTTTTTTTGTTGATCAAGGAAAAACATTCCTGTCTGAAAATGTAACGCTAACCATATATCCACACCCCTAAACCTAACATTACCCATAACTTATCCCTAAAATCAGAGGGAAATGATAGATGAATAACACTGATGTACAAGCACCTAACCCCGGTTGTAGGCATAAACTTAACCCTCTCATAATTAATAAATGTCCCTTGAATATAAAATTGTCCCTCAAATCTGATTTTGTTTGAAATGTTGTTCTAGGATAAACAAAGATGTCCGTTAAAAAAAACACTTGGTAAAATCCGGATCTGCAAAATATATACACCGATATCAACCAAAATTTTTTTACCGGATTATTCATTTTATAATAAATATTTAAAGTAACTTGACTATGCTGATAATTCAGCTATCAATAATAGTATAGTACTATAACCATTAAACATTTTACCAGATTTAAATCCATTCTCAGTGCAGAAAATAGCAATGCAGACTATGGGCCTGCTCATGAGCCTTTCATTTGGCCAAATGTATTGAAATGAATTCTCTGCATAATTTGCTAATACCTATATCAAGGCAGATAACATGAAGACAGTTCTCCTGCTGTGGTTGGCATGGCACCCAACAGACAACAAAGCCCTGCAGACAGCGCTATTGTCTCTCAGCAATTATAGCCACGGTAACAATAGTATCTGAGTGTGTGAGTATGCGTGTGTGTACGGATGTAGGAACGCAGACCTCTGTTTAAGTCTTATCATAAATGGGGAAGAGGGGTTACAAAGACGACGTCTTATTTACCGAAAAAAACGCAGTGCATGATGAAAGCCAGTACAGGGGAGAGAAACAGGCCTCCATTTTTGTACTCAAACAACTTAAACTTTTTCCCAGGTTTTACAATGCAGCAACACGGAAACACTTTTCATTGAGGCACACCAATGAACACACTGAAAAGGATGTTTGCTTATCAGGCCCAAGTTGTGCAAACTTTTAAAAGGGAGTGTGCGTTTATCTGCAAGCGCACGGTTTGAACAGGCTACACTAATGTTGCTATTGAACCAACAACATTCCTCTAAAACAATCATCTCTTCATTTTTCTACCCAATCTGTCAAAGGAAAGTCTTTCACGGAAAAAAGCAGAGAAAAATAACTTCCTTTATTCTTCCCAAACAGCCTGGGAGTCTTGCGCAGATGAAACAGAGCTAGAGCGGCGTTTCATGTTTTGTTTGGTTTACGCTGTTGCAAACTCTCACACAAACTTGTGTTACCTGCACGCAGCTAGCTTTGAGTTTGATGGAGTGTGGAGAGAGTTCCTGCAGGGAAAGCTGGAATCACAGGCCCAACGTACCTTTGTGTCTTAAATCCGTCAGACGGGAGCAGAACCCTTCTTTAATCTACCGCTCCGTCTCTTTGTCTCTCGCAAGTTGGGGTGAGAGCTTAGCGAAAGTCACACCAGTGCTCAGAAGGGCCTGGATGAAAGAAACACAGACATGGAGTAATTCAGCCAGTGTGGACGAGACCAGGTTTCAACACCTTAGTGCTCTTAAGGTCAACATGTTAACTTTCTTAATACACATTCCTGGTGTTAATGTGAACAATTTATCATTAAAAGTAATTCCAAAGCAAAAAGGTTTGTCTTCATAATCTTTAATAATGATTTTGCCTCGAAAATGACTTGCATGTTCCTTGCTGATGGAAGCACAAAACGCCAATCACTTAAGCTGTAAATGCAATGGGACTAATGAATAGCAACTATCCTAACTGTAAAGAAAAATTTATGAAAAATTATAAAAGTTATAAAAGCAATATAAAAACAGGGACTGATAATGATCATAATATAATATACTATAATATAATATGATAAAGTAAGGGATAATCCATGGCTAGCTGTGCATTAAACCATTTTAATGCATGACATGGAGGCAAATAAATGTTGCTTGCCTTAACAGAGAGCATTCAATTTGTTTAATGCACACCTAGCCATGGATTATCCCACTTATACTATGGTCTTTTGCCGGTGTCCTAACATTTCATCCTACCTGTCAGATTGTCGTAGGGGTTACTGTGCATGCACACATCATTATTTAATATTTATTTTTAACAATATTTACATTGTTTTAAGGGCAGGTTTAGGGTAGGGGTAGGTATGGATATTAATAAAGCCTCAAACCACATGAATATGATGCTGTTAGCGCAATCTAATAGGTAGCAAAGGGTCAAAATAATGGTTGTTTTGACTTTACGACTCGTTAGCATTCTGCCCACTTTCAGATAAAGAGATGAAGCAGTGTGATAAGATTTCCTGTGCCTGTGCAGCGTGTCTATCTACTAACAAGGAAGTTTTGAGTTTAATTCCTTCAAAAACAATGATGTTACCCCTTCATTTCTGAGAAATATAATCTAGCGATTCAGTAGCAAAGCTATTTCATTAATAAAAGTCGCAGAGGAGTGTTGATAAGTTTCTGAATGTTCCTATGTGCACAACACTATCTCTGATCCCCGAGTTATGTGTGCGCTTTAATGAAGGCAGAGCATTAAAGGTGCAACAGACGATATGCAAAATGCTAACTTTAGCCTGCTAACATTGAAAGCAAACAATAGCACCCTCCCTGCTAATCGCCATCCAAAACCATGCATCCTGTAAAACACATGAACCAAAAGTGAGACGACCAGAGTCAACGTTATTGTATTATATCACGTGTCATTCACCAGTGAGAAAACTTTACAGTACAGTAAGTAACAGTACTACAATAACGAACGTAAACAACTGATGATGTATGATATCTGTGTGAACAGGCTGCGTTGCGTAGTTGTATGCAAACACACATACTCTGACAGAGAACACATTATCATTTCATCCGGAATGAAGGCAATGATTGAAAGAACCTACGCCTTCCACAGACGATATATATTTATAAAAATAAATTTAGACCGCTTAACATACACTGTAAAAAAAAACTGTAAAAATACAGTACAATGTACTGTAATAATTTGAAGGAATTTTCCGTATTTGTGTTTTACAGGTCTTTATCTGTATTTTGAATTACGCATTGCATTATGGGAACAAGAACTGGTCGGCGCGCAAAAAAATCGAGACGCAAGCGCCATTACACATGAAGAGGATTTTGGCCAAAGTTTCTTTTTAAAGTCGGATTTCAGATTTGTGGAAGCAGTTCTAGCACTTATATGGTAAAAAGTGAGTTATATTTTTGTTATATGTCAAATACGCTGTTTATGTGACGTTATTTAGTTGTCATCTGGCTTTGTTTGGCAAATGAATGCGGGAGCCGTCACGTTTATCATTTTATGCATATCGTCACACATTGAAATATTTAGTTCATGCTCTTGGAGCTTTCCTGAATATATGCGTGTTATAGTGTCATCATTTGTAAATGTTTATTGTAAACGGTTTATTCGTGCTGAGTGTAAGTTGTTATCGTTTCAAGCATCCAGTTGCAGTAACGCAGTTGTTTGATTTGAATGGGATGGAGATGCAACAGCCGCGGTGAAGATCCGCGGTGCAATGGATTTCTAGCATTGCGAAAGGAAAACACCATCACCTTTTCTGTCAGATGAGGTACGTTTAGACGTTTTATTGTCTTAATTTATTCATACAGACATGGATAAGTTACTTCTGCCTGTAGTCACCTGTAGTCATTCTTTACCAGATCCTTCACTAGTTTAATTCGTAGTGTTTCTGTTGTTTTCTTTTCTGTTGACAGGACTTAACTGTTTGCTGTACTGTGCTTCCCTGCATTCTCATTATGGGTTTGCATTTTGTTTTATTAATCATTATCATGTAAAATGTCGGCAAAAACACATTTAAATTCTGAGAAAACATGTTGATATAAAAAGATGATGCTGAATACTTCAAATATGTTTATGCTTAATGTTAAATGAACAGTAGAAAAACAAGTTGTGCAGGGAAGATTTAAACCTCTATGTTTGGAGTGGTTTTCTGAAGTGATCATGTAATGTTTTTCATTTTGTAATTAGTGACAATCTCCTCCCATTGTGGTAGTGAGCTACAAAATACCTGAAGAAGTTGGCACCTATCCTGGAGTTCAAAAAGGTAAGCAAAACATTTTTTATGAAATTGTGTATGTATCATATTTTTGTGTTGCTGTTTATTTAGTTAAAAATAATGAAACCACGTGTATGTGTTTGAAGTGAAAAGCTAACATCATGCAAATGGAGTCCATTGAAAACACAGTTATGTACAATGTTTGAATTGGAAAGTATTAGGGATCAATTGATAATTGAATGAACTTAAAATACTGTGTGATGGATATGGTTTTCCACCGCTTGGTCTGCATTTTACTCTGTACGTCAGTTTCATTCGTTTAATTTCTTGTGTAACTAAACACAACATATGTTTCTTAAAATAACTTTCCTGTGCAGAAATCCTGAATGAGGGTCGACAAGGCTGTGATGCAGGAAACCAAACGGCTACACATTCCTTCAAGACTGCTGAAGTTCCTGTATGTATAACAGCTTTGAAAATCCATGTAAAATTTTAGCTTTTGTCAAATCGCATAATTGAACTTTAAAGGGATAGTTCACCCAAAATTATCCCATCATTTTCTCACCCTCAAACCAGGTGACATTCTTCTTTCAGACAAATACAATCGGAGTTATATTAAAAAATGTCCTGGCTAATCCAAGGACAGTTAATGGTAGCCCAAAATCTATAGCCCAGGTAAGCACATCCATTCATTATAAAAGTGCTCCACGTGGCTCTGGGGGGTTAATAAGGGCCTTGTGTATTGATGGGTTTGTGTAGGAAAAATATCCATATTTAACACGTTATGAAGTAAAATATCTAGCCTCTGCCAGACCTTCCTCCATATTCAGCTTACAAATAAAATGTAACGCCTCATGCAATTCAAAATGCTTGCGCTACTTCCGTCGTCGTCGCGTCATTTAAGTTTTTTTTACGCTGCGTCTGACGTCGTCATCACGGCAGTTACACTTTCTTTGTAAGCTGAATACGGAAGGTGGTTTGCCAGAAGCTAGATATTTTACTTTATAACGTGTTAAATATGGATATTTTTCTTGAACAAACCCATCAATACACAAGGCCTTTATTAACCCCCGGAGCTGTGTGAATAACTCTTATAATGGATGGATGTGCTTATCTGGGCTATAGATTTTGGGCTGCCATTAACTATATTTTTTTACTATAACTCCGATTGTGTTCGTCTGAAAGAAGAAAGTCACACCTAGGAGGGCTTGACTTTCATCAATGGGTGAACTACTAACCCTTTAACTGAACAGAAAAGGAAAGTTTTTTTTTAATTTTATTTACCCAATTAGTTACCCAAAAAAAGAATGTCATTGATTACTCACCCTTATGATGTTCCAAACCTGAATTTTGGAACACAAATGAAGATCTTTTTATGAAATCTGAGAGCTTTCTCTCCCTGTGTTAACAGCCAACACAACTACCACTTTCAAGGTCCAGAAAATTAGTATAGGCATCAAAAAATTAAAACCATGTCATAACCAAATGTGATAAGATTCTAGTAACAAGCTGTTTTTGTGTCCACACCAAATGTGATAGTAAATCAATAACCACAGCCAATCAGAAGCTCTTGTGGGCTGGCACTACATAAAATGAATGCTGTTGGCGCAGTAAATACAGTACAGCACTTCTGAGTTATGCCAGAGCTACTCCAGAATGGCAGCTTACCAGTGGCCGATGCGGTTCTCGTGAGCAGTACGATGCATGCGTGATGCTGACGCAGGAGCAGACCAATGTAAACAGCATTGAAGACTGATACAGATGAGAAATTGTTGAAGTTATTTTTTGTTTTTTGAGCACAAAAAGTATTATCCTCACTTAATAAAATTAAGGTTGAACCACTGGAGTCACGTGGACTATTTTAAAGATGTATTACTACTTTTCTGGACCTTGAAAGTGTTCATTAAATTGTTGTCTATGGAGGGGTCGGAAAGGTCTTGGAATTTATCTTCATTTGTGTTCCGAAGATGAACGAAGGTCTGACGGGTTTGGAATGACATCAGGGTAAGTAATTAATGACAGAATTTAAATTTGAGTGAACTAACCCTTTTCCTATTGTGTTTTCTTAGGGTAAGGACACACCACTGACAGCAAAGAACTAGCGCTGATGAAAGCTGACCGTGTTGGGGCAAAATAGCTGTACACTTTGACTGGACTATAGCAGACTGTCAACTTGAAAATGCACTCTGCACCTATGTCTAGGGAGACTAGCTGTCTATTGCTTCAGGTATTCATCTGTATTCGTCATTCAGAAAGGCTGCAGGTACAAGCCATACATTTTGAATAACAATCATGCAATGTAATGTAATGTAAAAGCAATTACTATTTAATCTAATGTCAAGGAAGAAAATCATTTTGTTGCATAAGCTTAAATGAGAGCTGGGCTGAGGCATGTTCGGTTCGATGTGAGAGTATTTAAATATTGGTTTAAATATCCTTACACCCCTACTCAGATAAGATGATGTAAAATTAGAACAGCCTTCTGTCTGTACCGTCTTGACTTTGCTCAATTGAAACTTTCACTCTACCATTGATTAAGTCTTTAGCAATTGTTAATGTTACAACCAGCAACCCTGTCTATGTATTGTTTGTTTGCTGCCTTATTTTTGTATTGTATTGCATTTGAAATTGAAATAAAATGAAAAAGATAGATAGACTTTAACCATTGAATGCATTTTAGAATGTTAAATATAATATAAAAATAAAAAAATGTCAAAGAGTATTTAGTTGTTGATTTATTTTCTACCAAGTATATGCTATAATTTTATAGACATTTCTGAATACGGATTGTCCATGAAAGTACAGTAAATGTACTGTAAATCTACAGAATTTTCCGTTTTATTGTAGAAGGAAATGTCCGTAACAATTACGGAAAATGTACTGGTAATTTTCTGCCAGTACATTCTGTTTTTACGGATTTTTTTCAGAGTATATGAGACAACTTTCAACAAGCATAACATTTTTTCCTGTAGATAATCACCTATTGCACCTTTAATATAGAATGGTGATTAAACTGACTGGAATTATACCTGTGCATTAAAACCGTTTTAGTGTATACCTTCCAGCCACTCAGAACTGAGATAGACCATGATATAAATAATATTAACAGATACAGTTTTTAATTAGTAAATGTTGAAATTAACATGAACTAAAGTGTATTTTATTGTTTGTTCTTGTTAACTAATGTTAACAAATGAAATCTTGTTATAAAGTGCTACCATTATATCATATTAGATGATGTTCTGTCTATAATAATATAACGTATTATTCCGCAGTGGGTGTCAGCAATCCCTCTTGTATTTTGAATCCCTCCCTCCAACTACATAGCGGGATCATCAGATTATAAAAAGTAAAATGGGATACAAACAGCACTTTAATGTTAACAGAGCAATGGACTCAGATTCATCAGTCAAGAAACATTAGAATGTGTGTACGTGTAAGCAAAAGTGTATGTATACTGAATTATGTTTCAATGCCCCAGTGCACACGTGAGTGTTATTGCAGTTACGAGAAGGTCCAGAAACAGCTGTTGCTTCTAAACTTTAGGAGTGATTGGGAAAGTGCTCATTAACAGGCAGAAGTCAAAGCGGCACTTCTCCAAAAACAGCCTCCATAACCAACCCATCAGATCACTAACGAGGTGTCGATACTGATGCCGTACAGAGGGAGCAGGATTCAGGGGCGTGGGTGGAGGTGTGTACGTTACACACACACACACAGACTCTGCCCATACGCTTACACTGTATGTGTTACTCCAATCAACCACTCTTCAATAAGCACTCTCATGTGCACAATATCAAACTGTAGAGAGCGAGAGAGCTGATAGAGAATGGGAGATGCCACAAGAGATGGGAGAGATAGAGAGGGATGAGTATGGTTGTCTCAGAAAAAGACTCATCTGGACCTGTGAGGACACTAAGGCCGTAACAATGACTTAGACATTTGGGGGACCAAAGTTGTTGTTGTTTTTTTTTGGGGGGGTTAACGAAATAAGAATGTTCCGGATCCAGTTCTATAGTAGTTATGAAGTAAATTATTTCCAAATAATATTTTAAAATATGCACACATTCACTCTTATTTTCGTCTGCCTAATATGTAAAAATACATAACGTTTTTTGTCATGTTAAATTCAATTATGATTTACATGAATAATGTCATTTTCAATTCAAAGTTGTGAAATTTCATAAAAAAAGGGAAGTGGTTTGCATCACTTGATATTACTGTTGTTTACTGAACTTTTTTTTATCATAAAATAGTTGTCAAATATTAAATGTTAAGCTACTTACATCTTACGACGCACTCTTTCACTCCTATAACTAAAGTTTCACGCTGGAATTCGCAGTAACAGTAAGCCCCGCCTTCTTTGATTTTGATTGGCCATCTCACTCATTCTGACAGTAATGAGTGCTGTTAGACTGCTGAGGCTGACCAACCTAAAAACTTAACATTTTACATTTTACTTTTGTCATCCTAGCAACAAACAGAGAGGTTTGTAATGGAGTACAGCAGAGCAGCATCAAGAGTTTAAAATGTGGCCATTTCTAATTTTTCGAGGAGATTTCTCCCCTCAATGTCTATGGTGATTACGGCCCTGTACTATTGTACATTCATATGCAGTGTTAATTACAAGAAAACAAAATTACTAACAAAAATGTTGGTTAATGAAGGGGTTTGTCAATGGCAACGAAGAAACAATGAAAATGTTTAAATGATTAAGATTAAAACTGATGACGAAAATCTAAAAGAAAAAAACACCACAGAATGTAATACAATCATACTGTAGTCTTGAGCTTAGTGATCTGAAATAAAATGTTAATAAATACACGCTGTAGTCAATTAAATAAAGTGTATTGAAATTAATAACTATTATATTGTACCAAACTGAATGAATATAACATGCTGAAGTATGACTATATTTAAAAGCACGTTTTTGTTAAAAGACAAAAAATATTAATAAAAATCTACACTTTGCAGTGGGAATATATTAGTCTCTCAAGCTCATTTCCATCGGACAAAAAGGACACAATACACGGTTAAAACGATCCGTTAGCATTTTACTAACAGGGCCTGTCAAACCATGACCCCTTGTTTGGGCGCAAGGCTGTAGGGTGAACTTGATTTCACCAAATGAAACATGTTCCTGCATCAACATCTTGATCCGGCATTCCAACTAACCAATCAGATATGAGGCACAGGTTTACAGTTTGTGTCAAAGGCTTTTTAAAAGGCTTAGCTGCTTCTACATTAGTGTTATTCACCTCATTTCCCTTTGATTTTAGGGATAAGGTATGGCTAGGGTTAGGTTTAGGGGTATGGATAGGGTTAAGACAACATTTTCAGACAGGAATGTTGTTCAAGGATTAAAATTGTTTTTTTGATCCAGGAACGTCTTACTTTTCACGGTGACCATAATAGCTCAGAAAAGCGTGATTCCCCACCAGCCACCTTGTCCCTATGCCGCGATGTCTTGGCTCTGATCTGTTGTTTTTGTGCCTTTGCTCTTGTTGCATGCGTACGCTCAAATGCTTTTTATCAAATTTCATAGCAGGTCCACTACATTGATTCCTCTCAAGTTTCCAAGCTAAATACTTTTTCTTTCACTCTTCTTTTGTGGTTCAGAGAACACAAAATCCCTTCAGGTGCTCGGATTGTAAAGTATTATTGATATACTGAATGCCGTTGAGTCTCATAAGTGGGTGACTCTAAGAGGAGAATTCCTCTGGCTGAAAGGTGATGCTCAAACCGACCTTGTCTTTGAGGTTCAGGTTTGTATTTTTCCTTACAAATCTAAATGAGATTGCCTTTGCAATATAAAATGACTAAATACAATCCTACCAGTGTCCAAACAAGCATTTGCACAAAAATGCATGCACATACACAAATAAAGATGGAGATTGGCAGGATGTGCATCTTTTATTCTGAAAACATCATGTGCCATTCACTGACCACGGTCAAGGCCTCACAATAGAAGATTGCTTCACATCAAATCAAATATATTGCTCTTAGCGTTGCTTTCTTAGATCACAACCAAATTGTTATGCTAAAGCATAAAGGGACACCAAAAACGGCAACATTCTTCCCAACTCCTCATCCCCCGCCCACTTTCTTTGACGTTTTACAGTATTTCACTTTGATGGGGACATAAAGTTAGCCTTAAGAAAGGAGCAGGGTGGCTGGAGGTGATTGCACTAGCGGGTGGTGTAGGGTCTGAATCAAGTCAAATACACAAGGCTTCTCGGTTCAACAAACTAAAAAAAAAATCAATCTATTCGGCCCAATAGGTCTCAGACTGCAATTATAAAAAGCGGTAGCGGCGAACAATAAAGTCTACCTTAGCGTGCACAAACTGAACAAAAGAAGAAAATAAGGAGAGAACTGGAGAAGACAACATGTATTGTTGAGCACAAAATAAAGTCCCAGTTGTTGGTCAATAGACTCTGAATTTGGTTGCTGTTGATCTCATAACTGGGACAAAGGATAGAGGTATGATAGCTTTTTGGCTGTGAATATGCTGTCATTATTATGAAGAAAAAAAAGCTATTTTTCCACAATTCTTTGACAAACCTGACCTAACTGAATAAAACTGCTTGTGAATCAAAGGCTTTGCAGGACAATCAGGCAAATAATGGAACTTCATGAAGAGAGTTTATAAAATCTGACATAATGTGGATGTATGTGCAGTGTGTGTGTGTGTGTGTGTGTGTGTGTGTGTGTGTGTGTGTGTGTGTGTGTGTGTGTGTGTGGACTGGTAATCCCTACGTTATGGGGACAAAATGTCCCCAAAAGATGGCAATATCAAATTTTTGTCCTTGTGGGGACATTTTTTGGTCCCCATGAGGAAAACATCTTATAAATTACACTAAGTGATGTTTTTGAAAATGTAAAATGCAGCATGTCTCCTGTGATGGGTAGGTTTAGGGGCAGGGGCAGTGTAGGGGGATAGAAAATATGGTTTGTACAGTATAAAATGCATTACGCCTATGGAATGTCCCCACAAAACATGGAAACACAACATGTGTGTGTGTGTGTGTGTGTGTGTGTGTGTGTGTGTGTGTGTGTGTGTGTGTGTGTGTGTGTGTGTGTGTGTTTGTGTGTGCGTGGAAGTGTGATTGCACCACACATACTGTACATGTCCGTGTTTGCTTCCTGTGCTTGGAAAAAACACAGCTGCAATAAACACACTCTCAGTTACCTTTGCAAATAGAGGTCAAACCTCTTTCTCAAGAGCTGGGGAAGATAAAGTGTACCTGGGAGATACTCCCAATGACAGCTGTGTTATTTGTGTAGCCACTGAGCAAAAACAGACCTCCTAACTACAGCAGAGAGGAAAAGAAGAGGAAACCGCTTTTCATCCACTGCTCTTTCAAAGAAAAGATGCGGCCAAACTCATACAAGCCACCTTTCTCATTCTCAGCTCATGAACTATATTATTATTTATTGATTATTTACCTTAATGTGTAATCAATATTATTACTTTTCTTATAGGAATAGTTCACACAAAAACAGAAATTCTGTCATCATTTACTCACTGTCAAGTTGTTCCAAACCTGTATACATTTCTTTCTTCTGCTGAACACAAAAGAATATATTTTGAAGAGTGTTGGTAACCAGACAGATGAGTAAATGGTGACAATTTTCATTTTTGGGTGAACTATCCCTTTAAAAAAATTGTGTGATATGGCTCAATTGTGTCTACATCACAACTGTAAATAGAATTGAAAGAAGTCATGTATCTCTTTAGATTGGGTAAACCCAGCCTGATCTGCCAGCAATTCGATTTTGCCCCTGCAACTCAGTTTGGAACATTTCTACTGCTTCTGTTACACTTTTGCAGGAACCAATCACAGACTGGCTTATCCACCTGGTGTTTCCATCTACTGGTGGGTTTTACACGATGACGGATAGAGAAGCGATGGGTCGTTACCCGTTGATCACGCCTCTTGTGGTCTGATTGGTTGAAGGACTATCCAATTGCGTACAGAGTCATTTAAATTATGCTCGTTGATCACGCCTCTTGTCCAGTAGAAAATACAGAGCAGACTCCCCAGACCAATGTTCAATCTTTAATTGAGCTTGGTCTGGTGATATTTTCTGGAGTATTTCTCTGGATCATACTGAATAAAACTGCCTCAATAGAATGAGTTGGTATTTATAGACTGATTTAAACACATCTGATTTCAACATTAAAATATTTTTTGGTGATTTCAATTTATATTGTGGACTTTTATGAATTCATGTTTTTACACATTCACACAAGGTTAAATTACCTGTAAATATTCAGATTAAGAAATTACTATCTCATTTTTTTAGATTTTACAACTCAAATTTCTAAAATTCAAATTTTTTGAAATACAAAAACTAGAACAAAGTTCAAGCTTCCATGTTACAGTATAGTCGAACTGAGCATTTCGCTCAATAAAATATATAAAAAATATTTTAATCATTTTCTATAGCTCCATCTAATCTAATTGGTTCTAATGCTCAACTGCTGCTGCAAAAAAAGCATGTTGTAAATAGAATATTTTAAGCAGCGGTGCATGTCGACCTAAATGGAATTATGTAAACAACACTTCTTACAAGTGAATCTAAGCTGCTGTAATCATTATCTTGATAATTTTCTAGATTAATTCTCTAGGCTTAGTTTGCACACATCCTGATAAAAAAAAAAATCTTATTTAGAGCACCGTCCCTCAGGGGTGGAAATACCTCAGTGTGAGCTTTGATGAGACCCTAGCAAATGTGAAACTTTAGTCGAGTGCTTTGTCTCCACAGCCGCCCAGAGGAGGAGAGGAGAGGCCAGTTTAATTTTCTGCGCTTCATTAGTTAGCTAGACCTCTGGAAGCCCCCCCATTGGGCCGGCCTGCCACCACACACACACACACACACACACACACACACACACACACACACACACCCCTCTCAACCTGTCTCTAAGGGTGTTCAGCACCGCGCTGATTAGCCCCGTCGACAAATGCATGCACTCACACACGTGCACACGTACAGTTCAGGTGTGGCTCGAGGCAGCACGCATGCTTCAGCTCAATTGCTTTTTATCAGATTTCATCAGGGAGCCATTACCTCTGTCTCTTTACCTTTTAGGCTTCGGTTACCCTGCTATCTTTCTCCTCTTTTTTGTGCCGCTGGGCAGACGCATGCATGTTTAACCATATACATTTTGAGTGTGAGAAGGTTAACTGTATAATGTTAACCTCCTGTGGCTAGCTCCAATTTGGCCGAATAGAAAATGCTGGAGCCTTTAACACTAGCAAAGATGTTCATGTTCCTTTTTTTAGCACTTGGCTGCCTCGATCAGAGACGACCTAATTCTTTCACCAATAGAAAGTGTTTTAACTGGTCTTAATGCATGTAAAAAGTTACTTTTTATTAATGAATAGAAATCAAAATGAGTTTTGTGGTTTTTAGACAGTGTGTTATAGGCTGTTTAGGCTCACCCTCCTTCATGTCATTCCAATCCTGTATGAACATAGTAAATGATGATGAATTTTCGTTTTTCGTGAACAATTATTTTAATGTTGATGGTATTGTTTACTTTGTTGCGTTTAGTGTACTGTTTGCATGTTGTTTGTGTACTAAGCTTGCCAGAAAATTCCCATTTAGCCTGTTTATGATGAGACAGACAACTATTTCCACTACAAGAACATACATTTTAAACCTCATAAGCATTGTTTGCTATTCATTATGTTGCATAGCACTAAAAGAGAGAAAGCTGTTGAGAAATGAAAGAGAGAAAAATATAAAGTTATCAAATGAGTTTATGTCATTTCAGACAAATTCACTTAAAAGTCACTGTGATTATGATTTCCAAACTTATAGGAACTATACAGCGTAGCTAAGCACTAAGTCACCTATGCTAGTGTACTTTTAAATTTTGAAATAAGTGAACAAATGAATGAATGAGTGGATGAAGGAATTTAGCAGATAATTAACATTTAACATTTACAGTTTTTCTCTTCTTGCAAATCAAACCGATGACTCATGTTGCACTTCACAGATTTTTATCCAATCAAATGCTCTCTAAAATGATGCTTCCCTTCCCCCTAATAACACCTGCAACTGACTAGAAAGAAGCAATTCAAATTCATGGCTGTGATGTAACAAGTCTATTGGCTATATATATATAGCCATATATATATATATATATATATATATATATATATATATATATATATATATATATATATATATATATATATATATATATATATATATATATATTTATAGGTCCTTCTCAAAAAATTAGCTTATCATGAAAAGGTTCTCTAAGCGAGCTATTAACCTAATCATCTGAATCAACTAATTAACTCTAAACACCTGCAAAAGATTCCTGAGGCTTTTAAAAACTCCCAGCCTGGTTCATTACTCAAAACCACAATCATGGGTAAGACTGCTGACCTGACTGCTGTCCAGAAGGCCATCATTGACACCCTCAAGCGAGAGGGTAAGAAACAGAAAGAAATTTCTGAGCAGAATAGGCTGTTCCCAGAGTGCTGTATCAAGGCACCTCAGTGGGAAGTCTGTGGGAAGGAAAAAGTGTGGCAAAAAACGCTGCACAATGAGAAGAGGTGACCGGACCCTGAGGAAGATTGTGGAGAAGGACCGATTCCAGACCTTGGGGGACCTGTGGAAGCAGTGGACTGAGTCTGGAGTAGAAACATCCAGAGCCACCGTACAAAGGTGTGTGGAGGAAATGGGCTACAGGTGCCGCATTCCCCAGGTCAAGCCACTTTTGAACCAGAAACAGCGGCAGAAGCGCCTGACCTGGGCTACAGAGAAGCAGCACTGGACTGTCCCTCAAATTTTGCATGTCATTCGGAAATCAAGGTGCCAGAGTCTGGAGGAAGACTGGGGAGAAGGAAATGCCAAAATGCCTGAAGTCCAGTGTCAAGTACCCACAGTCAGTGATGGTCTGGGGTGCCATGTCAGCTGCTGGTGTTTTATCAAGGGCAGGGTCAATGCAGCTAGCAATCAGGAGATTTTGGAGCACTTCATGCTTCCATCTGCTGAAAAGCTTTATGGACATGATTACCTGCTCACAGTGCCAAAACTACTGGTAAATGTTTTACTGACCATGGTATTACTGTGCTCAATTGGCCTGCCAACTCTCCTGACCTGAACCCCGTAGAGAATCTGTGGGATATTGTGAAGAGAAAGTTAAAAGACGCAAGACCCAACACTCTGGATGAGCTTAAGGCCAATATCGAAGCATCCTGGGCCTCCATAACACCTCAGCAGTGCCACAGGCTGATTGCCTCCATGCCACGCCGCATTGAAGCAGTCATTTCTGCAAAAGGATTCCCGACCAAGTATTGAGTGCATAACTGAACATAATTATTTGTAGGTTGACTTTTTTTTGTATTAAAAACATTTTTCTTTTATTGGTCGGATGAAATATGTTAATTTTTTGAGATAGGAATTTTGGGTTTTCATGAGCTGTATGCCAAAATCATCAGTATTATAACAATAAAAGACCTGAAATATTGCAGTTGGTGTGCAATGAATCTACAATATTTGAAAGTTTAATTTGTATCATTACATTATGGAAAATAATGAACTTTTATCACAATATGCAAATTTTTTCAGAAGGACCTGTACATATATGCTCAACCCAAACTTCCTGTTAAAATATGAGTGATATGCCAATACAGTACAGAACAATGCATTTTTTTTGGTTCCGTTTATATTAGTAGGCTATCCTTTAAAATACGCATCTAAGAAACGTATCAGGTACCTGCCAGCCTGATCCCAAATAACTCCCACTAATTCACCCATAGAGAAATCAGAAGTACAGTAGGCTACTATTTCAGTTCTGAAGAACTTGGGATCAGTACCAAAGAATTATATAACATTCCCTTAACAGTCTAATAAGAGCCTGGGACTGTGGCCGGTGTGTATTTAGGCTGGCACAGAGCTGGATGATGGCCGAGTACAGTGTCAGCCATGGGTGCCATTTCTGTAATGGGGTTTACATTTATTGCCTTGAGGATAATCCACTTTAGACGGGAAGCACTACCTACAGCCATTAAATCTAATCCCATGGACTCAGTTTAATTGTCTGGTTTCTGAACACACAGCAAGTTGTGGAGATTGCACTGTGGAGGCTGCAGGAAGTATATATGAGAAAGCATGACTGTGGTGATGATAATTATGTTGATGAAATCTTCATGACACCAGGATGACTTAAACAAGGACACTCCAATATGATAAGTACCTCAAAAATGTTTTCTGACAACAGTAAAAAAGCAAGCAAATTATTTAAATTAGATTTGATTTACTTTAACTTTTATTTACCTTAACTTAAAGCTGCAGTCCGTATTTTTTGGGTTAAAAATTGTCCAAAATCAATTTTTGAGCAAGTACATAACCAGCCAGTGTTCAAAACTATCTGCTTACCTTAGCTCGATTTACAACGGCAAGCTTGTAATAATGTTTTTAATTCCAGTGGTCCTGGTGGATTTCCGCGGGAGATTCGAGCATATATCAGTACACATCAATAAGAAGTCCAGGCTAGTAGGCTATATAGAGTGTGATAGCGGATGTTGGAGGAGGAGATTTATAGTCTTTTCTTACAGTGCTTGATAAAATTAAACTTATCAATTTGATAGCGGATCCAGAAAGGTTGAAACCTCAATCAGTGATAGTGACATCTGGAGATTCGCCCGATGTAAAATGCAAAAGACTTCGGACTTTCGGTATGGCTACAGAAAAAAGAGAGACTTCAACCGAGCCAAAACAAGGATAAAAAAAGGCTTTTGAAAGGTGGCGTTAACTCCGTGCTTTGAAGGGGTTCAAAGCGGGTGCAGAGACAGCTTTTTTTCTGTTGAACAGGTCGACATTTCAATGGTTATTATGTAACAGTAGCACACTTCGCTTAATTCATACAGTAAAAGTTACGGAGTTTTTTTGTGTGCTTTGCGATGCTTTTCCCACGTAGGCCTAGTTGGTCAGCACAAAAGTGGATGTTAGTTACTTACTTGTTCAGATAACATTCTTATGTTGGTCATACCAAACGGTAGAATCTGTGATTCTGAATGACAGTATCCACACGGCGCGGTGACTGACAGCCCTTCTCATGACAGACGCACATTCTCCTCAAAACATTGTATTCATTCGCGCTGTGCGGTGCCGAGGCACGACTCACGTAGAGTTGATAATTCCGCGAATAACTGCAGTTGCAGATTTCAAACAGAGATGGCGACAAAGAGGAAAAACTACGGACTGCAGATTTAAAGTAAAATCTTTGTTTAATAATTGGCAAAGCAAATACCTTTAATATTTAACATACATTATTGATTACATTTGCATGTTTAAAAGGTGCTTAATTATTTTGAAATGTTTAATTCTAATGCATTTAAATACAATTAGTAATGTGTAAATCTGTATATTGCATTACCATTTATAAATGTGACTATTTAATACATTAATGGACAAAATAAACACACACAAACATATACACAATCAGGCATAACATTATGACAGAGGTATGGACTCCACTAGACCCCTGAAAGTGTGCTGTGGTATCTGGTACCGAGATGTTAGCAGCAGATCCTTAAAGTCCTGTAAGTTGCAAGGTGGGGCCTCCATTGATGGGACTTGTTTGTTCAGCACATCCCACAGATGCTCGATTGGATTGAGATCTGGGGAATTTGGAGGCCAAGTCAAAACCTCAAAATCATTGTTGTGCTCCTCAAACCATTTTTGAACCTCTGCTTTGTGGCAGGGCGCATTATCCTGCTGAAAGAGGCCACAGACACCAGGGAATACCGTTTCCATGAAAGGGTGTACATGGTCTGCAACAATGCTTAGGTAGGTGGTACGTGTCAAAGTAACATCCACATGGATGCAGGGCCCAAGATTTTCCAGCAGAACATTGCCCAAAGCATCACACTGCCCCCGCCGGCTTGCCTTCTTCCCATAGTGCATCCTGGTGCCATGTGTTCCCCAGGTAAGCGACGCACCCAGCCATCCACTTGTTGTAAAATAAAACTTTATTCATCAGACTAGGCTACCTTCTTCCATTTCTCCATTGTCCAGTTCTCATGGGCACCCTGACTGGTCTGTGGCTATGCAGCCCATTACACAACAAACTGTGATGCACTATGTATACTGACACCTTTGTATAAGAAACCACCATTAACTTCTTGAGAAATTTTAGCTACTGTAAATCATCTGTTTGATCGGATCACACAGGCCAGCCTTTGCTCCCCACGTGATATAATGAGCCATGGCTGTCCATGACCCTGTCGCCAGTTCACCACTGTTCCTCTGCAGTGGTCAGTATCTATAAAAAGTCCCCACAAGAGCTGCAGTTTTGGAGATGCTCTGATCCAGTCGTCTAGCCATCACAATTTGTTAAACTCGCTCAATTCCTTACGTTTGCACATTTTTCCTGCTTCTAATACATCAACTTTGAGGACAAAATGTTCACTTGTCATAATGTTTTGCCTGATCGGTATATATATATTTATATATATATTTGCAGTGCACACAAAGTATATACACAACTTTCTATATGTATGTACTGTATATATTTATTGTGAGCATATACTCTATGTAAATATGAAATTGCCATAATGGATCAGTGTTTTCTGGAGAGAAAAAAAATTCTGTCAGATCTGTCAGATCTTTTTACTCATCGTTTTTAGAAGAATCATCAGGTTAAAGTAGATGACTGATCTTTCAAAGTGGGCGAGATTTGTCTCTCCAAGCCTAGTGTTTTCTGCACAAACATACATTTCCGTAGAGATAATGCAGCCACATACCACTCGGATGTGTAATGTGGTCACATAATTCCTCATGCAATATCACTATATCTTTCATACCTGCCAACAATCTTTTATTTTTTTATTTTTTTACAGCCACTATTTTTCACCCCCTTTACACACGAAGATTGCACAGTGCATCCACAAAGCATGCATTTATCTCAACTGAATGCAGGGGCATGGGAAGGCTCACAGCAATTAACATTCACTCACACAAATACGGGCCATCTTGACCTCTTTCCCACTACTGCAAAAACACACACTAATAATCTCACACAAACCCGTGCATTCACTCTCACAAAGAATCTCTCACTAAGACAATGCACATCTCACACACACTGACATGCTCACTCTGTGACAGAGACAGAGGTGTTTATGAGTGGACTGTTTGGAGCGGAAGTAGCGCTGTTCTCTGACCCAGACTCCAGGCCTCAGGGGAAGGTCAGATCCTCTTGACCCCTGCGTTCCATAGGCCTCGCCTGCTGCAGCATAAAGCACTCTCGATATGTCTTCCAGACAAACACACACACTCACACACACACACGCAAACACTAAGTCTCACAGTCCTAGATGCTCACCATTAATAAATGGCCTCACAGAAGTTCTGATTACTAATGTGACCACAAAACTCATCTTTAGCAGATTATCTTTTATTGATGACATGGATTTTTATTTGAATATGTTCCTTGAGGTTCACTTAAAATGTTAATATAGTTTTTTGCACACAAAAAAACCCAAAACAAAACAAATACAATATATGCTGGGGAAAAAACAAATTTTTTTTTCCATCTACATTCTGACCCTCTGTCTGAAATGTTCAGTTTTTAAGGGACGGTTTCTTTAAGGCTTGTCAGTATGGACACTGTTATGATTGGTTAAAGGGGTCCTATTATGCCCCTTTTTACAAGATGTAAAATAAATCTCAGATGTCCCCAGAGTGTGTATGTGAAGTTTTACCCACAGATCGTTTATTCTAACATGTTAAAATTGTCACTTTTTGTTTGTCCCTTTAAATGCAAATGAGCTGCTGCTGCCAACCCCCTTTCATGAAGAGGGCGAAGCCTCAAGAGCTCTGTTAGCAGCTCTGATTACTTCACGCAGACACACACTGAAAATGTCCAAAACTGTTCAGCCTTTTATGTTCACCGGAATCAGACAATGATGGAGAGACTTACGAAGAAGTGACAACATGTAGAATGCAACACAACTTTTCTGAATTATTAGTTGATGAATTTATGTTATGATGTTAATTTAACTATTTCAACTCATTGATTAGCATATTCTGTTATGATAATCTATAAATTGCTTGTGTGTGAACTGTTGTAAGATGCCTTCAAAGCCAGAGAATATATGCTACAAGATAGAACATGTATATTTTAGTTTAATTTCGGTTATGACTTATGTTGTCATCTTGCTTTTACAATATTTTATTGCACCTGTGTTACGTACTGTATTGCAATAAATGTGAAAAGACAGATTGCGACAGCTTGAGCAGACTCCCAAATGTACTACAACAACTCTTCCTCTTCTCCAAAGCAGCCCAGCATGGCCTCACCCCCTTTTTTTGCGTGATCCATGTTCTATGGCAGGGTTTATGTAAATTTTAGGGTTTGTGATGTAACCAACCCGGGAAAAAGCTCATTGTAGTCCCTACCAGCCATCTGTTGTAGTCCTTAAAAAGCAATTTCTGTAAAATAAAATATCTTTTGCGTTGAAATTCGAGCAAACTTTGCTGATGTTGTTTATGCTCAAACAGCAACATTACTCACTAACCAAAGTTAAAAAAGTGAAATCATAATCAAGGATCCCTTTAACATAATTTCATAGGAAACAGTATCAACAGGCACTCGCTATTGCATGTGAGTAAGTGTTTTTATATGGATAATGTGAAAACATTATCCATATAAAACCGTCATTTACAGACAAAGCATTATGAACTCATTTACTTACAGTTTGTGATTGCAGCTGCTGTCAGATCCAATACAGCTGGTGCTTCATCTTTTAACAAAAGTTTCTTTGCAAACTCTCCATTACTCTGTGCCTCGCTGACAAAACAAAATGCTCAGAACAAACATATAATCCTCCAACACAATCAAGGACGCCATTAAAATAAACCATCCACTTGTTTCTGGGATCCTTGTGAAGTCTGTACAGAGACGCAAAGGAGCTGTTTAAACTGGATGAGTCAAAGTAAACATTCTTTCACTCTTCCATTTGTCCTGTTGTCGACAGACTCAAGTCCATGGAACATGTCATAAACAAAATGCACATCTGTATACCGTATCCAGTGTAGACAGCGGTAGTGATTATAATGGGTTCTATTTAAGGTATTTTTATGCTAGGGTACTCCCAAATGTTAACAAAAATAAATAAACATATTTTCTGTTATGTGAAACTATATGGTTGAAATTTTTTCTAGCATGGGAAAGTCCCTTCTTAATAATACTGCGTTCTACCTGGAGCTGTATGTGTCCTCGGAATTATGCATTTCTATGGCAACACTTTTAATGGCAAAATTAATCTGCAGTGGTCAGGTGGTAGAGCGGTCAAGTTGGAGCTCTCCGAAAATTCAGGATTCACAAGTTGTAATTACAAGTTCTACGGGGACATGAATGCTTTATACAAGTTAGAATCTTTAATTATGGTAATTCTGGCATGGCGTAAATGCACCATGAGCCCCTCCTTTTTACTCACACAATTAAAATTATTATTGTTTATGGCTGACATGACTAAAAGTATTACTTTTTAAAGAAATCAGTCAGTAAGTAAAAATGCAAACCATCTAAAACATCAGAGCAACCACATAGCAACATGCAAAACAGCAACCTCATAACAACACGCTAACATTTAGGACACTGTAGAATAACAACATGCTAACATTCAAAACACCTTAGAAACCTTATAACAACACGCTAACATTCAGAACACTGTAGAAACATTATAACAACATGCTAACATTCAGAAGACCTTAGAAACCTTATGACAATGTGCTAAAATTCAGAAGACCTTAGAAACCTAATAACAACATGCTAACATTCAGGACACTGTAGCAATCTCATAACAACATGCTAAAATTCAGAACACCTTAAGTCTAATTTATACTTCTGCGTCGAGTGTAAGCCGTAGCTACGTCGTTTACATTTAGGCATTTAGCAGACGCTTTTATCCAAAGCGACTTACAACATAGGAGTACAGGAAGCGATCAGTCATGAATAGGCGCAAAACGCAAAAAGTGCCTTAAATACCAAGTTTTGGATATTACATAGAATAAGGTTAAGCTAGAATAAGGAAGGAATAATACGTCGTAGGCTGTGTGTTGCATGCATAGCCTACGACGTACCCTGATGTGCACCTCTCCAAAAATGTAACATTGCATCGATTATACGCGGACCACAAGCGCTGTGATTGGTCTGCCAGAACCCCTCCCTCATGGATACCCATGCTCCCTCTGCGTGTGTAACTTCCAAGTGGCAACCTCCCTGTGGTCTCTCTTGAAGCCAATAAGGAAGTGACTTAAACTGCAGTTCATCGACTGGCCACTAGAGACAGGCTCTAGAAGGGAGCAGAATCGAATTGAGCCCCATGTTAAAATGCCCAACTTTACAGCAGAAAAAAAAACATGTTTACAGCCTGATACAAGTTCTAGTTTTGGTCTAAACGGCTAATTTTGCCCTTCATGACAACTGTGAGGGGGGGGAGGGGGGTTATAACTCATTCGTTTACACTATATAAAGGCTTAAAGTTCTGCATAATTAAGGGTGTGGCCACTTTGAGTGGCAGGTGTGTAGCCATTTTTTTTGCTGTCTGTTAGTCATCGCGTCACCTCAGCTCTGCCCACGTCCCTCCTCTTTGCCCATTTTCTGTTATCCGGGAGTGACACACGATGACGCGCTGCTAAGATGGCAACGGCCAGCTTGACCCTACTTTACTTTACCCTAACCTCATAACAACACGCTAACATTCAGAACACCTTAGAAACCTCATAACAACACGCTAACATTCAGAACACCTTAGAAACCTCATAACAACATGCTAACATTCAGAACACCTTAGTAACCTCATAACAACACGCTAACATTCAGAACACCTTAGTAACCTTATAACAACACTAACATTCAGAACACCTTAGAAACCTCATAACAACACGCTAACATTCAGAACACCTTAGTAACCTCATAACAACACGCTAACATTCAGAACACCTTAGAAACCTCATAACAACACGCTAACATTCAGAACACCTTAGTAACCTCATAACAACACGCTAACATTCAGAACACCTTAGTAACCTCATAACAACACGCTAACATTCAGAACACCTTAGAAACCTCATAACAACACGCTAACATTCAGAACACCTTAGTAACCTCATAACAACACACTAACATTCAGAACACCTTAGAAACCTCATAACAACACTAACATTCAGAACACGTTAGTAACCTCATAACAACAGCACGCTAACATTCAGAACACCTTAGTAACCTCATAACAACACGCTAACATTCAGAACACCTTAGAAACCTCATAACAACACGCTAACATTCAGAACACCTTAGAAACCTCATAACAACACGCTAACATTCAGAACACCTTAGTAACCTCATAACAACACACTAACATTCAGAACACCTTAGAAACCTCATAACAACACACTAACATTCAGAACACCTTAGTAACCTCATAACAACACACTAACATTCAGAACACCTTAGAAACCTCATAACAACACACTAACATTCAGAACACGTTAGTAACCTCATAACAGCACGCTAACATTCAGAACACCTTAGAAACCTCATAACAACACGCTAACATTCAGAACACCTTAGTAACCTCATAACAACACGCTAACATTCAGAACACCTTAGTAACCTCATAACAACACACTAACATTCAGAACACCTTAGTAACCTCATAACAACACACTAACATTCAGAACACCTTAGAAACCTCATAACAACACACTAACATTCAGAACACGTTAGTAACCTCATAACAACACGCTAACATTCAGAACACCTTAGAAACCTCATAACAACAGCTAACATTCAGAACACCTTAGTAACCTCATAACAACACACTAACATTCAGAACACCTTAGTAACCTCATAACAACACACTAACATTCAGAACACCTTAGAAACCTCATAACAACACACTAACATTCAGAACACGTTAGTAACCTCATAACAGCACGCTAACATTCAGAACACCTTAGAAACCTCATAACAACACGCTAACATTCAGAACACCTTAGAAACCTCATAACAACACGCTAACATTGAGAACACCTTAGTAAACTAGTAGCAACACTCTGGCTACCAATCTTAACAGGCCAGCATCATAAAATCAGCATCTTAAAAAAAAAGAAGATTTTATATACTACCGGTCAAAATTGGGGACAGTAGTATTCATTATTTTATTCAACAAGAACTCACTAAATTGATCAAAAGTGACAGCAAAGACATTTATGTAACAAAAGATTTATATTTCAAATCAATGCTGTTCTTTTGAACTTTCTACTCATCAAAGAATCCTGAAAAAAAAAAAAGATAAATGTTTATGCAGTTCTGAAGGATCATGTGACACTTAAGACTGGAGTAATGATGTGGAAAATTCAGCATTGCCATCACAGGAAAAATCAAATATACAGTTATTTTAAATTGTAATAATATTTCACAATATTACTATTTTATATTATATTTTATATAATTTTTTTAATCAAATTAAAGCAGCCTTGGTGAGCATCTTAACAAAATCTTTCCGACTCATTTGAACAGTAGTAACAGTCAAGTGGACATTACAAACTTGAGCTCTTAGTAGGCAATCAGAAATAATTACAACAAAATATTTTCCAACACTAAACTGTTTTAAGCTCATAATATGCAGCAAACATTTTAGCACAAAGTGTGCTAACTTTATTTATGCGTGTTTATTATTGTCTGAGCGGCTCCGTTGGACACTTCGACTGAGAGAAGCCATTTGCTGTGTGTTGAGTGGACATGATGTAGCTGTTAGCTACACGTGCTGGTTAAATCAAGTGTAATATATTGCTGGCGTCTGTTTGTGTGTGACTTTGAGAGAGTGTGCGTCACCACCCTTTGAGCAGATGTTACATTTGGCAATACATTAAGAGTATGTGCATTTACTTAGCCAAAAATCACCCTAGAAACATTCATATCTCACAGCTCCATTGAAATGAGACATCACATTTTATAAACGCTTCCACCAGCAGTCATCCATGCCCTACAACAGCGTGTACATATACAGTCGTCCTCTCTCTATCTTTGTCTCTCTCTTTTTGATCTCGTTTACCCCCCAACACACACACACAGCCGTTTCCCCCTGACACTCTTCTCTTTCAGACTAAACAATTGTGACTTGGCTGGGAAAGAGCTTTGGATCTCTCTCTCTCTCTCTCTCTCTCTCTCTCTCTCTCTCTCTCTCTCTCTCTCTCTCTCTCTCTCTCTCTCTCTCTCTCTCTCTCTCTCTATCGCCGTAGATTGCTTTAATTGGAGTGGCAGGCACAGATACTCTCTCAACAGACGCAATGCACCGGGGAGCTCCCACTCCTGGCAGCAGTCTTCCATTAGCGCTCCAAATAAAAGAAAGTTGAGAGCTGTTTTTCAGGTGTTTATCGCTAACTCAGCTTCAGGCAGCTGCTAACTCCTCTCCCCTCTAGCTTTTGCCTGCACAAAGTTTTTCAAAGTTTCTTGACCTTTAGCACATCTGTTTTCTTCCTGTTCACTTTACTCTGATGTGCAACATAAAAAAAGTATTTATCCACTCTCTGTGGATTTTTTAAAGTCTATGATCAACAGGTTTATAGAACAAATATATCTGTAAAGATGCAATAAAAACAAATAAGGTAATAAAAAGTAATACAGGTAACATTAGATGCAGAAAGAAATTCCCCACAGATAATTAATAACACATAAATGGAAGTGTAAAACAAATAGTTTGGGTCTTAGATGCTATAATTGGTCAATGCAGTCTTTCCACCATGCTAAAACACAAAACATAATTTATATAAAAATAACTGAAGCTGTCCATTCAATGCATCGAGTGAAAATGCAAAAACTAATGCAATTAATAAATGAAATAAATATAATAAACAATCAATTCATTCAAAATATTTCTAAAAAAATGTATCATGTTCCCCTGAAATGTACATACATTTATCTATATGGAAGCATAAGAATAATAAAATACTTTTGTATACTTATGACATAAAACTGACTATGTTATTGAACTGAACTGAATCAACATTGAACTTGACTCAAGTGAATAACAACACTTCTTCTGTAGATCTGCTGATAGATAAATGTAACTAATTTCATAATTGAATACATTTACAGTTACTGAACCAAACTAAATCAACACTGAAATATAAAGTTCAGTCATGAAACTATATTAATCGCTGATTGTTTCATTCAGTTCTACGACACCAACCAACCAGAGGTACTTCCTCATTTACGAGGTTTTATGTATCCTAGCCACTATCAGCATGCCGCACATTATGAGAACTTCCATAATCCCAGCTCCTCCCCAGCGCCACCTGTTGAGATCTGCTACGGGGGGTTTTATCATTCTGCAGCAGCCTTTCCTTGTTGTTATCTTGACTAAGCTGAACTTATGTATTTGCTCAGCAGCAGTAGCAGCAGCAGATCTCAAGCCTATGCACATTCCATGCTCTATGCTGTTTGAATCTATTTCACTCCGAGAGTTGTCATGATTGAACTGACTTTGGCTAAATAATGACACTATTGAGCTCTTAATCAATGCAAACAGAATTCAGTTCTGCCAACAATAGTGTCATTAATAAAAAGTAATACACAGGTAACATTGAATATTGAAAGAAGAAAGATTTTCACCAAATATTAACTAATAATATATAAATGGAAGTGTAAAACAAATATTTTGGGTCTTAGATGCTATAATTGGTCAATGTTGATTCAATTCAGTTCAATAACAGAGTCAGTTTTATGTCATAATTATACAAAAGCATTTTTTTTTCTTCATAATTGAATGTATGTACATTTCAGGGGAACATGATTAAAATGAACTGAATTCTGTTTGCATCGATTATTGATTACAATTTCCTTGTTTATCACTGTAAAGCTGCTTTGAAACGATAAAGTGCTATATAAATAAAGGTTACGTAAAATAAGTCAAAATTGACAAAATGTCTAAATTACGGGATGAAAATTCATAGTAATGACATAAAAAGTTATAAATCAAGGCATAAGTCATAATTATGACAAAAATGCAGACATCATTTTGTTCATTATTTTGACTTTATTGTGATTTAGTGCAATATAGTTCTAATTTATGGGATTAAGCTAGTCCCAGACTAAAATGCATGTTTGAGCTGTTTTAACTGAAAGCAACTTACACTGATAAATCTATGTCAGTGATAAATATGTCAGTTCCATTGTTTTGTCTCAAGATGCACACCAGTAATGCTTTTTTTCTAAGGCACTTTTATAAAGACCCAATACCCTGTCTATGAAACCGGGCCTAAAATTCTGACAATTTAGGACATAAACATGATTCCCCAAAACATGATATCCCCCCCACCATGTGAAAATGTGCTTCCATAAGTATCATATTTTCTCTTGGTTGCAGGCAAATGTCAGTCATGAGGACTTTTGATCACCTGTAGATGTCAAGTCCAACTCTCTAAACACACTTATGAAAACCCTGCCCCATCACCTCAACCCATGCATGACATTCACTAGTAGCCACTGAACTCACCAGGGCTTGGGCCAAGGAGGGTCACGGCGCAGTTACAGTCATGAAATGTCAAGAAAACCCTAACACCACGCCACCTCTCACTTCCTCTTACCTCTCCATTCTGTCACCTTGGCTCAAAGGGCGATGTGTATGTGTGTTAGTTTGTGGCCAGACCTCAGGCTTCAAGTTTTATACCTTGTCCCAAGAGTGTACCACAATGTTACGACTCAATTAACTTTCCTTGCACTGATTTTACCCAGTTTCCCCTCAAATTTGTCCTGAAATAAATCACAAAAAAAAGTAAAAATAGGAAAAAACAGAACTGGGGCAGAAATGTCCTCCTCTGAAATCCCCTTTGCCAAGACTAGTCAATTAGACTCTGACATGTAAAAGTCTGTACTCCAGCTACAGTTGGGCTTGAGCCTGACCGATTTGACCTCCTCCATCCAGGACCCTTAACTTCCTCCTCTTTTATCTCATATAGTTTCTGAAGAGGGATAAAAAGGGGGCTGGGGTGTCCAGAGAGAGTGGGGAATGTGGTCCAATCCCCTAGCGCTCCAAACTCCCTCCCTTTTCAGCACATTTCTAAACAGCACCTCTCCGACCTAATTCCAAAATAAAAGAAAACATGGAAAGAAAAACAAGAAAGCAGCACAAAAAGGCGGAAATGTTATTTAAAAGGTACCAGACCACATCATTTTCCACTGATATTATATACTCCCGGGCCTTATCCAAAATATATACGGGCCAGAGGCCAAGAATGTAAAAATAAAATACATAGACTCAACATCTGGACAGGGCCTGAACAAAACTACTATTTAATCACCACTGAATAACGTATTCTTCTATTTACACTCTTTATTTCTCTTTTTGGTCCTCGTTTATCCCCACAGGGGTCTGCTACTTCTGATCCAGGCTCGGTTTTTCAGACACGTTTCCTGCGTAGCTGACAAAATGCTCATTTTGATTATAATTATCCATTGTTCGATGCACACATTGAAGACTCTGTGTTTTCACAGCTCCGTTTCACCGCATACCTGGTGTGCTGATGGTCCAATATCTACTTTTAAGGTTTCTGTTGGCTAAATAAATGGGTAGACTTTGGCAGCGCAGTGGCTCGTAATAGTTGTTTTAGTTGCGGGTTCATGTCTTGCTTTGAGAGCACCCTGGACGCTCTCCAGCTCCTTGCCCCATTCCAAACGGAAATATTTACTCCTTTAATGAACTGGCCGAGAGGACTCAGACAGTCAGTGATTACAAGAGTGAACGGTATGTGCAAGGTGTCCGTAACAGGGTGGTTTGGCACCCTAGAGGAAACCGCTGAGACTCTGGGTAGCTCTTTATAGAGTTTTCATGCGTGTCTTTACAGTTCAAATGGCAAAGTTGCATTAGCACATTTCAGCTGGCAAAACAACAATTTCAGAAATGCTCATTTAGCATCAATGCTTATTAAACATCAAGCTTCTCTACATTGACAACATATTTGGAATGCTTGCTTTTGAATGAAGTATTTACTTAATCATTTTTCATCGAGTTACTATGGAAGGAAGGAAGGTAAAATTCCCAAGACATTAATCCGACACAGGCCTCTACAGAACTGCAACTTTTGTCCTGCTAAGAAGACAAACTAAATGCCAAAGCGTCCTCTTGCAGAGGAATGTATTACCTAGATGAGGTTTCATGCTCAAAGAGACATGGGAGGGATAGGGAGGAATAAACTGTTTATAGTTGTTTGGGGAGACCCTGTGTGGCAGACATGGTGTGTACAGAGGGGTTCATTTGTGCTGGAACAATCCAAAACGGAATGACATATTATATTTAGTCTAGGAATGGGATTTTCAAAGTTTTTGATGCCAAGGACCCCTAACTATGATGTGATAGTCCCCTTCACAAAATATAAAGGCAGCTATATAAAGCTTTCATAGACCCATTTATGTTTTACAGGCAAATTATAAAGCATAACTTATTGACTTAAAATTAAAAAATCTATTTTTTTACACTATTGTCACAATGTGCACAATGTGAAGCTAAAACAAATGGTAAAAAATATGGTAACACTTTACAATACGGGTGAACTAATATGCATTAATTCATGCTTAACTAATGCACAGATAATCATGAGTTAATATATGACTCATGAAGAACTAAACCATTTATTAATGATTACTGCATCAGGAACTAATGATGATTCTATATGATTAATAGATTAAATCATACATGAATTGGTATTAATTAAATATGATATTGTGTATTAATTTCCTAATAACATATTATAATAACTAATAATGTAAATTAATATATTAATTACCACAATGGGTCAAAGCCATGCACTTCAACTTCCAGTTGTCTGCTTTAATTAATCATTAGCTAACGATTTGCAAAAGTATCATTATGTTATGACTTTACTTGTTGAGGCACATGATTGTTAACTAATTGTTAAGTAAAATGTCATTGTGGTTATCATTATATAACATAATAATACCTTTGCAAATCGTAGGCTAATGATTAATTAAAGCAGAAAACTGAAAGTTGAAGTACATGGCTTTGACCCATTGTGGTAATTAACATATGAATTTACACTATTAGTTAATATAATACATTATTAGGGAATAAATACAATATGACACATTTAACTAATAACAACTTAATCTATTAATCATATAGAATCATCATTAGTTGCTGATGCAGTAATCATTAATAAATGGTTTAGTTCTTCATGAGTCATACATTAACTCATGATTATCTGTGCATTAGTTAAGCATGAATTATTGCATATCATTGCACCCCTATTGTAAAGTTTTACCAAAAATTTATACTGCATATATATTATTATTGTTATTATTATACATTTTATAAAATACACAAATTCAACATGTTGGGGTTGGGAAGATCATTTTTTTTAATGTTTTTGAAAGAATTTATTCCTGTGAATTTTCAGCATCATTACTCCAGTCTTCAACGTCACATGATCCTTCAGAAATCATTCTAATATGCAGATTTGGTGCCCAAACATTAATGATATTATTGTAAGTGTTGTGCAGATTAATATTTAAGTAGAAACGATGATATGTTTTTTTTTCAGGATTGTTAGATGCATTTATTTAAAATCTTTAATAACATTATGAATATTTACTGTAACTGTTGATCAATTTGACGCATCTTTGCTGAATAAAATTAGTCATTTCTTTTTTTTTTTAAGCATTCCTTAATCCTACCCAATACCTAAACTTAACAACTACCTTATTAACTATTAATAACCAGTAATTATTGAGGCAAACGTTGTAGTTAATAGTGAGATGATCTAATGATCTGAATTAGTAAAATATTACTATTCTTATATTTCCTACTACTACTACTAATAATAATAATAATAATAATAATAATAATAATAATAATAGTAATTATAATCTAGTGCCCCATTGCAGCCTCCTGGAACACCTGGTCTAGAACACCGAATAGCTTTTTGGGTTCCTCTACAAGTAAAATCCCAATTGAACCCCTGTGCATATGCATCAGTCTGATCCACATTAAATGGAGCACAGATAGAGCTGTCAGGGCTGCCCATCTGGAGAAAGAAGAGCTGATAAGCATTTATCACACAAACACACACTGTCAAGATCCTCAGACAGACTCGAGTCAGCATACCTGCCCTGTGGGAAAACGCTACACACGGTTACCTAGCAAATTTCTTCTTTTTTTCCAAGGCCTTGTCAACCTAGAAAATGTCCTCTTGGGAAGTAATATTTCAGTTGTGATTTACAATCGCTCTTTAATCACGTCTTTAAATCCACAGCGCATGGAGACATGCGTGTCTGAGCCCGGTGAGCGTAGCATCATTTGTGTACACATCTCCCTGTATCAGATAACCTGGATGAGCTCCTGCGTTACGTGCTAACTCAATTCTGCTCTGACAGGGCGGATCAGAGATGCGGATCCGCTGACAGCCGTTTACATGCTCTGTGGCCTTCACTGCGCAACTTATCAGAACGCCACATTAAAGACCCCTGTAGGAGTCCCTCATGATAAGCATCTGAATATCAATACAGCCCAGTGAGGATGCTTACATACACACAAACACACACACACACAAACCTCTCCACATCACAGCGGCTGACATCTGACATGCTGATATTCTAACTAATAACTTCGGAAACATCCAGCTAACCTCCTCATGCTCCACTCTTTTGCTTCCAGGCTTTGGAATACTATGAATAGCATTAAGCAATCTGGAGAAGAAAAAACACAAATATTTACTACTGTTTTAGTTGCATTAAAAGAACATCAGATTATGTATTTATAAAAAATGGAGGATTTCAACAGTTGGATTCTGGACGTAAAAATCCTTTTTCTTTTTTTCCAAAGAAAAAGGTTTTTAACGATTCTGTTTAAACCTTTAAAGACAGACCTACACCAAGAGCTCTAAGGTTATTAATTGATGCTAAATGCTTCTGTTGAAGACATCGGTCAGTGTAATTATGAAATTATTTGTTAAGTCCTATTTAATAGCCAAAATCCAAATGAAGAACTACGCGACCAAAGAATTCTAAAGAGAAGGGTCCATTCATCACAGAATTTCTCCCACTCCCATGAAGCATTGTGAAATGACATAATCGAGTCGCTCTCCCTACACTATCACATATTTCATATACCTGTATGTGTGTTTATATACACTGATCAGGCATAACATTATGACTAAATAATATTAATATTGTGTTTGTCCCCGTTTTGCTGCCAAAACAGCCGTGACCCGAAGAGGCATGGACTCCACCTAGACCCTTGAAGGTGTGCTGTGGTATCTGGCCCAAAGATGTTAGCAACAGATCCTTTAAGTCCTGTAAGTTGCGAGGTGGGGCATCCATGGATCGGACTTCCCACACATCCTACTTCTGGAGCCACGGCTGCTTGAAAAATTACTTGGGAACTTTTTTGTGTCTAAATATAAAAATACAGTATACTACCAGCTCAAATAATAGAGGGTTGCATGAATAAATTATATTTTAAAATAGAAAACAGTTTTTATTTTCATATGTAGTGGCTGTAGTAATTGCAGGAGAATCCAAGCAAACACTTAATTTCTTCACTATTAATTCACAAAGACACACAAAGGAGATCGCAGAAGAACACTAACACACAACCACATCAAAAAAGACGTTATCAGACAATTAACTGAGGAAACTAAGGGTTTATACACAGGGATACATAATGATTGACAGGAAAGGGAACAAACTATGAACTAAACTGAACCACTAGTAACAATCCAACAATCCACTGTCGGATCCAATATAGAAGGCACAGCAAATCCAGTATCGACCTGTGTCCTGTTTACAAACGATTATCTTGCTATCCTCGGCATGTTTATTGCTTGGTAGCGTGATAGTTCCACGAGTCGGTGGGTGGGGCTACAGAAGCAGGCGTACACTTTTATCTGTAGAGGCGGCGTTTCCCTGTTCTATTGCGTCATTGATCAGTATATATTTGAGAGCTCTCGTTTTCTGGGCTAGTGTCTATAAAAGCTTTTCTCTGACTAACAAGGAAGTTTCCTGCTCTGAAACTTACAGGATATTCTTATATTACCATGACCTTTAATATATCAAAGGCTCAAGGGAAAGTTGATCCCTCAATTCATCACCTTAAGATTATAAGTTGTATTAATATTTCACAATATTAATGCAATTGCATTAATGCAATTTAAATAAATAGTACTCTAACACGTCAGCATGTTCACAACTCTTTCTTTTATATTGTGATATTAATTAGTAATTTGTCCTGCAATTTCATACTAACCTCTGTACTAACTTCGAAACTGTACTAGCTTCAGAGGGCACATAGGGCAGGGACTGATATAAACATCTAACAGAGGAACACAGTAATACAGCCTGTAAAATGCACCAGTAAACACCACAAACAAACATGAAGCTTTAATGAGAATAGGAAAATGTGTTTCAAGCCTGCATTGTTATTAAAACTCCCATTTAGCCCGAGTTTATGGTAGAAACTTCTGTAAAAGCCTGTATTACAATAAGCCATAAACCCCAGTCTGACCGCTCAATGACAAAATCTGACACCGCAAACGAGACGTGGGACTTGGATTTCAGCGGATTTCACGCTTTTCCATTGTCTAATCGAACTGGAACACCACATGAAACCTGCTCTCCTAACAAACCCGGCCTCTCATCCGCATGCATGGGTAAAATCCCTCTGTAAAAGCCATGTGTCTGAGAGCAGATTGTTTGTTCGTGAAGATTTATTTGTTTTTGGGAGACGTGCTTCTGTTTGTGAGGTCATTGCACCCCATGTTTCCTCGACAGATCAATGTATCCCATGTGCTCGCACCCTACGTCACCTATTTATAGACTTCTTGTTTGTTTTCCAACTAAACACCTTTTCGTTTTCAGTTTTTCCTTCAAGATCTTTTATAAGCTGCTGAAGAAGAAAGAAAGAAAGAGAGAAACTACATTGGCATGCAGAGGCCGATCAAAACAGGGAACATTTACATATAGAAGTCTTAAAGATACAGTTCAGTACACAAGTTCTGACTGTTTTTGGACCAAGAACATTATAAGTGGACATCAGGGGAAAAAAGCAACAAATGTTTGGAATATGACGCCTTTCACATAAATTATTCCATTTGCACAGATGTCAATTAGTACATTTCCAAGAAAAACATTACGCAATGCATTTCTCTAACATTAATGTTACACTGCATCTGAGTTGCATTGCATTGATGTCACAAGCAATAAAAATATTTTAAACGTGTTTAATTCATTAAATAGGATGTGCAATATGTACCATAATTCACCCTGAAAGAAGAGCTGTGAAAATATGAACATTGAGTCTCTTCTGAAGCAAGGAATATGAGTGTGCTGGGAGGAGTTTGAGATGAAGTATGTCTTCCTCACTGCTTACCTCACAAGCGTGAACAATATACTCTTTGTGCGTGTTTGGGCACAGTTAACTGTATTGTGCTGTAAGTGAACAGACACATACTGTAGGTCAGCTGGTCATTGAACACAAATGCCCACAATGCTTCAGTTGATTGATTTGCTGTCTGAGGTTAATCACGTTCAGAACCGTCATGCCCATTAGTGCCCCCTAACTTTTTGAGCCAAGTGGTTATTAAATGCAATTTTCCCAACAAAAAAGCATTTGTATACACTGTAAAAAGGTTGCTGTAAATTTTACAGTAACTTACTGGCAGCTGGATGCCAGTAAGTTACTGTAAAAGTGTTTACAGTATCATTACTGTAATTTAATTTACAGTAATAATAATGTATACTGTATTGTTATTTACAGTATGAGTACTGTATTTTTATTTACAGTACAAGTACCGTATTTTCATTTACAGTAATAATACTGTATTGTTATTTACAGTATGAGTACTGTATTTTCATTTACAGTACAAGTACTGTATTTTTATTTACAGTATTGGAATTAATTTTCTATTACATAATTATATATGTATTTTACGATTTGAGTTTAGCTTAATTTACTTTAAACAAAATTAATTTAATTTTAATCTACATGTCACAGGTAAGATTGCAATAAAGTTGATGAAACGGATCTAATCACAGCAGTCAGTTTTATTTAACACAGAACTCAAAATACTCAGAAAACAAAGGAACAAAACAACTAAACCAAACACAGAGTTTAAAAAGACAAACCAATTAATGAAATTAACAACAGGTGTAACTGATATTTAAATAATAAAAAACCACGACAGCACTGTAAAATGTTTTTTACCCCCCCAAAAAAAGTTGTCATTAAAATATGCTGTTTAATTGTTTAACTGTTTAACATTTACTTTAAAAAGTACATTTTACAAATGTGTTTGAATTCATCCTGTGTATTTAACATGGCTAAAAATGTAAACATGCTGAAAAGCAGAACAAGCCTTCAATAATTGTGCCAAGTCAACAAGCTCTCTGATGAAAGATGCCACAAGGGGATTTAGGCTGGCGATTTTTCTCTTGACCCTTTTTTATGAAGGTATTTTTGCTGCAAAACAACTGAACACGTGTGCGAGTGGAATTTGTAGTTGTAGAGCATATCCACACATGTGTATCAATAAATTTGAAGTCACAGAAAAATCTTTTAGGAGTTGTAAACTTGTAGATTTCTACAAACACAACACAACAGTTACACCTTCACACATTCTTCACTGCAGGTGCACAAATCCTATTCTACGAATCACACATCAAGAAACTCATACGCACACATTATTGCTCCAGTTGCTGCAGTGTATATTGTGCAAAACGAATTTACACACCCGTATCAAAAATGTGAAGTCACGGACAGATTTTGCACATCCGCAAATTAATACATGAATCCATGCAATGAGAGTTCCACACTTGTAGAATATTTGATCACAAATACATTACTTTGGATATTTTGGATATACTTGGATATTTTCCCAACACAATCACAAGTCCAATTTCTACAAGTGCTTGAATCTGCTGCTACAAGTCTCGGACGCAGTTTTTCCGCCTTCACATGACAGGTTCCGCACGCTCTCACTTTTGCACCAAATACTACGCGAAATGTGGAGCAAAAGTGATTTGTGCATCTGTGAGGCAGCAGCAGGCCCTGTGACTGTTCAGAGAGCAGAGAGCCAATCAGAAGAGCTCGGTTGCACGGAGTCCCGCACGGGACGAGACAGTGGTGGAAAATAAGTAGGAAATGAGGATTTCGAGTTTTATTTTGAACTTAGACTTAATAAAATTGCCAATATATTCATAGATTCAAACTTCCCGGATTAATAACTCGAGAGCTAAACGTTGTTAAAACACAAACCTCAGAACGTAACGATCTACAACCCATTTTTCCTCAAAGCAGGCCTTATAATATGAGAGACAAGCACAAAGGACCGTCTGCAAAGTGCAAAACCCGAAAAGCGTTAGGCCTACTACAAAATAGGCAATAACAATGTTACATTGTTGTGTCTCCAAATTCAGTTTGCACATCAGTGCTCTCCTACTGGTCATACTGCAACACTTAGTTTGATAAAAGATTATTATAAAATCAATACCTTCACTGTTATTAGAAAAAAAATATTCAATAACTTCACTGTTAGTGTACTGCCATCAAAATCAGTAAGCAATTATCTTTCAAAAGCTATTGTATTTTGGCTTGGTACATCATATGTGTAAAAAATAGCCCTACTTAGTTATGTGCTATTACTTTTATTATTTTTATGTGCTGGATATTTATGTGCTGTTAGCCTATACTTGCCAAACTAAGCGTTGTCATGACCAGCAGGACAGTGAACTGAATTTGGTGACAGTACAGTGCATTTCAGTGAATGTAGCTGAATATTTTTAATAATAAAAATATACATAATAAAATCGGGTTTGCACTTTTCAGTCGGTCCCTTGGGCGGTCTCTCAGCGCCTGCACATAGAGATCTAAGCGGAATCCGAAATCGCTTAGGGTATAGGTGTGCCCCCTATACCCTAAAATAGGGCACTATTTGAGGACAGCCATTTGTAGTGGTGTCCGAAACTATGATAGTGGACATGTTAAGTGCACTCATTCAATCCCACGTTGCAACGCAATAACGATTATGTAGGCTACAGCCGACAGCGGATGTCCGACTTCACGCACTCATTTTCATTCACTCCTTCAAGTGAACTGTATTAGTGGACTAAAGTAGGGAATAGTGAATGAGGGTTTAGGGGGCGATTTAGGTTTCAGCCCTAGATATATTATATTATTCCTCGTTTTGAGGAAAAATGGGTTGTAGCTCGTTACGTTCTGAGGTTTGTGTTTTAACAACGTTTAGCTCTCGAGTTATTAATCCGGGAAGTTTGAATCTATGAATATATTGGCAATTTTATTAAGTCTAAGTTCAAAATAAAACTCTAAATCCTCATTTCCTACTTATTTTCCACCACTGTCTCGTCCCGTGCGGGACTCCGTGCAACCGAGCTCTTCTGATTGGCTCTCTGCTCTCTGAACAGTCACAGGGCCTGCTGCTGCCTCACAGATGCACAAATCACTTTTGCTCCACATTTAGTATTTGGTGCAAAAGTGAGAGCGTGCGGAACCTGTCATGTGAAGGCGGAAAAACTGCGTCCGAGACTTGTAGCAGCAGATTCAAGCACTTGTAGAAATTGGACTTGTGATTGTGTTGGGAAAATATCCAAGTATATCCAAAATATCCAAAGTAATGTATTTGTGATCAAATATTCTACAAGTGTGGAACTCTCATTGCATGGATTCATGTATTAATTTGCGGATGTGCAAAATCTGTCCGTGACTTCACATTTTTGATACGGGTGTGTAAATTGCTTTGCACAATATACACTGCAGCAACTGGAGCAATAATGTGTGCGTATGAGTTTCTTGATGTGTGATTCGTAGAATAGGATTTGTGCACCCATGATGAAGAATGTGTGAAGGTGTAACTGTTGTGTTGTGTTTGTAGAAATCTACAAGTTTACAACTCCTAAAAGATTTTTCTGTGACTTCAAATTTATTGATACACATGTGTGGATATGCTCTACAACTACAAATTCCACTCGCACACGTGTTCAGTTGTTTTGCAGCAAAAATACCGTCATACTTTTTCCAGATGTCCGGCTGATCTGTGATTTTGATTGGCATTTGGTGCCATCAGGGTTTATTCTCAGAATGAACCTGCAAGCACAAGAAAGAACACATTTATCAAACCACTGCTTTCCAAACAGTCATAACATGGTGCTCTATGCACTTTGATGTTAATAAAAGCAATATGTGCTATATAAATAAATAAGTAATTGTACATTGTAGACAGATTATAATGGAACTTTGAGATTGCAATTAAAGCGAGGACACATTTTTAGTGATTATAAAGGGACAGCTCTTTGCTTGCTTTCTGCCATGCCAACTCAAACATCCAGTAGCCTAAGCTTGATTTTCTGTTAAAATTAACAGTGGTTTGTGAATGAAGATAATTTATCAGGAAACACTTATGTGATTCAGTACGGTGACCGGGAGGACATGTTCGGTTCACTTAGTTTTGTTGTGGCCACAACATATAAACTCGTGGGAACGTGATATGTTGTTGCCACAAGATATTAATTCGTGGGAAAGTCATATTAAAGGGATAGTTCACCCAAAAATGAAAATTTTATGTTTATTTGCTAACCCCCAGTGCACCCAACATGTAGGTGTCTTTACTTCTTCAGTAGAATACAAATGAAGATTTTTAACTCCAACCATTGCTGTGGGCCAGTCATATAATCATGTGGATGGGTAACAATTCTATGAGAGCAAAAAAAAAACATGCTTAAACAACATGTACAAAGAGCCCTGTGGCTCATGACGACACATTGATATCTTAAGACACAAAACGGTCAGTTTGTGTGAGAAATCAAGCCATATTTATATAATTTTTTACCTCAAATACAACGCTATATCCAACAGCCTGGAACGTGCTTCACTTCTGGTAAGGTCAATAATACACGCACTGGATATACGAGCCAGAGCGCGGATATTTAAAAGTGAATTAATCCTTTAAGCATGGGGTTTTTTTTCTTTCTCTCATAGAATTGTTACCCATTCACATGCATTATGACTGGCCCACAGCAACGGTTGGGAGTTAAAAATCTTAATTTGTGTTCTTCTGAAGAAGTAAAGACACCTTCATGTTGGATGCACTGGGGGTAAACAGATAAACATCACATTTTCACACATCAGTCCCTTTTACTTATTAAAGGGTCAATCAATACACTTTACACCAAGAGAACACCTGACCGTGATCAGAGTCAGTCAGCATGGATTGTGTGTTTTGTGTAACTTGAAAATTGTAAAATAAGGATAAGAAGCCGGGAAATAAGGTTTAGGAAAAAAACATGAGCTGTCTCTCTCGCTCGCGCTCTCTCAGCAATTTAGAAAGTGGGCAGATTTAATGCAAGCGCACGGTAATAATGTAAATATATTTCAAATCAGCAACAAAATCTCAGGTGAACTGTCAAATAAATGTTTTCTTAACACTCAATTTGTGTAAAAAGGCTCATATTTCAGGTTGCTCCAGCTAACGCACAAGTGCAGTCTCGAGCGCGTGGCATGTTTCTATGGCAACCCGAGCTTCCGCAGTGTCTGTAATGACTTTAAAAATAATATGAATGAACCGTCTTGTTTAATCTTTAAGTGTTGGTAGTCGGACTCGGCTCACAGAGATTATAGCAAATAAATAATGTTAACGTCAGCGGCCATGGCACCATACGAGCAATCGTTATTAGTTCAAAAGGACAAACAGTCAAAGTTATTATGCGTTTAGGCATTTCTCTGATCTGCGCGAGTCCGGGTCCAGCTTTTAAAATAATAGACGGGTCCGGGTCAGTTCTGTGTAGAACATTACGGGTCTCTTCGGTTCGGATATGAATTTTTGGACCCGTGTAGACCTCTAGTTTGCACACAAACTGCGCAACCATCTTGACTGTTGCTTTTTAAAACCGTCTGTTAACGATAAGGTTATCGTTTGAATATAAGAGTCATATAATCACCAGCTTCTGCTTACCAGTTTCCTCAGATCATGGTAACCGCCAGAAAATAGCTCCAAGACACCTCCGACCTTCCAAATGGCGGTTTTAACAGCAAACTTTAAACAAAAACAAAAGATTCACTTCAAAATACTGTAACTTAATTACAACCTCCGTCTTTAGTGTTGCCTCACTTTTCTTTCGGTATTTTAAGATAGTTTGCTGTTCACGTAAAGTCCTCCTGCTTAGCTAATTTACATTAAAGACGTATAGGAACATTAAAAGAGCTTTTTTTTCCCGTTTCACTTACTATTAGTCAATGTAAACTTTATTCACCCTGTTGAAGTAAATCACAAGGTTGACGGCAGTCACGTAACAGTTAACCACCCGCCTTGACAAACAGGCAGAAAAAAGGCTCTTGACAGGAATTTGCTTAACTCACTCAATTTGCAGCACTGGTTCATGTTAGGTTGTTGTTAATAAGTGAATGCATTTGAAAATATCTCAGTTTTACATAAAATAATGACAGAAATAATACTAACCTCTTTGTTGAGTCTTTCCTCAGTAGCCCCCACCAACCGAAAAAAAAAACTTGAAGTCTTCATTGTCATTGGTCAGTTTTTCGCGGGCATTGTCGCTACTGTAAATCGATTTACAGTAGAGAATAATTACAGTAGTAAACATATATTTTCCCATAATCCTTTGCTATTAACAGTATTTTACTGTTGGTACATTTTACAGTATTATACTTTACATATTACAGTAAAATACTGTTCAAATTACAAAAATCCGTTACAGTGTATGTGTCCCAGAAATCCCCCATACACATATTTAAATTAGGTCCGTCCATCTGTGAAGCTGCACCTTCCACATATCATTTGCTTCATCTTGTTCCTCGATAAAAAATAAAAATAAACACACACACACAACACACACACACACACACACACACACACACACACACACACACACACACACACACACACACACACACACACACACACACACACACACACACACATATATATATATATATATATATATATATATATATATATATATATATATATATATATATATATATTTTTATATATTTATATATATATATATATAAGTTCATTTTCATTCTAAATAATGTACACACAGTACCCCATATTGACAGAAAAAAACTTGTTTGTATTGACAGAATTGTTGACATTTTTGGAGATTTATTAAAAAGGAAAAACTGAAATATCACATGGTCCTAAGTATTCATACCCTTTGCTGTGACACTCATATATTTAACTCAGGTGCTGTCCATTTCTTCTGATCATCCTTGAGATGGTTCTACACCTTCATTTGAGTCCAGCTGTGTTTGATTATACTGATTGGAGTTGATTAGGAAAGCCACAAACCTGTCTATATAAGACCGTACAGCTCACAGTGCATGTCAGAGCAAATGAGAAACATGAGGTCAAAGGAACTGCCTGAAGAGCTCAGAGACAGAATTGTGGCAAGGCACAGATCTGGCCAAGGTTACAAAAAAATTCTTCTGCACTTAAGGTTTCTAAGAGCACAGTGGGCTCCATAATCTTTAAATGGAAGACGTTTGGGACGACCAGAACCCTTCCTGGAGCTGGCTGTCCGGCAAAACTAAACTATTGGGGGAGAAACCTTGGTGAGAGAGGTAAAGAAGAACCCAAAGATCACTGTGGCTGAGCTCCAGAGATGCAGTCGGGAGATGGGAGAAAGTTGTAGAAAGTCAACCCTCACTGCAGCCCTCCACCAGTCGAGGATTTATGGCAGAGTGGCCCGACGGAAGCCTCTCCTCATTGCAAGACACATGAAAGCCTGCATGGAGTTTGCCAAGACTTTTTGGATTTAATTCTAAGCAGTATTTGTGGAGAAAACCAGGCACTGCTCATCACCTGTCCAATACAGTCCCAACAGTGAAGCATGGTGGTGGCAGCATCATGCTGTGAGGGTGTTTTTCAGCTGCAGGGACAGGACGACTGGTTGCAATTGAGGGAAAGATGAATGCGGCCAAGTACAGGGATATCCTGGACGAAAACCTTCTCCAGAGTGCTCAAGACCTCAGGCTGAGCTGAAGGTTCACCTTCCAACAAGACAATGACCCTAAGCACACAGCTAAAATAACAAAGGAGTGGCATCACAACAACTCCGTGACTGTTCTTGAATGGCCCAGCCAGAGCCCTGACTTAAACCCAACTGAGCATCTGAAAATGGCTGTCCACCAACGTTTACTATCCAACCTGACAGAACTGGAGAGGATTTGCAAGGAGGAATGGCAGAGGATCCCCAAATCCAGGTTTGGAAAACTTGTTGCAACTTTCCCAAAAAGACTCATGGATGTATTAAATCAAAAGGGTGCTTCTACTAAATACTGAGCAAAGGGTCTGAATACTTAGGACCATGTGATATTCCAGTTTTTCTTTTTTTAGAACCAACATTAGCCAACATTTTTAAAAGTTAAAATCGATGGATGGATGGATTGATGGATGGATGGATTTGTGGATGGATTGGATTGGACTGTACTGAATTAGGATGGATGGATTGGATTATATTGGGATGGATGGATGGATGGATGGATGGATGGATGGATGGATGGATGGATGGATGGATGGATGGGATGGGATTGGATGGATGGATGGATGGATGGATGGATGGATGGATGGATGGATGGATGGATGGATGGGATGGGATGGGATGGATGGATGGATGGATTGGACTGGATTAGGATGGATGGATGGATGGATGGATTCTATTAAATTGTATTTGGATGGATGGATGGATGGATGGGTATTTGGATGGCTGGATGGATGGATGGGACTGGATGGAAATGGATTGGGATTGGGATAGATGGAAAGATGGATGGATTGGACTGAATTATTTGGGATGGATGGGATGGATGGATGGATGGATGGATGGATGGATTGGATTGGATTGGATTGGGATGGATGGATGGATGGATGGATGGATGGATGGATGGATGGATGGATGGATGGATGGATGGATGGATGGGATTGGGATAGATGGAAAGATGGATGGATTGGACTGAATTAATTGTGATGGATGGGATGGATTGGATTGGATTGGATTGGATTGGATTGGGATGGATGGATGGATTGGATTGGGGTGGATGGATTGGACTGGGATGGATGGATTGGATGGATGAAAGGATGAATATACCTACAATATACTAATAATTATTCTTGTAAATATACTACTATTACTACTAATAATAATAATAAATAATAATAATAATAATAATAATAATAATAATTATTATTATTATTATTATTATTATTATTATTATTATTATTATTATTAATGTATTTAGCCAGGATCTACCATGTTTAAAAGTTAAAATCATGGATGGTTGGATATTATTATTTATTTGAACTTTATGAAAGCAAATGCTTCCAAGTAAAATAAATAATTAAATTAAAAATAATTCAGATTTTCTTTTTTAATTAATTGATCTCAACAGGCTTTTTTTGTGTGCATGTAAATGAAAATTGTACAAGTAGACCAGGTGTCTGCAGCCCATTTGAGAAACATTGCACTTGACTAATACGTTTTACACTTGCATGTAAATAAAATATAAACTAAACTACTCAGAAACTAAAAATGTCTTATTTCACTTAGGATATCTGTGTCTGTGGCTTCATGTATTCCTCGTGCTCAGCTTTCAGCTGTTTTACTGTCCTGAACCCGACAGCATGCTGGAAACGTTGCTCTCGGCTAGTTCTTTTCGCTGACCCCTCCCTGCTTCTGACCGCAGAGCCCTCCTCTCCACCCTTCTGAAGACAAACAACAAACTGTAATTAGAGAGAAGAAAGACATTTCAATTCCCATCAAGCAGACCGCAAACGTGTAGCTTTGTGAGGCAACAAACTGAGCCTTGCTGGAGAAAATCTTTATCAATACACAAGAGCAGACAGAACCCTTCATAATCTGTAGCTGCTGAGGTATTTTAAATCACTCTGTATATAGATTTATTTTTAGGACTGGCGGAATACTGTAAATTGATTACACAGCTCTTGAGTTCTTAATCTTTATATAAACCTGTTGATCATCTGACCGAGACTGCAGGGACTTTTAAGCATCTGTTTCTGCATTTACACCACATTCATTCATCTATCGCTCCAATTCAGACCTTTCTTTTTTGAATTAGTGACATGTGAAAGATGCACAGAGTGTATCTCAAAGACATTATGCATGGATGGACAGAAATCAAATAACTCGGTGTCTGTGAAAATGGGCTTCTTTTTATGGAAAACCAATTGAGATTTAATTTTTGTGTATGACTAAACAGTAGACTCTAAACAGTAGAATTTCTGTGAGGGGGGAATTATTTTGAAACTTGGTCATTTTTAATTCATTTTAGGTATGGTGATTGAGGATTAATAATTCATATCACCTTTTCCCCCTTGACTCATTAAAGAGCATGTTTGAGATGACGTTCCTCTGAGCTGAAATAATAAAAGTGACAGATTTGAATGGATGGCTTTATAAATCTTCAGCACAGGGGAACAGAAAGAGAGAGACAGAAAGAGAGGGATGAAGAGATACATTCACATACTTTGTTTTTGTTTTGTTCTCCGTCAGGTTCTGGGACCAACAACATTACAAAATGAGGATTTTGAGAATATTAAAAGGATACTGCCACTCAAAAATAAAACATGGCAACGTTTTGCTATGGTTATTGGTCTTGAGATGCGTTTTCTCTCGTTTGGTGGGTGTGTCAAATATGTCAGAACAATCAACAGCAACATGTATATAAACCTGTATTTTTTATGGACAATGGATCCATAAAAATACCATATTTATATACGTATGTTGCTATTGTATTGTGGAGTGACACTTTCATAAACTTTTCTATATTCCTCTGATTATATAATGGTTATTACAATATCATAGCACAACAGTGATCAGCAATAATGATAAGCATAAAACTCCCAATAAAAATAGATCATGATCATAACACAGTCTTGGAGGTAGGAAGTGGATTATCCTTCATCTGAAATCTTTGTCTTTTCATCCTAAAATGTGAGAAAAATGTTGGATCACAATAGTTAGGGATCACAGTTTCCACAAATCCCTTCACTCGATCGGGATGTTCTCTATTATTCTGGACGGAAAGTGCAGTGATTGTATTTTTCGAGCGTATGTTGCAGTATTAAACACATATTTATACCGATTTCACCAGGCTCCGAAAATTCTTCAAAAAGAACACAAAGAATGGCCTTCTCACCTGCCATAGTTGCAACTCTTGCCTAATCAGAACAGGCTGTTCAACGCAGCAACATTTCTGTCTAAATAGCAAATAGATTCTATTTACACTCAGTGAAAATAAAATTTTTTTTTAGTGATAGATGATATTTAAACTAAGCGCAAATAGCTGTAGATGCTATTTACTATAAGTTAACTAGCATATTAAGTTGAAATATTCGATATAAGTTGTTATATTCAACACCATATTAAAGTTGCAGTTCTTTACAATATGTGTAAATAGTAATTACATGTAATTTATACTTTATTTTGACAGATATATACTATTTGCACCTCAATGTTGTTGTACATTAAAAGGACGCAATAATAACATTGAGTGTAATGTGAGTGTAATGATTATATTCATTAAAAATATTAAATTGATGCCACCTTAATGGCACAATAAAAGCCCTCCGGAGCTACAACTACACCTACCCCTATACCCAAGGCTTTTATTATTATTAAACATTTCGTTAGGCACTTTTTTTCCACATTTAGAACATTTTCTTAATTTTTATTGAAAGTGAATGCATTTCTGTTGTGTTGAAAAAGAAGAAAAAAAAAAAAAAAAAAAAAAAATCTCCTGCAGTTGAACAGTCAATCGCGTCAAAATCAAGATACTTAAACCATGCACTTTGATTGCCACGGAAGATGTTTAAATCTAAGCACTTTTTAAAATCTTGTTTGGCCAAACCAGGCATTGTTAGGTGGAGCTAGTGCGAATAGCACTTGCCAACAAGGCACACTATTTGCACTTGGTGTAGACACTCCATTTAAGAAAAGGATTTGCAACGTTTTGTCTGGGCTGAACGCAGCCCTGTTGTCATTAGGGATGGAACGATTTCACAATGAATAAACCAAGATAAAATGTAGGCTACTTACGGTTAATATAATTTAAAATTAAATTTACATTTAAACCGTGTTTGATTATCACGATTTTGAAAACTCGCGGTAAATCCTGTCCAGTCAGCTTCAGTCTGGCGCAGGCGCAGCGTTGTTGTTGTTTTTTTAATGAGAAGGAATGGCAGAAGGCAGTGACAGCGCTCGGGAGATTTTTCAGACTTCTAAAAGGACAAATCTGAGGTGTAGTCATAGGCTACTTTGCCTTTTACAAAAGTCCTGAGGGAAACTTATTCGAGGATGGTCTGCAGAACATGCAAAAAGAAAGTCGCTGCAATAGGGGCATACATTTCAAATCTGCTGAGTCGTTTTCGTGACCACCCGCTGTTGTATAGCGAATGCATGGCAAGTGGACTTTGACCTCAATACCACGACTACGTCTGGGAAATAATTGGACACAGATTTGAGTTGAAATAATTTCTCACTCACTTGAAATTAACGTGAGGCTTCCGCGAAGACAAGTTCGCAGTAAGGGGCTTTGAGCCAATGACAAACGAACAAGTTCAGTTCAGACAAGACTAGGGTGACAATTTATTATATTAATTTACCGTTTAAAAGTTTTGTTGTTGTTGTTTTTTTAAAACAAATGTATACTTTTAATTCAGTAAGGATGCATTTAATTGACAGAGCGTAACAGTAAAGACATTTATTATGTTACAAAATACTTAAATAAATACTGAACATTATATTCAAATAATTTAAAAATGTATCAGTTTCTTCTTCAAAAAAAAAAAAAGCACAACTATTTTCAACATTTATATGAATAAAAAAAAATATATTACTGAAAACACAAAATGAACATATTATAATGATTTCTGAAGAATCATGTGACAATGAAGACGAAAATTCAGCTTTGCCATAACAGGAATAAAATTACACTTTTATATTTTATTATATATATATACTAAATATTTTTTTACAATTATTTAGTATAGTACAGTATGTTTAATAAATTGTTATACAGCTATTTATAATAATAATTCCCATTTCAGTTTTTACTGTATTTTAGATCAAATAACGCAGCCTTGATGAGCAAAATTTTCTTTTTCAAAAACATAAAACAAACTGTCGAATGGTAGTGTGTGTGTATATACGGATTTAAAACAACATGAGGGTGAATAAATAATAAAGTCATTTTCATTTTAGTCTGAAGGCTATCCCTTTAACCTCACAATCCAAGAGAGTGAGAGAGTGAGAGCGAGAGAAATTAAGAAAGAAAGAATTGAAAAAGACAAAGAAAAGAGTTGACTGGCAAGGGCAGAGGAGTCCAGGGTGAAAAGACGAGAAGCGATGGACAGGATCGGGCCATAGAAAGAGAGAAGAGAGGAATAATGAATGGTAAAGATGCAAATGTGTGTTTGTTAATGAGTGGTGTGGTGTGATAATGACCGACCATCTGAGCAGAAAAGGAGCCGGTCTTATCTTATACCATTCAAGCACGCCTGGCCTCACCTGCCGTCTGTAGGGCTGCCACATGTCACACACACAAATACACACACACACAAGCCACAAAACAAAGGTCTGCACTGCTGCCCGCTGCTCCCTCGCAAACAGCCTAAATTAAATCTTTTAAATATGCAACAGCTATTGGCAATTAAACCTGCTTCTGCCTTTAAAGAGATTAGTGAGGCTGAAGAGTTAGACAGAATGATGATCTTGACACACACACACGCACGCACACACACACACACACACACACACACACACACACACACACACACACACACACACACACACACTTTTTGAAACCCCCCTTTCACCCAGAATCCTTTGCTGTGTTCTATTCTTTTGGGAATAATTGCTTTTGGGTGTGTGTGTATGAAATGAAAGAAATATTTCGCCCAATGTGGGAGGAGTCAATTTGCAGAGTGTTTATTTTTGGTGTGTTGGCCCTCACTCACTCACTCACTCACTCACCCTCTCCCTCAATCTCCTGTCTGAACACACACACACATCGGTGAACAAACACAATCTGTGTGAGGAGTGGGCACAGAGAGACCAGAGCCTTATCAGCAGACACAACAGGGCCGACAGAGGAAACAGGCCGGGGAGAAAAGACAGACCTTCTCCTTGACACACAAACACACACAGTCGTTGAGGAATGTTTCTTGCTCTGAGTGTGTGGTTGAACTCTGCTCTCTAGGGGCACAGTGAGTTTATGCTGTCTGAGGCACTTCCACGTCATTTCTACTGCTACATGTCTTATAAATACACACTCATTCTACAGCTACAATACAGTTGTTCACAGAAGACCAATACATTGCTCAGAGGTTGCTTAATGAAGTTTTAAGTTATGTGTCAAAGGAATATTTCATCCAAATCACTTTCTTTCTTCCCTGGAACTTTTTTCAAGCTGATATTTAAAGTCACAAAGTAACAAGATCTTTTCTTCCATATTACAACGTACATCCGAGTAAAATTCATTGGCGAAAAATAAATAAAACGTAGGGCAGGACTTGGCTGTTGATTGAATGGAGGCAGATCTGAATGTGAGCTTGCAGCCGATTGTAAGAAAGGGCAGTAGCCTGACGTGGTCATACGCAATTCTAGTCAAAATACTGATTATTGGGGCGTGTTTCAACCATAGACTGACTAAAAATATGGACGTAGTGTCTGTGACGTCACCCATAGGATTCTGCAGAGCGGTTTTGAAGCGTAAAGTAGGGACGAGCTGGCCGTTGCCATCTTGGCAGCGCGTCATCAACCGTCACTCCCAGATAACAGAAAATGGGCAAAGAGGTGGGACGTGTGCGGAGCTGAAGTGACGCGTGACTAACAAACAACAGATAAATGGCTACCCACCTGCCACTCAAAGTGGCCACGCCCTTAATTATGCAGAACTTTAAGGCTTAATATAATGTAAACAAATGCGCTATAAAAAAATTCACCCCCCTCAGAGTTGTCATGAAGGGCAAAACTAGCCGTTTAGACCAAAACTAGAATTTGTAGCAGGCTGTAAACATGTTTTATTCTGCTGTAAAGTTGGGCATTTTAACATGGGGCTCAATGAGATTCTGCTCCCTTCTGGAGCCTGTCCCTAGTGGCCAGTCGATGAACTGCAGTTTAAGTCACTTCCTTATTGGCTTCAAGAGAGACAGCGGGAGGTTGCCGCTTGGTTTCAACCTAAGCAGGAAAGACCTCAATTGGATAGACCTACAACCAATAAGAGCAACGGAGCGACGCATAACATTAGTTGTCAAATGTCAACAGAACTCAACTGCACTGTGTTGCCAAGCCTGTGTTTTTCCCGCGGGTTGTTCTCCATGTCTTCAGGTTGAAGCAACCCCAATTATTTGATATATAGACCCAGGAATGCAAAACCCAAACGCCATTTTTTTTTCTGGTTAGCCCCCCTCCCGGAAAAGCTATTGGGATTGTTTTGGGCTATAGTTTTGAGTAGCAATTGTGCGACATTGCAATAAAACTTGGCAACCCTGTCTGCACGCATGCTGGATTAAGTAACAGTAGAAGAAAAAGATGAGTGTAAACGATCTTTGCCAGTGTTGTAAAAAAATAATTTAAGGATGCACAGAGTACTTACCAACACGATCATCATTTCTGAGAGAAATAGTGAAGGTGAATGCATATACGAACAAGTGCTCCGTTTAGGATAAGAGCAAAACCCAAGCGCCTTTGATGACGTGGATTTAGTGGTTTAGGCGATTACGTTACTGTTTATCATCTGTCCATCATTGTCTAAAGCCCGACCTGACAATTTCATTGGTCCGAACAGTTTCTGTTCGGGCATAATAACTCCTCTATGGATCGAGTCCAAAACGAATTGCCAGAGCAAAAATGTTGTGGGCAGGGCTAAATTTGTCTGGCATCCAGGCTAAAAGGGCAGGGTTTAGGCGGACTAAATGTTTGGTGTCCGGCATATATGCAGCAGAGAAGAAGTGTCGTTTCACCCCATTGAAAAAAAGAAGGAAAAAAAAAGAAAAAAACCCCAAAGAAAAAAAAAGAAGGCCGATGCACCTTCACTCTCTTCCAAGCCACCAATGTCCCAATATAGCGCTGATCTTGCACTGACTCGGCACCGGAGTCTGCGCAGTAGTGAGAGTGAAGTGCTGGAGCCGCGGTATCAAGGCCCCGCCCACACTCCTGCAGAAACGGTTAATACTTTTTACTGCAGAAAAACGTATTATGTCACTACTTTGCTCAAAGAAGCTGTCAATTTCAGCTGTCAATCATAACGTCAGACCCCCGTTTTAATAGAATCAAATAACTAACTAAAACCAAACTTATTTAAAAAACGAACACTTATATCCTCGTGATAAAAACTACCTAAAATGACTAAATATTTTGAAGTGTAATTTTGATTGTTTAGTTTGTCTCGTGTCCCATTAGATTACACGGAGAGGGCGGGGTTTATGATCAATACTGGGACCAGCTACAAGGGGCAATCAAAATGTTTTGGCTTCACTTTGGACTTGTGCGGCAAACTTGTTTTTCACCCAAAGAACCAGTTATGACATTCTGATTAAACATTAGAAAGTCAAAGAAAAAAAAGAAAGAAAAACAGTATTAATTAGGGATGCACCGAAATTTCAGCCGAAATGGTATTTTCAGGTTTTGACCGAAAGAGAAAAAAGGGTTCACTTTCACAGCGCTCAGGTTTCACTTTCGCACAGCATTTTTTTTAAATTTGCGCAAATTTAAAGCAAACTGTACCGGCACTCAGTTTGCTTTGCTCAATGTACCGCTCACGCTTAAGGCCCGGGTATACTTCATTTTCCGAGTTCCGCTCAGCCTCACGCACAAGTGTGCGAGCCTTTCAAAGTATACTCCTTTAGCTGTGAGCTATCCAGTGGCTTTTGTTTTCAAGTGCTCAAGTCACTCGCACATGTGCAGGTGTGCGGACGTCTGCGGACCCTCCAGATTACGAAAATTACGTCACGCGGAGGGTGCGCCAAAGTATACCTTGGGCTTTACTGAAAAAGCTAACTTTGCTGAAATAACGTGCCTACATGAAATCTCTCTGTAGTAGACTTGTTTCTGTTTGCAATAGCCCTATATTGTGCTGTAACGTGGTGTGGCAGATTAAGAGTATTTTGGCCATCTGAGCTCTGTTTGAGATGTTGAGATCTCTTCAGAAGCTTTAGACTAGAGGATATATGTGAGATTATGTGGTCTATTTCTCAGGGGAAGATAAGCAAGTCTCCATCTGATCTCCTCTTTCATTTTCAAGAAAAGTAATTAATCTGCTAAAGAGTATGATTTTTACCTATGGGTTCATTTTTGGACTCCTGAAACGTCAAATGACATCAAGTGTTCATTCAAAAAAATTGCAAGAGAATGTTACCTCAAGAGTCCAGGTTAACTGAGAAACAAACAGCAACGTCTGTATATGAGTTTTCAGCAAAACAATGCAGGTGTCAATATGCTTTAAATGAAAAGGGCTAGATCTTGGAGTGCCATCATTGAATATTAAGGGCTTGACACAAGCACAGTGACTTGGAATAGAGGCCAAAGGGTTGCATGTGGTGCCTTGTTTGCATTCATATCAAATGAGAAGGCGTGCTTGAACGGTATCCCCTCTCGCGCCTTGTTTTTTTAACATTCATATTCATTAGGGGGCAGTCAGTCAGTCAAGACCTTTCCCATGGAGAACTGAAATATGGTAGGATGGCTCTTCTAACTGCAAGATGTCTGAATTAGTCCTCAGAGAGCACACAAGGCCTTTCCACCCTGCCGTAGGCCTGATGCCCTGTACATCTGAACATCTATCTGCCTTAATATCTATACGCCTCAAAAACGTCAACGCATAAACATAGAAATACTACAAATGTATATGGCAAAACATGCAAGAGCTGTGTTTTCTTCTTTCTAAGCTGCAAGGCCTTTCTCCTTTTAATTGGCACAATTACCAGCAGTAAACTGCAGTTATGAAGTGTGTGTTATGAAAATTTAATTGCATATGCATGTAGGAGCTGGTAAATAGATTCATTCGTTTTCAGTTTATTGGCATTCAAGGTTGACTGGTAAAAATAAATAAATGAATAACAATGAAATAAAATCAAGCAAAATAAGGTTTATAAATAATGCGATCGTGATTCTTTCACATGGAAGAGGTACAGTCGTTGCCTAATGGCCTCAGACAGACAGATAAAGAGACTACAGAATTGATTTCATGTCTGTATTCCGCTTGCATTTTAACCTTGTCACCTGACAGAAAACAAATAAAGGCACTGGCATTTTATCTCCTCAGATACTGCATTGAGTTTACCAACGGCGGTCAATATTGTGTCGGTGTAAGAGTTCGCTCACTTTCCATAATCTTTTCAGAACCGTGCTAACATACTGACGTGATGACGGGGTCAGCTAACAGTATGAAGGGAGGACCGCCATTAAAGTCAAATGCTGTATTCAAGAAGATCTCAATGGAAATTCTTTGAAAGGCAGTTTTTCCCTATTTGAAAAGCATGCAAACAACAAAGGATCTTTTCAAAATATGTATTTACTAATAAGTCTTGAGCTTTTTGACCAACAAGTTAAAAAAAGTAGCCATTCTTTTTGTGTAGAAACTATCAGGTTGTCGCCTTCTATTAACTTGACTGAAATAATCAGTCCTGGACAAGAACCTTTTATCTCTACTTTTTGATTATTAGGACCTTAGAGCACATACGTATCCCTCTGTTGGATGCTGACTACAATCCTCTCTTGTTTAAGCCAATTAGTGGGTGGCAGAGGCCAACACCTTGAAAACTCAAAGGTGGTGAAAAAATCAATGCAAGTTAAACCTTAAGTTCAGATATAAACAGCTGGATAAGTTAAGATCAATAGAGTTGGATCCTGGAGCAACTGGTCAATATTTCATCACTTTAACCGTACAAGCAGCACAAGGCAAAGATGAGACGTCGCTAGCGGGTGCGGATGAGTCTAGCATGGCTAGGAGATGTTAATGACTGCAGTACAGCGACCCCAAACCGATAAAGTGATAACAGCCCAGCATTGATTCAATAGCCGTGGAACGTAATGAAAAACTTCTACTTTGTCCGTATTGATTTTCCTCGCTTTTGTTTGATTCCTTCCGGAGGCTAATTCACTTGTTGCCAAGTCTTAACACAGACATCGCCAGTCAGCCTGGAATGAAATAGCAATACCACGGCTGCGCTTGCACCAGACAAGACATTTATTACTGTTTTCCTCCACTTTTTTTCCCCTCCCTCACACTTTTCATTTTCTCTCCTCATATCATCTCCTGCTATCCGCTGACTTTTTTTCCTTATGCGTCTGTCAGACAGAATCCCCCTCACATTCACTGGAATCTCAAAATGACTCAGTATGTGTTTATCCAAAATGGTTGCATAAATTATTTACGTGAATGCAGTTACGCACACTGTTCCAGAACTGCGCGTGGGAGATTATTTATTGGAACTTGTCGGACTTTTCAGCCAAAGCTTCCGCATGAGCTGTGTCATCATACAAACACAAGTAACAAGTACTTGCCATAAACAATTCACAAAATGTTCAAATAAACAGAACTCTTGGGAGGCCCGATGAGGGTTGTCATAGTTTTGCTATTTAATTTAGTTTTATTCCAATTTTCATTTTGACCTTTACATTTTGTTTAGTTTTTCAACATTTTCTAGTTTTAGTAACACATAGGGTTAGGGTTAAATAACAACAAATTAAATAAAAGACTCCAATAAAACGCAAACAGTAAAGCAGAAAAAATAGACTACATTTACCTTGAAAAATAATAAATAAATAAATAATATGCAATTTTTTTAATGCTATTTAGGCTCTTGATTTGGCTTGGATGTACTTGGATTAACTAAATAATATAAAATGCACACTGAATACATAAAGTAAGAAAGAAAAAAATATGATAGAACATTAAGAATTCTAATAATGATAATAATTTCACTGAAATAATATCTCACCTTAAAGAAATATGCATTTCTTGTTAAAAATGTCTTCTGTTAAATTATTCTTACATTTTATTTCTAAAAACGTTACACTATTCACTATACACTGTCAAAAAAAAAAAGCACAAAATTGTACCTTTTAAGGTACAAGTGGCCGTCACTGGGGCTGTACCCTTAAGGGTACATTTTGTACCTCTAAATCAGGGGTAGGCAAGTTCGGTCCTAGAGAGCTGCTGTCCTGCAGAGTTTAGCTCCAACCCTACTAAGCTACCACAGTATAAAACTCATGGCTCCCAGCATGCATTGCAGCATGATGTCACCATTGTTGAGATTAATATGCTGATTCTTGATATCTGTGTGTGTCAAAACTTTTTCCCTCTAGAATGTATTTAAAAATCTAAATTCAGAACATCTGATCTGTGGCAAGAAAGTATCGTTGGTGAATATTATTTATTAACATTTTTTGTCAGTGATGAGTTTAGTCAAACACTTTTTTCGAGACAATTTTTGTTTATGGCTTTTATTTTATATTTACAGACTATGTGTTTTGCTTACACTGTAACAAAAACCACAAACTCTCATAAAAAGCCAAGAGTCAAACTGCCCAACTAAAGGAAACACTGATCACCATAATGGTGACCAAACATTTTCAATAAAACGTCAACATCTAAACCGGTTAATTCTCAATAAGAGCATTTATAGATGTCTTTCAGGGTTGGAGCCAAACTCTGCAGGACAGTGACTCCCTAGGACCGAACTTGCCTACCCCTGCTCTAAGTAGAGGAAAACAATGGTATAATTGTACCCTAAGGACCTATTGTGTACCTTTAAATGTACAGTTATACGTTTTGTTCCCCAAGGAACAAAATTGTACCTCCTCTGTACCTTTTTTTCTGAGAGTGCATCAAAATAACACTATTTAAATAATTATCAGTTTTACATTATTATTTTTATTTAATGTACTATAGAGTTTAGTTAATACATCACATTGTATAATTTAAATGTGTTTAAAAGCATTACATTGTCCAGGCTGTCAACTGTTAATGCCATCATTTTCGCATTTGCTTTTACAGCAATGAAAATGTATTTTATCTTATTTTCAGTGTTTCGTATCATTTTCTTTTACTATTTGTTCTAGTTTCATGGACCCACTTTATATTCGGTGTCCTTAACTACTATGTACTAACATTTTAATTAATAATTTGATACAATGCACTTATTGTTTTTACATTGCACTTGCATTTTAAAAATGACCTGTATGTAATTACATCTGTAATTAATTTCTGTAATTATTAATTTCTAAGCATTTATAATTACACTGTTGACCCTTCCCTTACCCCTAACCCTACCCTTTACCTTACCCATACCACCACACCTGTCCCTAACTTTACCCATATCCCACCTCAATATCAGCAAAAGTGTTTTGCAATACGATGAACACAATAAGTGCATTGTACTTAGTTTTTGATGTAAGTACATAGACGTTAATGCCACCTAATATAAAGTGGGACCAGTTTCATTAACACTAATAACACTGGGTCTGTTGTGTCTGGCTCATCCCCTGAAGCAGCTTGACCACCAGCTATTCACTTATTCACTCGTTCTACCAGCGCCTCGATTCATAGCAGCCATGCTTTGGAGCTTAGTAATTATTATCTGGCACTGACAGTGACAATGTACGAAATTCTTGGAGTATGTCAGAAAAATTCTCTTGTCCATGTTCCACGGTCTTTGTCATCTCTCCGCAGCGCCATTCTTTAATAAGAACACTCTTTTGTCTGCGTACAGTGGGGTGAGATCATCTGAGCGGCTGCCCATTGGAGTGAGTGAGGGGCTTTTGAACGGCATGTGGTGGATAGATCAGGGAGGCAATTACATTTTCAACAGTTCATTGTGTCTCTGGAAGGAGGAGGACGGGAATAGAACAGCTTCCCTTGCACTTCAGAAGGACGGCTTGGCATACAGCAGGGCAACATAAGCCTAGCATCACAGAAGTATTAGGGTCACCTGCACACCTTGACCTTGTGACCTCTGCGAAGGAAGTCCTCACAAACCACATTTGACATACAAGGAACATTACGTAAACGTAAAATATGTTAAAAACAAGAGCACTGCTGTACTGGATATCAGCACGGATGTAGGATTGTGATTTCGGGAGGCGTGTGGCTGCGCAGTTTGACCCAGCTGTTTGCTAACGGGGCGTTTTCCACGTGAATGACTAACCGAAGGGCCGTTTTCCAGACAATAACATGTGGAGAGCATTAGGCACACTGTCTCAGAGGTCTGCGTCGTTCTGCCGGCCCTCACCTACTGCACGACCAAACCTGCCAGACAGTACCCGCACCACCGGGATAGTTTTCACAGCTGGGTCAAATTGACTGGAAAAGAGATGAGGAAAAAGAAAAGGGACTGAATAGAGGAAAGGAGTGAGGTGGAACATACAATACAGAGACAAAGAACAGTGTAAGATTACAGGACAGATGATGTACCCTACACAAACAGCACATGTTAAAATAGTGATCCTTCTGTCTAGTTTCAATTGAGTATAGCCTATTGTTGTGATTACTTATCAAATATATAATAATAATTTTCACTACAAATGATTATGCATTGTTTTGTGAAATATGTTTTTCATTAAATCAATCTTATTTTTTTACTTTTAATTTTTTAAAACTTTATATTACAGAAAACAATAACATGTTTTGTTATACATGTAATATGTAGTGTAAACACTTAATTGTTTTTACTTTAATTATTTTAATTAAAATGACAAACTATACACTGATACAATTGAAATGTTTAAATGCATACATTTTCTTTCTGTTATTGCTATTTCGTGTCATTTTCATATTTAAAGATCCATAATATATGTTTAGTTAGTATGCTTTTAAAGTCGATTCCAATTTAATAAAAACTTTGTTTTATGAATCTTGAATGTAATGTAAGTGGACAAAAGCTTTAGCTAAATGCATTTAAAAAAGTAAAATAAAAATAAAAAAGCTAGAGTATTCAATCTCTTGCTTTGGTTTGAATTCATGTAGAAATTTAACAGTACACTTTGTGTTAAGGGGCAGTTCAGATCCCTAAATCCCTAAAAAACAGTGATTTTTGCTTTAGCAAGCACCACTAATAATCACATATATATGAAGAATAGAAACACATGATGTAAAATCACTGTGCATTAAACTTCAAATTAATTAACAGTGAAAAAGCACCAACTGAGAACATTTAAAATGTAGCTGGTGCAATTCTTCCACTTTGCAAAGCATTTTTAAAAGAGCTGAGCATGTAAATTTTAGCATCCGTCAGACCCAAATTGGCATTTAAATGTCCCTCTTGTTTTATTCCCCCGGGGAACAGGCTTACAGAGGGACTGGAACGGACTGGAATCATCTAGCCTCCACTCTGCATGGAAGGTCCTCTTTGTCACCCAAACTCCCTTCCAATGTCACAAAACAATTAATACACTCATACATTTTTAACTCTAAACTCAATTAGAAGAGGAATGGTAAAATATGGCAGAGGCAGAAGCGTTAGTTGCGGTGGCAGGGATGACATTTGCACTAATGAAGCTGGGTCGAAGCACGAGCCACATCAATCATCAACACGTAAGAAGGGGTACGAGGCAGAGCCGTAGGGGTAATCAGAGTGGAGGTAGCTATGCGGGAAGGACACGCCAAACATGCTAACATCTTGTTCTGTTTGGACTGAGTACTGTGGCGTGTGTAGAAACAGAGTGCTAAAGTGTCTCTTTCAGAGGTCATGACCTGCCACTGACTCCATGGCCAACACGGCCTTAAAGGAACAGTTCACCTAAAAATGGAAAGGTTGTCATCAATTACCCTATTTTCCAAGATTATGATGCTGTAGCATAGATATGCGTGACGAATAGACTGGAATTTAAGTCTATTCACCTCAAGTGAGCTGATCAAACCTGACAAAAATTCTGATTCGCTCACAAATCAGACATCATCACAAAGAATTTAAGTCCGTTTGTAAAAAAGTTACGAACTGCCATGTGGGTGTGTTGAATATACAATGTTACAATATACTATGTTTTTTTTTGTTTTTTTTTCAATCGTAAGTTTCCGTACAAATCACAATTTTCAAAACTCAGAACAAAATTGTAAAATTTGTACCCTTAGGGGTACAACAGCTTGTCACTAGGGCAGTCTTTGTACCTTTTTCCTCTTTAAAATGTGCATATTAGTTCCTTAGAGTAGCAAATGTGTACCTTAAGGTACTACTATGAATCTTTTAGGTGTAAAAAGGGTTCTCAGATTGAGTATAAACTATATGATTATATATTAGATTATAGATTATATAATATATATTATATGTAATATAATTTTTTTGTTGTTGTCAATTTAGAGCTTGACAGCCCCAGTCCACTTTTATTGTAGCCAAGAAATTCATCCAAAAATTTGTTTTCCACAGAAAACGAAAGTCTTGTGGGTTTAGAACAACATGAGTAAATAATGACATTTTTGGCCTACCTATCCCTTTAAACAACAGCACAGTTGACATCTAATTTGCTTTGCCACTGTACAAAACAAGCCCTTGGTTGTTGAAAATAATTGCTTATCACCCGCTTTGGAAAATACCTGGAGATTAGCATCACTTCAAAGCTGTGGACACCCATGACCTTCTCCAGATTTCCTGATGCCACTTAATCTCCACACAGGAAGCATGTTCAGACTATTTGTGGAGTAACTAACTTGCTGGTGTCATTTCTTGTCCGAGTGTGGTGAGCTCTAGGTGGTAGGGCTTGTAATTTAGTGCAGCAGTTAAAATCTGACACCTTTCTTTGGCTATCACCAGATATGCACATAAGCCTAATTAAATGATCACCTCCATTCTGCGGTCATTTTTTTTTTTTTGCCCGCTCTTTCCTGATGTGGGGGTGGGTGCTATAGCCGGATAGGGGGTGATGGGGGATGGGGGCTCGTTAATTACCACATAAGAAGCATTAATGACTCGCCTCACCTCCATCTCTATGAGGAAAGGTCACAGGAACAGTATTCTCCATTAATCTCTCCAAATGTGGACACACACTGACCGTAACATAGCACTGTGCTATCAAACAACCACTGCAAAGGTGCTCAAAATTCAAAACATTTGCTCTCTTTCACCTTAAAAGGGATTAACGCAGACCAGCTTTGACTAGGGGGTTAGCACAATTATATATGTAAAAAAGGGGAAAAAAGTACCAATCCAGAGGCAATGTGAAAAGTCTGGCCATTTAAGGGGGAGATAAAAGTAAGTGCCGATTCAGTGTGTGAACATGTGTTTTTGGTGGAAATGATCAGGGGTGCGTTTCCCAAAAGCATCGTTATGCAACTATGGTTGCAAGTTCTGTCGTTATCAACAAGTCGGTGTTCCCCGAAACCATCGTTCCAACGAACATTCGCAAACAGCATCGCAGAGTTGAGTGGTTGCAACAACAGCTCTTGACCTGTGGTTAGAAGCTTGTTTGAATGACATGTGGACTTAATAAATCATTATCTTCAGCAAAATAAGCAATTAGCACAATCTATATCTTTTATTTTGAATACATACAAAGGTCATTTACGTCTTTTAGTTCGTCAAGTGATTTAAAGCACCTTTTTGGAAGAGTGCTCATGTGCGTACATGCTCTAGTAAGAGCCTATGATTGAATCTGGAATTAAAGCAAAATAACTGAGAAAAATAAGAATTAGTCCTCAAATGTCATGTCCATAATTTATAGCAAAAAAATCTACTTCAACATTGTAAAAAGTGTACGTTTTAGGTCGACGCATATAGCAGAGAATAGACTGGGCACACGGCTGTTACTTATGTGACTTGCTTGACGTTAAAAAGAGTTAATAAACGCAATAACTTGTGAAAAATAACTCCTTGCAGTCTTGCGCTGTCTGCTGTCTGATCCCTTCATTTCTGTTTTGTGTCTTGTTACACACTCGAACTGTCAAATACACACACAGTTATGTCAAAAAGTTATGTCTTGATGAGCATTCATGTGAACACAGTCGGTTATGCTTTAAGTAAACGATATCAGTTGGGGAAAGAAACTGAATGCGTGTCAATAGGATCCGTGCATTAGATCTTAAAGTGACAGCCTGCTAATACAGTAAACCTGCCGCTGTCTGTCAAACTACAAAAGAAAAAGAGAAAACAATGCTGATCTCTTTCAGAAGTTGTAGCGATGCTTTCTTTTCCCAGAAAGAATGTGAAACACATAAATGGTATCATTCAGTTTTTTTATTAATATTCTTAATTTTAAATATAATTTAAATAGATTTTACACACTAATAGCAATATTGTATCGCATATTGAATATTGCATTATTTAACAAGGTATTGCATATTGCATTTTCCTTTGATATCACACAGCCCTAACGTAGAGTAAAAATATTATGACAACCTTTTCACTAAAAAGCAGTTGTCCAATGCATTTGTGCTGGAAAAATATAAGATATGAACACATCCTGATCCATGATTTGACATATTTTGTGTATAAACAATGGTCAAATTGGTTAAAGCAAATTATGGACATAATACTACCTATATTATCTTCAAAGTTTCAGCAGAACTCCAACACAAACCATTTTCTATAAAACAGTGGCATGCAACCACCAATGAAAGCGGGGTCATTAACTATGCACATATATCTCTGTGTTTAACCTCTTCTCTCTCTCCTTACATCTGTGATTGGCTTGATACGATTCATGCCCTATGTCTTCCATGACCTATTAGTATGCTAAGAGCACACTACATATGTCTAAACTCAGCCATTAGCATATACATATATATGTATCCCACTGAATATTCAAGAGGAGCCGGGGATGAATTTCTGATCCCACTTTTGCTCATTAAGTCTCATTTGAAATTCAAGATGACAATACAGACTTTTATAAGATTTGTTTATGCCTAAATTACACAAACATAAAGGAACAGGGTTTTTAATGAGAATGAAATAGGATAAAATTAATTTTAATACTTGATGTTCCCAAATCTAATAAGGAAATTGGAATCCCTGTGTGGCAAGACACTGAAGTAGCCCATTAATCTAAACAGACAGCTTGAGGAAAGGAAGATAGACCTATTTGTACACTGCGGTTAACTATAACGTTCACTTAACTAGTGAGGAAGTGATTCTTTAATTATTTATTTTTGGTTGCTTGGAAATAACTACTTTAGCACAAACCAAAGTAAAAGGGAACAAAGAAAAAAGCAAAGCAATGATTATGAAAAAAGAAGAAGACTGAAACGTTTTTATGCATAAAAAAAGATTGCCCTAACCCTGTCCATTCCATCTCCATTCAAAGTGTACGTACATTTAGAGAGGTAATTGTGATTGGACATTCATTTAACTCTTAATGACAAGATCACAATTCCCATCTACCAGAAATTTCTGGACATTTTACAGTTCCATTCTCTCACCATGTTCCAGCATTATTTAGATACATTATTCCTGATGCATATTAATGAGAAGCCATGGACAAAATAATGAGAAGGAATAAAAGGAGGATACTGGGGGTGGAATTACGTATCTCAATATGAATTGGAATAAAGTGAGATAAGTAGGAGGAGGTATGGACTTGAAAAAGACAGATTATGAGAACACATTATTATTCAAACAAAAGACAAACTTTTGTCATACAGGGACATAAAAGACATCTTTAGATGAGTCCAGGTATGAGAGCTTACTTAAGTAGTTTTATTTAAAGGGAGAAATACACTGAGAAATCGAATGAATGTGCAAAACAGTCTCCAAGGTCAGATATTAGTGTTATTCTTTAGTTGCATGTCTCTTTACACATTTATATCATGTCGCCATATTTCCCACCTCCTTTGCGCTTGAAATAAAAGCCAGATTTAACAAGATGCAATTACTGCCGTCTCCCAAACTGTTTTTAATTAGGAGCTTATTCACGGTGTCTAATAGAGTGCAGTTTATCCAATAAAGCTACCACATGAAGCTTCAGTGCGCACGCTGTGCTAAACACGATCGCTTGTTGTTGTTGTTGTTGTTGTTTTGCGCCGGCCGCCCTGCCCCCGCATGCCCTACTCTTAAAAAAAAGAAAAGTGGCCGCTCTAGGGTCGTTCGGCTCAGGCTCATTATCTCAGACCCCGGTAATAAAGCTACAGTGACCTCAAAGGGAAAAGAGCCTTGGTTGTGTTTGCCAGAATATGACATTTGGATTCCACGAAGAAATTAACTAATAAGAGAGTCTGCCTGCAAATAATAGCCCTGAAAATATCCAGTGAGACGCAAAAAACACCAGTTCTCGGAAAAGGAGAGCGACTGAAGAGCAGTACAGTGGTCTTGTGGACACACACACCACCTAGAGAGGGCAAAACAAGACAAACAAATTAGTCATTTCGGAAAAGGATGTGAATGTACGGTTATTGTTAAAGAGGACAAAATATGCATTAGTTCTCACACTATAGGTAAAGAAGGTTAAGGTTCCAAAAGTTGTCCATAGGACTTATGCACCACATCTTCTGTAATAATCATAAAATAGTTTTGCATTGCAAAACAACATTCAACTGTTATTCACTAATAACCTTTCCTTTCAGGAGGCTTCAAATCAATGGACCAGGGGCAAGTCAGTCAGTTGAACTTAGAAAAATGGATCAGTTTGTGAACAGATTCATTGAAAAAATCCACTCCAAAATGTTGTCCCACAAAGCTATTGTATTGGTTCACAAGACTTTAAATATAGTTTACAAGTCATACAGACCACTTTTATGGTGCTTTTTGTCAATTTGTCTTGAGAGCCCCAAAGATACTCTTCAAAAATGCATCTTTTGTGTTCCACAGAAAATAAATTCCAATATGTTTGGAACAACATGACAGGATTTTTATTTTTGGGTGAACGTCTTACTTTTAAAAACTGGATTTGAACAGCTCAAATAGTTCAAATTCTTGCTCAAATGAATATTTGAGATGTTTTAACAGGCGGATATTTATTTGTGGAACGCTTATCTTCATCTCTGTGTCAAACGATTAGGAAAGCAACCTCTCTACAACCGTCTTAGGATCTCTCTGCTCTCAGCCACTCTCCCTCTCTCCATTACCGCTGAATGACAGGCTGAAAAGTGCCTCAAGGAATGACTTCTCATTCAAACAATGGCCAGGACGTCTGTTTAATTTGCAGTTGAAGGGCATTAAGATAATAAATTCATTTAGTAAATCTCAGCAACAAAAGCCTGGCCATCTCTGCTTGGCTGGTTTGAGAGAGCGCGAGTGCCTCGTCTTAGGTGAGGCACATTCTCTTTCCATTCTTTTTTTGGGGGGGACTTAATTATTAGTTTTTAACCTAGTTATTATGCAAATGATCCCTTTTAGGGGCTTCAAGGTATTGTATTAATATTTCCCTTTTTTACTCTGACTGTTTATTAACGGTGATCTCAAAGTGTCTAATTATGGACACTGGAAACAAGGGTAAAACCATATTATGCAGGACCAGCGCAGTGGATGATTCCAGCGTCCAGTTCCAGATTTTAACACCTTTTCCACACTGTTAACTTCAGAAACCAACCTGCCACTGTTTTCCAGTCAGCTAACACTTTCAGACAGTGCAGCGTGCTGGAAAATATTTGCTGTTGTTTTTGTTGTTTCTGCCTCAGTTACCTCTCTCTTTTCATTAAAACACTACAAAAGCCTATTTAGAAAAAAAGAAAATAATGTTTTTCCTGCTAAGGGTCTAAACACATTTCTAATACCTCTCTACACTATATAAAAAAGGCAATTTCAAAGTGCAGTTGCTGCTCTGATCTAATGCTTTGTATTGGGTACATTGCTTTCTACCCACTATTAGAAAACTGTTGTAAATCCAAAAATAATTCAATTAAAATGTATAAAAAATAATGCTTAAATAATAATATTAAGCTATAGACAGAATTTTCCTTAAAACTACAGTAAGCAAGATAAAGATGACACATGAGGAAAAATAAAATTTTATTATTATTCAGATATTAATGATTATTTACTGTTGAAAATGATGTCTGTTAATAAAATAATTGTGATTAATCTCCTGATTTCTGACAAGTCTTTGGAAAGCTAATAAAAAAGGTATATCATTTATAATATAAATATTTGTATTATCAATAATGTTATTTTAATTAATCTAAAATGTACTTAATGATGTCTTAAGTTAACACATTCATTTTGACAGATAAATAAATCAATGCAAAATCACTGTAAAGTAAGGTCACTGTGGTTTACCGAATTATTTGACTTAAATCAAATTAATTCATTTAGAGGTTACCACCTAAATTATATTTTTAGGTTACCTGCACACACATTTTTAGCATAACTACAGAAAGTGTTAGCGTTGTTAGACACCTACAGTACAAAAGCCTACTCAGCATTTTCAGAGTTTGTAAAAGTGATTCTCAAAGCTCAGAGAGAGGCTGCAAACAGTTCCATCCTTACAGCGGACATAAAAAAGGATAAAAGAAAAAACTCCAGGCCAAACCTCGTATTGTAACAAGCTTGCTAATTCCAAATCACTTTCTCTCTGAAGTGAAGAAACCGACAGAACACCAGGCCACCAGAACACAGATGTGACCGCTAACGTGACAACTAACGAGTCCTGACGTCCAAACCATGGGAAAAAGAGAGCGGGAGAGAGAGAAAATGATAACGCATCTTTAAATATTGTGATTTGACTTTGAACAAAGTGACTTTTGAAGTGAAAGGAGCCGTTTCCCCCGTTTTCATTTTTCCCCCCTATATTTTAATGCTCCCCCGCTCTATCATGCAAATCCCCATTCAAATTATTCGAGTATTAGAGCCCTCAGCACTAATGTCACAGAGACAAAATGAGATGGGGGACTTAAGCACCTAACGAACAATGAAATTTCAAAGCCCTGGGACAGGACAATTAAGCAGCAGGCTTAGCCAATGATGAAAATTTATTGCTATCTAATACATATTTCTATTTTCTGAACACTAACCAATTTGAATGTGATTAAGGGGGGGAGGGGTCTGTTCATTAAAGAACAGCAGCTACAGAGGTCTATATTGGAGGGTCTTTTGATGTTAAATTACAAATATGCACACGAAATCTTATTTATTGTCTTTTCCGGCCGGCATTGTTTCTTTCGGTGCCTCTTAAATGGCTTTTTAACCCCACTCGCTCCGATTCAATGGGGAAGTGTTAATGAGAGAATCTGAAGAGGAGACGCTTTTGGAGGTCTGGGATTGAGAATGTTACGTTATCGCTTTATTCTCTGCCTTTTTTTTCCTTTCATCTAAATGAAATTGGCCCTCCATTGTTCAGCCACTGGCCTTTTTGCTGTTATCAGAACCCCGGGGTTTGACACGAGGAGAAGGGCAAGAGAACCAGGGCTGTCTGGGAACAACCTTTGTGCTCGACTGAAGTCAGATATTCCTGATCTGGATGCTCAGCTCTTCATCAGCCCGTAATTCGCTCCTCAGGAGTGAGTTTTGACATAAATATGATCAAATGTCACCTAAAGAGCAGAGAACAATGGCTGAAAATGGCACCTGCACTATAGGCCATCTGACAATAGTGTCTTTCAGAGCAAGGTACTAATGTTAATTGCATGCTTCTGATAATAGACCTCAAGATCGGTGTTGAACATTTCACTGGAGAAACCGTGATGGCCGAATCCAGACAGATATCTACCCTAAGATGTCTTCAAACACCGAGCTGACTGCAAAAGGGACAGGGAGAGACAGGAAAATGAGAAATTTGGTATGGAATGCAGGAATTCGGGGAACGATTGAACAACGGGGTCTTTGTTATTTACCCGGACGTGAAAAAAGTCCTAATTTCCAGCGCTACGAAGAGCAATGTGCGCACACATCTCCCTCTCTCTCTGTGCAGAGGGTATGTGCCGATTAATTCCCTTTAATAAATGCAGTCTCAGGCACAGTTTAACAGGGATAAAGGACATTTTCATTAACTTTCTTTATATTTAATGTTCAATTAGTCCTGGGTATAACTGGACACTAATAAGATGGAAATATGGGCAGGAATTAATGTTCCTTCAGGAATAGACCCCTTGATTGGTTTTCACCCCGTGGTGCTTCAGAACCCTTGGTCCACGCCGTGCACGACTGCTTCTATTAAACAGCACAAGTATGTTTACTGATGCATACGTGTATTTACATGCATTCATAAGATGATATTATGTATATATTATATATATATATGATTTATAAATGTTGATTGAGGTTGATTAGATGTTGAAGTGGAGATAAATGTATGGACGGTAGTGGTGCAAGATACATTTAAAATATCAAAGAAGTGTTTTCTTTGTGTTGTGCTGTCCTGCAAATCAGTTCAAATTCAAATGACTCTTGTATCAGATTGTTTATTGAATACTTCAAGAAGATTTACCAGTAACTGAGCTGAATTAGGCATCAAAGACATATGTTTGCAAAAAAAATAAGGATTTATATTTATATATATATAAACATATACATTATATCTGACCATATCTATAACTGCATAAATAATACATACAATTAATAATACTAATTATTTATGTTTGCTTAATAAATGTTCATTATTATAAATTATTGAAGTTAATTACACACATGAATAATTATTCTAATAACAAACAATTTCTTTCTCTCTCTCTCTCTCTCTCTCTCTCTCTCTCTCTCTCTCTCTCTCTGTATTGTCTCACACACACACACACACACACACACACAAACAAACACACAAACACACACGAGCGCACACACACTTTGATTGGGAAAGTGTGTCCAAACTATTAGCATATATACAGTATATATATATATATATATATATATATATATATATATATATATATATATATATATATATATATATATATATATATATACTGTATATATAAACACTACCAAAAACATACATTTTCATGAGTATTGGTATTGCGTGAATATCATACAGTTAAACACAGTTATGATATGTTTCTGAAAGTGAATTGATGTGTTGAGTTGCTCATAGGGTCACACATAGTTATTGGATTACAGTATTTCCCTGTAGTGCAGCACAATTTGTTCTGTTATCTGTTGTCGAGCCTACAATTCTTTATGGACTGAGTGTCTCAAGGCTTTAATGTTCTGCTTAGCACTATTTTCTTGAAAAACCCTTTAAGATATCAATTTCACAGAGATTGAAAATAGAACGGCAATGAGACATGCTTTCACTCTAAACAGGAAAATATAGAGTCAGCGTCCTCAGTCGGTGGATTTTTACTGCTTTATTGTTTTTGATGTGCGGTAATGGCGATTACAGGCCATATTCACAGCGGAAATTGAAATGGCATGGAGCACGGCATCTGTTTTACGAATAATTTTCAAATGCGACAAATACACACAGACACATACTTTGATTGTGTGTAGGACAGAGAAAGTACTGCGCGTTCTGCCACCTCTCCTCATGCAAAGCCACATCCTCTCGGATGTCTTCTCAGTCGTGCCGCCAGAGTTTAAGAGTCATGGCGGCCAAAGGAAAAGGCTGGCTCAGGGAACATATGAGGAAAGACCCACCAGAGAGAGAGAGAAAAGAAGGAGGGAGGGCACCAAAAACAACTGGAAAGAAACATGGGCCAAAGGAAGCACGACCCTTGAGTTTCTGGCTTGTGGAAAAGCATTGAGAGTGTGACTTTTTGAATCCCTCCCTGTCTGGGAGGGAGACGGGTGGGAGGCGCACGGGGAATCCCGAAGCAGCGACTAAGAGGACCTGTTCTCTGGGAGAGGAAACGAGAGAGCGAGAGAGAGAGAGAGAGAGAGAGAGAGAGAGAGAGAGAGAGAGAGAGAGAGAGAGAGAGAGAGAGAGAGAAAGTGCTGGTTGAGGTCCAAAGACAATGACCTCATCACTGTGTGCCATCACGAGTGGAGGGCAAGACCACTTCTCTCACACACACACAGTGAAACCCAAAACCATGTTTACACCCACTCAAGGTCATGATAGGGCGGGCAAATTCCGGCTAAAACGTTTGACACTTTATGTGAGAGCTGAATATGGTTGCCTGTTTCTGTCTCAGAGCAAAAAATAAATAGCCAATTGTGATATAAAGTTTAAAAGTCTTAGTTCTGAGAAACAATGATGGATTGTGCAGTAATAATGTGTTTTTAAATTCACAATTACAGGAAAATAAATTTCAGAGATATAAGGTCTCTGTGTGTAGTCACATTGTGAAATTTTGCCAAAATTTGTGACTTATGAAGATGCAATCGGAATCAGAATTGTGACATATATTATGTAGGATTGCGTGATATAAAAGACAGATTGTACAAAAAAAAATGTGAACTAAAAAGTAAAATTGTAAAAAGATTTAGTCACAATTACGAAAAAATAACATTGCAATTCTGAGATATTAAAAGTGCTGCATGCCAATTTTTGACCTCTACTAAAGCATAAAATATCATAATATGTTTGCAGATATTTCGGAAACATGCTAAGTTCACATACTTGTTTCTCTGAAAAGTAATGCCAGTGATTTTACTTTGAAATGCGCGTTCCGTGTCGGAATGTCTTTGTTTTGTTTTGGTCTGTGTGAGTCCACCCACTACCAGTTTACCCAATAGTATTTCGACAGCACAGGTTGCCAGTTTGCGGAAAACAACGCATTGCTGCCATGGAAGCCAGCAAACAAACTGGGTCAGAGATTGCAGATTCTACCCAAACTAAAAAGCCTCCACATTCATCTTAAAATCTCTAGGAACGGGAGCATATTAAAACGCATCAAGTTACAGAATGTAAGTCTCCTCACCTTCCATTTTCAACTGCACTCACTCCTGTTGCGTGACCTCAATCTGGCAACACGCGTGAGCGTCGAGTCTGAGGAGGAGGAACAACTCTTTACAATATTTAGAATTTGGATTGCAGTACCCATTTCAACCACTAGCTGTCAATATTACATACTGCACCTTTAAGTCACATAGCAAGATATGCTGTAAAGTCACAGTGTAGGATTTGAAGTCACAATTACAAACAATTAAGTTGTAATTCTGAGATATTAAGTCAAACTGCAGGATATAGTCACACTGTGAAGTGTTTGTATTGTGACAATGTGTATTGTGAAACAATGTGTATTGTGAAAAGCGCTATACAAATATATTTGAATTTGAATTGTGAAGTATAAAAACAAACCGACATACAAAGACGCAATTCCGAAAAAATAAAGTCGCAATTTTAAGATATAAAGCTGCTTTGTGAGATAAGTCATATTGTTGCAAGCAAATAGTGAAATATATATCAATTAGCAAAAAGATGTAGGGTCGTTTACATGAAAACAATGTACTAAAAACAGAATAAAAAAAATATTAGTTTCACGAACAGACGACAAATTTGTCAAAACGATCCCTGTTCGCATGGATCTGCGAAAACCATTAAAAATGCTGTATCATGCATGCCAGGCCAGTAGTTGGCAATGTCACTTTGTAAAGAAACACTACGTGCCTATAGACTGAACACGTAATATGCATGTGCATGACATCATCGTTTGCACAAATTTGCGTTGTTGTAGTTTACACGGAGACGGTATCATTTTCAAAAACTTGCACTTTGAAGCCTGTTTTCAAAAGTTCACGCTTTCAGGCCCCCAGAACACTGATGTTGAGTAAATGAACGGCCTAAGCGCAACTTAAAGTTTTCCATTTTTGCAATTTCAAGATATTGAGTTGCATATAAAACAAGATATAAAACACTTTGCAAAATATGAAGTCCAACTGTGACATGGATACTTAATTCAGAGAAATATATAGATAAAGTTGTAATTCTGAGATATTAAGTCGCATTGCAAGATATAAACATTCTATATACATATACATATTTAAAGTCCTATTGTGAGAAATGAAGGTGCAATTACATTAAAATAAAGTCACAATTACCTTTTCTTTTTTTTTTTAGCTCTTATGCAGTAACATGCTTCAATATCTGCATGTGTCTCACAGGGGGAGCTAGTTGCAGTCCTAGCTCACTGTGCACTATGCAAAATAAATTTGAGAACATTTTTGAGTGGGAATGGTACAAGGGGGCGACCTTGTTGTGAAAGGACACAGGAATCATGACCTCCTAAAATGGCCTTGGGGAGCACTGTAAATCCATGCTGTTGTCTTGCGTCACTGCGCCAACAAAGCGCAAGTGTTCCTCCAGTTTCATCAGAGACACACAGGCATTCAGTAGTAAGCCTATTCCTGACCACAACCATAAATATCTCTAATTGAAGAGGCATGCATAGGCAAGGGTGGGTGAGGGATGAAAAACAAGGATTTACCTCTTTAAAGACACATCAGCCTTACTGGGTGAGTGATGTCGCTATTTAGAGCGTAATTTCGCTCAGAGAGACGAGTGGCCATCTTTAATGTGATTATTAAGGGAAATGAGTGCGTCAGATCAGATAGGGCCGGCGTTTTAATTTGCCTCCCATTTTGTCTGTTAGTGAGGCACAAGGCTCCCTCGGGGAGAGACGATGATAAAGAACTTCAGCGTAAATAAGCAATCCCTCTCCTTGAGCAGAAGAGATAAATAACAGATGCATAACAATGCACATTTCAGCATTCAGCAGGACTACAAGGAAGCACTGCCAAATGGAAACTAAATGCATTGTATAAACTGTCAAAAAACAAACAAAAAAAACATTAGTTTTTACAATACAAATAACCTATATAACTGCATATTGCAAATCTGTACTATTTTGTCAAAACAAATAAAAAATAAAACCCTAAAAACTAAAATCTTCAAATGACAAACTACAAAATGCTACACAAGAGTATTTAGGCATAACAACCGAATTGGTAATTAAACAGAAAAATCTCTAACATCACCCAATAACTGATATAATGTGCCCCTCTATTCAAAATAATGAGAAACAGAAAAATAAAATGTATAATGATTCTGTGCAGCTTTTTAGCTTGACAGGGGTCTGGATCTATGATTATCATCACACAAGTTCTTTGTATTTGTTAGAAGGATAGCATTTCAGTAATTAAAAACAAATAATTGAATTCCACAAAGTTCCAAACCACAATTCAATAATTAACTCTTAAACTTTGTGGCTTAAGATTTGGTGCTTGTATCACACAAAGTGCCAATATCTGTGATTATGGGGCTAATTTGTGTGAAATGCAAACTTGAGTCTGAAAAGCCTATAGTGATATTATCAGTCTTACAATTAACTAACAATAACAGATAACCTTGGAATCCTCCTACACTCACGGACACCGTAATCGGCCTCCAGTCGTGCCCTGTATTGTCTACGGATGAGAACGTACTGCGGAGATTTCACTGCAATTAAAATGCATACAATGCCATTTAGAGCAGAACAAGATGTTTTTGTTTGACTGCTTCTGGGTGATTCTCCCCCCATCCAGCTTTAATGGAGACAGCCAGAGCTCGGGTGGAGGGGAGGAGGGTTGTCTTGCAGAAAAGTGGAATCAATTTCTTGATTAAAAATGGCCTTTTTCCCCCTTCTCTTCGCTCGCAGGCACAAGGAACATAGACACGCGGAAAACATGCCGTGAATCCATATGCCTCAATATAAAGTGTTGCATCATTGTTAATTCCGTTCATTAGTCTCTTCCTAGATGGAGGATTTAATTTGTGGTTGTCTTTTAGAGAGCTGGCGAGCCAAATTGAATTTGCAGACACCTCTCCACACACCGACGTCTATGTTGTCAACCTCTCCTCAATTCATTTTTTGAGCCGCTCAATAAATCAACTGAGATTACAAACAGAGTTAAAGATAGGTAATTAAATAGAGACCCTTCAGTTGCTCTCTCATGCTTTCTCTCTCTCGTAAACACAAGGCGGTGCACATACAGAGTGTTTTATTCACTATTGTGAGGTAAAGGTGCGTTTATGACAAATTTAAATCAATTATTTTCTGGTCAGGCTGTAAATTGCCGTATGCACGGCAATTTACAATCTGTCTAGATTGAATTATATATTGATAGACAGATTGCAGTTTTGCCTTCTGATTGGTCAATAAAGTATTTGAGTTGTGCTAAAATACATACATAGTACCAGAAATGCAGAGAATGCCCCTTTATTAATGAATTTGCTTGTAAACCTTTTAACAAAAGAATATATCCATAATATTTGTTTATATCTTGTAATCATTTTCATTATAGAAATAGGATTCCGCAATGTTTCCATCCAAAGAAATAATAAAGTTACATTGTATGAATGTAAAAAAATTAGCGAATAAAGCTAAATGAACGTTTGAGATCCTGGGCAATGAAATTGGTCCACTGGTGGACCTGTTGAGGAAAGTCACATGCCTTTTTTGTTTTTGCGCATCAAGGGATTTATTCTGTAAATGTGTTTCCATTATAGTGTATGTGCATGTATTCTTATCATATTTAAAAAAAATTGTCCACCTCAATTGCAGCGCATGTTTTTGTGTGCATTTTTAGAATTGATTTGCATCTTGGTGTTTCTATCCAATGTATTTTATGGAATATCTCAAAATTAACATAAACATAAGTGGATGGAAACTTTTATGGGCTACCTCTATAGGGCTACCTATAGATAAATGCACCCTTTAGCCACAACCATTTTCACAATATAATATGAACATGACTACTTTTTTGGTGAATTACAGTACATTAGCTATTATAATAATTACATATATATATATATAAATTACCTTTGACATATAATTACAGTAAAACTAATTAATACAATTTGCTTTCAATTTCTCAGTGAAATATGACTGACCAGTAGACTGACAACAATACTTAAAATCTGCATTGTGTAATATGATTGGTTGGAATGAAGTAGTTGTCCTTGTTTCCTTTAAATACTGACTGAATAAATGAACTTAAAATCCAGCTTAAATCCTAATAGTAATAATAATAAAATAGAGCTAAGGAATACACGCATAAAACTCACTGCAAGCTCCTTTGGATAAAAGTGTTTGCCAAATTAATAAATGTAATATGATGCATATAAACAAACGGTTTAAAATGTGTTATATCATGTGCTGTATCATTGAGTCCAACCTTAGCTGTCATTCTGCCATATCACGGAGCCCCACCTCATTCCTATCGTAATTAAACCAATAGTCGGTTTCAATTAGCGCTCACTTTTTTTCCTCCACATGCCTTTATAGAAAAATTAATTAGTCAATTAGCCAATTAACATCTGAACAGGGCTTTGTGTTAACAAGCCTTTTACAAGCAGTGGTAACCCTTCAGTAATGACACCGAAGCCTGCTGGCATCCAGGGACTCTTATAGAGCGCACAAGCTCCCCACTGCTTGCGTAGTGACAGCTTGGCTTTCCATCTGGTCCACATTACGAGAACACTAGCATTAGGGAAGAAAGCCGAAACAAAAACAAATACAAAATAATCGCTGTTTGTTTTCCATGCACAGCATATTTATGCGCATCTTCCAGCCAATGGCCCTCTTGTACAGCTGTAATAATTTGGCCGCTGCTTTCCTGCCACCAGTATAAATAAAGCTGATAGATTCAAGTAATGGCTCCCGGTTCAAATAAACAGAGAGAGACCCTTACGATTTGTCTCCCCCCCCCTCTGCTCTAAATCATATTTGTGTACGAGATACATTTCCTTTGCGATAGATTCTGCTGCCTTGCGTGTGCCTTCGCCTGTCGTCAACATATTTGGACTAAGTGAACGCTACATACCTCGTGTCTAAGCTAGACACAACAGTTTGGGAGGGAAGGAGGTTCAGAACTTGTCCGAGAGTGTCCCAAAAAGGATCTGTCATGCGAAGATCAAGTGCAATTTACAACATCTCTTCTGATAGCATGCACGTAGCAGCTTGCACTCTATTTGGAAGGGGGAAAAAAGCCAAGGGCTCCTTGAGAATGTTTATTTTCTCATCCCGTCCCACTAAACAATCCCTAAAAAGGGAGAGCAGCTGTTTATAGGTTGTTTGCAGACCAAACATTGTTTTCTGTCTCACATTTTTTTTCCATGGTAACTTACACCAAACCCAAATAAGCAAAGACAAGTGCTTCTAATGAACAAGTGTCACTATTATTCAGGCAGACATACTCGGATTCACACAAGGCATTCGTGTGCCATAGGGACAGAAGTCCAAATATGAGATGTTTTGGATTTTTTTTTTCCTCGCAATTTAACATAAGGCAAAAAGCAAGTGTGATAAGCATATAAAGCGAGCAGGCAATAGTCCCATAGGATTGCATGAGGTGGTCTGCCTCTTGACATTATATCATCTCACATCGCTCTAAATTGAAGCTTTGTGCCTCTGAATTGCTTAAGCTCGATTTTTGAGGCTCTGTCAAGAAAACACACTCTCTCCTCGGTGGCTCAGCAATTCAGTGTAAACAGGGTCCATGTTTTCACCTTACATGGGCATGCCGTGCACAGCATGTTGGTGTGTTATGTATGGGGTAAATAGATTCGCACAATTACCCTCATTATTAACCTATCCTGACAGACATGTGTGTCCGTAGCGGGGCTGCGCTGAGCAACTTTCGGTTCCACTCTGTTAAATGTTAGTGCTTCACCTTTAAGATTAAAGGCCGGGTGTAAACAACACTCTGGGAAAGGCTTTAATGGTTCAGATGTGACAGCGCTAGCACTATACAGACTGTTTTATGTAACTATAGCATCTTCAGGAAACAGAGTGAGCTAGGAAAGGATTTGGTCTAGATGGGATTTATTGCTCAGAGGTTCTGCTTTAAACTAATGGGGTTCTCAGTAAGTATCAACTTTGACTCAGGGATTTCTCCTAAAATGTAGTGTGTGTGTGTATATATATATATATATATATATATATATATATATATATATACACACACACACACACACACACACACACACACACACACAAACACACACACACACACACATATATATATATATATATATATATATATATATATATATACTGTATGTAAATATACATACATCACGATTGGGATTAACCGCATCTAATAAAAGTTTACACACACACATATATGTGTGACCCTGTAGCATCATAAACATGTAGTCATACGTTGCGCAGTTTGTGGCAATAGCCAAGATTTATGGGTCAAAATTATCGATTTTTCTTTTATGCTAAAAATCATGAGTAAAAATCATGTTTCATGAAGATATTTTGTATATTCCCTACTGTAAATATATATTAAAAAAAGGTGATTTACTTTAAAGGTGATTTTCTCAATATTTAGATTTTTTTGCACCCTCAGATTCTAGATTTTCAAATAGCTGCATCATGTCCTATCCTGACAAACTATACACCAATGGAAAGCTTATTTATTCAGATTTCAGATTATATACACATCACAATTTTTTTTTAAATTGACCCTTATGACTGATTTTGTGGTCCAGGGTCACATATACATAAATATATATACATATACATATATTATATAAAAAAAAAACGTGTTAGATGCGACTAATCGCAATTAATCGATTTGGCAGCACTTATATACACACACACACACACACACACACACACACACACACACACACACACACACACACACACACATATATAGTTTGCAAGTTACAATACGGATAGTACGGATAAAATAACTTTTTAAGTTCTAATGTTAACATTCATGTATATAGAAAAGTTTTTAATTCTCTTTGCGTTTTGCAAAACTTTAAATTCACTGTAAGCAGTCAATTTCAACCATTAAATTAAAATGTATATCTTCTATGTGCAAATTGATAATCAAAGTCAAATGAACACTTATGTCCAGCACGATCTGAAGTGATATTACGACCTAATATTACGGCGTAATATTTAACACATCCACTTTTTTAACAGCGAGGGAAAAAGTCTTTTTTAATTAATTTCCATCATTCTCTCTCCCTGACACTAAAGGCACTATGGACACAGATTAGGGTGGATGTCCATGAAAAATTAACAGGTTTATCTTTTAACTCGGACAACCCCCGGCCTTGTGATATATACTACTTTTTCCCCTTTCATTTTCTTTCCGACTCTTTACTTTTCGGAGTAGAGGGAGGAAGCCTAGTAAAATGAAGCTGTGATTAAGTTGATATATTCCAGATAATAATAACAGAGTGGCTATTACACATTGGCGTTAGGAGAGAGAGTTTCCCATTCTTCAGCCCTTCCCGGAGTGGAGTGGGGAGCTTCCAGAGGAAGGAGTGTGTGTAGTGTCCGACCTGAAGGACTGAGGAAGAAGCATTAAAAATGTGGAAGGGAAACTGGCAGGGAGCCTCTCTCATCCTGTGGATGACACTGACTCTCTCCAACATGTCAAAGTCAGAGGTGTCTTGAGTGCTTTGTGATCTCTTGTAAATTTGTCCCACAGTAAATATTTATGAAAATGCTATCATTCTCTTTTATAATAATGCAGGTAATTCTAGTTCACTCACAATATTGATTCAAAGCCATACTGTTATTTTTTTCAGTGGAACACACTGGAATTAATCTTTAAGCAGCAGTTCATAATGACCGACGCAAATTAATGCAAATATTGTTTGCAAATAGTCCCAAAAGGATTATTTACCAACTAGAATTACACATACAAGTTCGTTCACTGTTCTGTTTCTTTATGCTTTATAAAAATTAAAATAATGGTTACGGCCTTGACTGGACATGAACAAACTGTCATGAAACATAAACAAAATTTAGAAGCAATTGATGTTAATTATGTTAAAGTGCCATTTTTTAAAAATCTGGATGCAAATATTCATTAACACCGATGCAACATTCCTTTCTTTTAATCTAGATGTAAACATCTGGCATTGATGATGTTGAAGGACCATCAGTAAATGAATAATCTGGATATTGACATGCCATCTTTTAATTTGGAAGCAAATATTTGGTCAACAACATGGATACAATTTTTATATATATATATATATATATATATATAGATGCAAACCTTTGGTCTCACATTTCATACCGCATGGAAAAAAAAACAACAGCATATGGGTTTTTAAAACAACAGAACCATTTTTTTTCATCTTCTTTTGAGTGAACTGTTGCTTTAAAGTCCTGAAGTTGTTCCACATTTGTAGTTTATGTATTTAATAAACCCACAGTAACTGAGCTTTATATCAAAATGAAAAGCCTCTCCATTAGGTACTCATTCTGTAATGTAATATTTCTCAAGTGTGCTTCTGCATTCAAGATTTATTTCCTATTCACACGCAGAGAAGATCATATATTTTTCAAGAGGATTCATGTAAGCAAAGTGTGCAAGAGGTCAGACGTGTAAGGGGGGCATGGAGGAGGTCAGAAGTGACGAGCTGTGCGCTCCATAAGATCATAGAGACCCCTCCAGGGTGGATGACTCAGCTGGTGGGGCAGGAAGCTCAATACCCTGCTGCGCCAGGGTCAGTCACACTGCCTGAGGCAAGAGGCCACCTGCTGGCAGGGTACAAAATGGCCCTGACCCAGGCTGCCATACGAGTTCAAGTCAAGTGTCTATGTGTGAGGCTCAGTGGGGAAAAATGTGTAAGTGAATCAAGAAAATCTTTGGGGCCTTCCTATTACATCCATTCAACTAGTTTTGTGCACATAGACTCATGCAAAAAAGGGTAGAGGGAGCTGTTTCCTCACATCTGCTACTGTAATAAACACTTTAAAGGAAACGATCACTTAGAAATTAAAATTCTGTTATGTATCAGCTGTTTTTGTCCATACTATGAATGTCAATGGGATCCAAAAATGCCAAAAAAGGACATTAATCCATACAACTCAACTGGTATTTTCGAAGTCTTCTGAAGATAACAATCGCTTTCATTGATGAACAGATGACAAATTAAGCCTTTATAGTCGTCAAATCAAAACATCAACATCAAATATAGCAGCATAGACCTCAAACCTGAACATTTATTAATTTTCATGTACATCACTTGACCAAACATCACAACATTTCAAGTATCATGTTGCCAATTTTAGCATTTTGAGGTTCACGTCGCCATTGCTTTTATGCCCTTTTTGGAGCTTGAACACTTTGGGTTGACTTGACGGAAGTCAGATATACTAGTTTGGAACAACATGACAGTAAATAAATGATGATAGATAGTTTGTGTTTGAGTCAACTATCCCTTTTATATGATTCATTAAGCTGCTCGGAACAATTTTTTTGTGACCACTAGCATCAGACATGATTTTCTGGCAAAGTATGCCAAATATTCAGCATTTTCCAATTTAAACTAATCATTTCTCCAGACAAAGTTCGGGAAAAAGGCTTGCATGGAGACTTCACAGACCAACACATCTTGAGCTGACTATCGAGACCGCATTTTAAAGCATTGACGCAGGGGCTGCTGGGACTTTTTCCTGAATAGCTGACATTCTATCGGACAGAATGGAGACTTTTCTTCCATTGTTTTGTTTCTCTCTATCTGTGTTTCTTCTTTCTCACTCTCATTTGATGGTTTCAACAGATTTTGACATCAGAGGAAGACTGACAGTTGACATTCTCCTTTTTACAATCCATGCCATACCTTTCTCTTTTCCTTCAGATCAGGAGGCACAACTGTCAGGGGAACAGGAAGGAGGAGGGATGGGAGGAGTGACGTGGCATACGGGCTCTTGTTGTACGCCGTCCTATCTCTGATTTCAGGGCAAAAGCAAATGCACGGCAACAGCACAGGTAGAGCTATTGACAGATGCGAGGCGACTCTGTGCTATTGTGTTGACAATGACGGCCGCTATCGTGGCTACACATCAGTGTTGTTCTCTTTGTGGGGTTTTTGCTGTTTGTTTCCCGGCCGTCAGCGCTTATTTCGTCTTTATCAAGGTCAGAGTCGACATGGGACTCTTGCAAAGACACGGCCTTCTCTATCACCTACCGTGTCTGTCTGTGAGGATGGAGGTCTCTCTTATGTTTGTTCTCTCTTTTCAGGGAAAATCACTCCCTGTTTCTTGGCCGACGAAGTGTGCATGCAAAACTGTTCCATGGCTGGAAATGCTGCAGTTGTAATCGAATTTGTCCATGTGGAAAAACAATACATACAAAAAAAAAAACACTTAATGCCTGGTATTTTGTATACATGTCAGATCACATGAGTGTTAAGCTAAATTGGGGCCATTTGTGCATTGTGTGCAGGAGACGGAAGAGGGATTCATACAGACATTAATCTCGCTCTCACAGCACACATCTACTGTATGCAGTTATTCTAGGTTGAAAAGCAAAGGAATATTGCTGTATTGTAGCCTAAGTCTTTTTTAAAGTAAAAACTGAAGGTTACACTATTTTAAGGTGAGGTTGTTACAGTGTAATTACATAAATAAGTACTGACTAACTACATGTACTTACTATAGGGTTAAAGGGTTAGCTCACCTAAAAAATTTAATTCTGCATTAATTTTATTCATCTTCAGAACTTAAATGAAGATCTTTTTGATGAAATCTGAGAGCTTTCTGTCCCTCCAGTCCACACAACTGTTGATTTTCGCTGACCAATGATTTTATGTGTTTACAATGTGTTTAAATTTGTGTCTCAATTCATATGGGTTCGTTTTACAATCTCTTTATGAACTTTTCGAAGCGTCAAAATGGAAGCTGTCTGTGTAGGGACAGAAATGATTTAATCAGAAGATGTGTTCTGAAGAAGAACAAAAGTCTTACTGGTTAGGAAAGACATGAGGGTGAGTAATTAATGACAACATTTTTGAGTGAACTATCCCTTTAAGGTTAGGGTTAGAGCTTTATTTAGGGTTAGTTACTTGGAGTTATGCATAATTTACTTTGTTATTTAATTAGTAATTTGTTATTACTATAGTAAGTACATGTAACGTCTAATTATGTCACTTTAAAATTAAGTCCAAACGGAACTTTTTCAACTAAAATTACAAATTATTTATTTTAAAAGAATGTTTGGAACAACAACTATTCCAATACTTGCATCAACTAAAAATGATCAGTAAATGACCAATAAATTAACAAAAGAAAGCCAATATCAGTCTACATGTGGTTGAACAGTCACTTAAATTGTGATAAACACATAACTAAATTTGCTAGCATGTTCGGTGCACTTAAAATCAAACTAAATACACGGTACTCATGGCATTTTTTTAATATTTTGTCCTTTTTTTGATATAAGCACATAATCTAAAGTGCATATTTGCATACACATGTTCACTGTGTTCACATTTGTCTGTTTTGTTCATCACATTCCTCACATTTGTGTATTTTTATTAAAGCTCCTGCTGAGTATAAAGTTTGTTTGTCTGTTCTGTTCTGTCTTTTGGATTTTCAATAGAGCTGACTCTACTAAATCCATGACATTTCAAAGATGAATAATATCATATTCGAGTCAGCTATGATTTAAATGCAACAATTGTCTCAATGGCCCAGCGCAATAGAAATGCTAAAGTTCTAATTAGTTCCTTTTCTGATAAGTGCTGCAAATCATTTCAATAAGAGTAGCGGTAATAATAGCAATAATGAAAGTATGAGTTCTGAAATATCAGATAATGCACTGGGTCTTAATGCCTCTAGCTGTGATGACAGATGTGCTGGAAAAAGCCAAAAAAGGTGCCATACAACTAAAGTAATATATGTTATTGAGTTGCATTTCTGAACAGAACTCTAAAATTACACCGCCCGCATGGTCTTCACAAACTCACAAGGATAAAATTGAGCTGTAAGCCAGCTGTCACACCCATGATAAACTCAATAGCTTCAGGACAGAATCGACTCACAGAAGGTACAATACCTGCTAAACAGCTAACGGTCCACATCTCATATCCCCTGTGCTCTAATAAATGATGAAACTTGATGAAATCACTCTGTCCAGCCTAGACTCATGTGGACACTTTGACGCAAGACAAATAACTATTATCTGACTTTTCTTATTTTAGGTGTTACTGTATTATGTGTAATTGTAAGCAGATGGATATGTAATTTATGAAAGCAATAAGCGACCAAGGGTCGTGCATTACAGCGTTTTCACCATAGAGTGGTCTTAAAACTTCCATAACCAAAATAAAAAGGATATCTAAAAAAACTTGTGGCTCATCGCTTTTAAAAAGGTTGCAAGACATCATGTCAAATAAATTTAATAAACATCATAAATAAAAATCTAATGTATAAAAATAATAAAAAATCTGTTTTCTATTCACTAATACTTAAATCTAATCATCTGTAATATATGACAGCTACCTTTGTCCTCAAAAGACCGGACAAATAACCATATGAATATAAAATGACATCAGCTTGACAGCTGGAAACTGGTTTTCAATTTATATTTGATTTCTTCAGTCCCTCGCTGTCCTCAAATTAAATGACAATGTGAGTGTCTCTGTGTTTCTCTTTCTCTCGCAAACACCTTTATCGCAGCATGACGTCTTATGGACTTTTGCGGACAGAGACATTGCTGGCATTATAGGGGTTACATGAGGCCAAAAGCAGCTCCTTTCTTTCCAGTTAACTTCTTCGATTGATCTATTACACTGTGGCCATAAACCAGACAGATAAGGAGCTCCCTAGCTTTTTGGTAGATTGCACGGTGCTCTTGTTCTGAGGTTAGTAATAACTTTCAAGTGTGGGACACGGCAAATGGACATTGGCACGACAGAAAAAGAAAAAGAGATTTATCTATTTAATGGATAAAGTCTCGGACAGAGCATCGTCATACTGGAGCGGGAGCTGAGTGGCAGAGGGAGGGGTCGGGGGGCTTTATTCCTGGGGAAATGAGAGATCTGGAATCCGTCGACACCTAGATGGATGAGAGCGTAGTTAGGAATTGATGACCTTCTTTCTATCTGTCACAGAAATTTGTAGAGAAAAGGCTGGACTCTGATTCAGGTCCATGCTGCGCAGGTGTATTCTTATTTTTTTTCTGGGGGCAAATGCCGAGGCGAGAGATGTATTGCATCTGTCATGCTAAAAACATACACGACTCTCCCTTGTATCGTTTGCAAAAGAAGACATTTTCTTCTGTTTTCCATCAAATTGCAATAACATGTGCTTTTGAGGATCAAAAAAGACATAGCAACAGACTCATAATGTGCCATTTTGAATCAGATCTTTTTAATTAATCGGTTGATCTAGTTAACAAATCCGACTGATCAAACTTTGAATTTAACTCATCGATCAGTTGATAACCTTATTTTGGTCTGATCCTCACACAAAGCTCTCGTATGGTCTGGAATATAGCACACAAGCTGTATTAAATCACTTTCTTGATACTTTTATAATACTTTAAATTGTTTTTTTAAGCTTGAAAGCTCTGGTCACCATTATTGTCACTGAATAGTAACCCTCTAAAGCTTGAAATATGAAATAATTATTTTTAATGGAACAGTTTATTTACCTTTTAAGGCTTTTATGGCTCATAAAGTTTGATTTAGGAGAATATCTAGCTCATACCTGAGGAGGGAAAAAAACACAAAGGGCCAAAATTGAGCAAAACTACGCAATTTGCTGCAGTGGCTGGTATTTAAATGGCCAACACGTAAAATTAAATTCTAATAGCTTGTAATGTTAATAGATGACTTAACTCTTTCCCTGACAATATTTTTTTTTTTTAAGTTGCCAGCCAGCGGCAGTCTTTTTTATAATTTTTGCAAAAGTTTCATGGTCCCCAGAATATTTTGTTGTATGAATATCATGCAATAAATCAAAGAAAGAAAGAAAAAAAGTTTTATTCAAGCTTTACGCATTCTTTATCAACACATGTGGGTTTTTATAAAAAAGTTTTTTGTCAAAGACTACGCCTGGACAGGATTCAGAACGATGATCAAAACATTGCAGTTCTATAGCTTGTGCAACATTTCATACAGTAGCATTAGGCCGTTTTGATTTATTTGCTGTTTAATGTTGATGATCAAGTTATTTTACATATGCATACACTATCACTTGTTTCTGCTTCTTCTTTCCTGTGTTTTGATCAGGAGATTCAGTACTCTGTCAGAAGATGCATAATAGTGTCCCCTACCGTATAACAGTGAAAACACGTAAAGTCTGAAAATTCTGTCAATGGTGGGGAAAGAGTTAAATAAAGTGCATATCAGTTGTCACTCTATATCCTCAATAATATGTCTTATTAATATGATATTTAAATGCTTAGCTCTGTCATTTTATTGTGGCAGGCAAAACATATAATGCAATGCAAAATGAAAATTAAAAGAGGTATCATAAGCATGATGCATCATATTTAAAATAAATATATATATATATATATATATATATATATATATATATATGTATGTATAATATATATACCTAAGTTTTTTCAATCCAGTAAGTGTTCATCTTGAAATAATAACAATACAAAGTTATTCTTATATTTAGTTTATAATAATCAGTGAAGATTTCAAATGGATGTATTTGAAATTTTAATAAAAGGCCTTTTTACTGGCTAAAAAAGCAAAAACTATCAATCAGATGCCAGAAGGCATGTAGTCAGTTGTGTACAACAGTTTTGATCATGCTGATAATTTAGAGGCCTAAGAAATTTGTGTATCAAATATGACACAGTAGGCTTAGCCACTAGCACATTTTTTCTATATATCTCCTTTCGTGTTCCACAGAAGATGATTCTACAGGTTTGGAATGACATGAGATAAGCAAATAATGTCAGACTTTTTATTTTTAGTGAACTATCCCTTTAAGCTCTCTCTCTCTCTCTTTCTCTTTCTGTCAAGCATCTTACTGCCATCAAAGTCAAACACTCCAAAAGGCCTAAATTACGCATGCTGTGCAGGCCCTCTCACCGGCCTGTGATATGTTTAAGCCAATCCCATAATAAAAGATGCGGCCATACATATTCATGATAGGAATCTAGTAATTAGTGAACCCCCCCCACCCCACATACACATACACACACACGCACACATTAAACACACACGTACACCACTCAACCTCATGCATATTTATTGCTGTGGCCCGGCAAACAAAGACACTGGCAGTCCGGGGCATTCTCCATTAACACAGGCAGCAGCGTGTGATGGTGGTGATAGCAGGCCTGCCACTCATAGAGGCTGCGTTCAGGGCCCACGCGTCCCCCCTGCGCCGGAGGGAGGGAGGAGGGGGAGTGAGAGAGGATCTCCTCACTGGTGGCTGCCTTTCCTCTTTGAGTCCCCTAATTTCCACTTTGCTGAAATGCAACCCGGCATCATTATTGCATCAGGATTGAAAGGCAGCTATTGAAAGCCTCTCCGCAATGTCAGGAGCTCTATGCCGGCGGGACGCTCCCTAAGGGACGGGCCCTGGAGTAGTACACACATGCACGCAGAAACATATGAAGCAAAACAAACACGTACGGTTTTGTGCGCACATACAAAGCAAAATGCACGCATGTGAGTCATATAGACAAGAAAACCTGCTGATGCGCATCATGCCAGTCCTGTTATTTAGCTTCGTCGCAAATTCAATTATAAACATGTATTGTTATATTCCATATATTACAGGGTATAAGGCCTGATGTAATGGCACAGCCGGTGACACTTCCTTGATTTCAAATGCTCTCAAGATTATGGTGAATTCCTGCTTAAGAGGAAATATGTAATAATCCGGACATGAGAGCTATTAGACACTCAATCTGCTTGAAGCCCATTCATGCATTCAGGCTGGCCCGTGGCTCGAGGTGACATCATTATCAAGGGGCTCATAGATCTTCTGCTACAGTTTGTCTCAATACGTCTCACGTGTTACAACACAGGCGGACAGATTGATGCATACATCCAAACAAAAGTACAAGGGTTAATGACAAATATGAAAATATAAAGGAAAAAGGAAAAGGAAAATCTAGGTTAAAACACCTGTGCCACGTTCTCAAAAATGTTCTCTTTGTAATTATATTGGTTTTAAATTATTTTAAAAAAAAGTTTCTAAAATGTAAAATGTTAAATACATTACAAGATGCTAAAAATGTCATGTGGTGCAACCATAAAGAGAAAAAAATGAATAACATATTTTCCTAATTTATTAATCACACCTATCCTAATCATTATTTCAACGTTTTTAAATGTTTTCTTTTTTTTTTTACAAATATCATGAATTGTTAATTTATTATAATTATTATTACCATTGAGTTCATTACCATTGAGAATCACACCATATGACATTTTACAACCTGAACTACTCTTGCCATGTTGTCATAAAAATTAGCTGATATTTTATGACCTTGACACAGTCATGAGCATTTGCAGAGGTCATCTCTTTGATATCATATTCTGTTTTTTCCCTGTGCTTTACAAGACTTCATGTTCGACTGAAAAAAAGTTAAACAGAATTTTAATTCAGAAATTACAAATATGATCATCATAGTAGAGATGTATTCAAATTGAAATTTTTGAATAAATTAGAAGATTCCGAAAAAAAGTAACTGACCAATAAATAGATGTATTTATAGTCGCTATAGATAAAAGCAAACAAAGGTTAATTGTTTATGATGACACTACCATGTGGTACAAAAAAAATCATGGTTGTAATAAAAGGTGTTGATGACATTTATTACCTCAGGGTCAATTTTAGAACACAATGTTGGATATTACATGCTATCTGCATGTGATCATTACAGTGTAGCCTTTCAGAGAGAGGGTCATGACTGCCTCTGCAGGTGCAGATGTGGTGTAGCCTATGTATGGAGGGGGCCCCATGGGCCCCTTTATTATAACTGCCTTTGATTGACCGACTGTGTGATCTGAATGGCCCATTTGCGAGCGTTCCTATTCACAGAATTTATGCTTCTCATCTGTGATTGTGATACCACACAAGTACAGAAGGTTGAAAACGATAAAATGCCCCTTGACTTTGAAAACCCTCTGCTACAGCATCGGTCACCAGAGGTGGGAGTGACTCTAGAAGACACTAACACTTGCACAGCGGCTAATCCTTCAGCATGACTGAGACGTGGGACAGAGAGCGGACAAAGCAGATAAAAAGCATTTGAGCAGGTGAATTATAGCCAGGCTCTGTTAGACGGATTGCTCTTTTGAGTATCTCCGTGTTTTTATTGTCCTCTGGGGTCCCACACCTGTTCATTCCTTCATGGACAATGTATCTAAAAGGTGATATGGTCAAATTCAGTGAACAACGCAAAAGGCCATTTTACACGGTACACTGTATCTGCAAGTTCCCATTTTATTTTCAATGGAAGAGAGGCGGCAAAACGGAGCTGGCAATGAAAGTAGCACTGTGAATGATTAAAAGAATCGGACCCATTTGTTCAGACAGTGTAGTCAATATTCAATATGTCTACATTAGTTTCCATGGTAATGCCAAGAGATTACACAAGAGACTCATTGTGGAAGTAGACAATGGAAAACGATAAAGTTTGCCTCTGCTTGTAGTTGTAACTCATGAGGTGACAGTGGCATATGTTGTTTCTCTAAAACCACTCACTCATGCATTATATAAAAATGCCACATATTGTCCAGAATAGGAAAAGAATGAGCCAAAAAGAGTGAATGATATACTAGTACTGATGATAACCGTGATATTTAAAAAGTGAAATCCAACATAGAGGACCTAAACCCACCATAAAGCGGAAAAAAGTAGAAATGTAGACAATGTAGAAAAAAAAAAAAAATATATATATATATATATATATATATATATATTTTTTTTTTTTTTTTTTTTTCAAACCACATATTTCACAAAACGCTAAACAAATTCCAATGATATATGCCACAAAAAAAAAATTGATTAGATTGAGCAGCATAAACAGAAATCTGAGACTTGTCTGAACAAAGGTGACTTCTGTTCTACCTTATGGAACAGTAATTATGATTCAGCTGCAAAAAACTGTTAGGTTAAAAAAATGCCAGAGAAAAACTATAATTATGAGGTAGTGACACTTTGCTGATTTGTGTTAACAGAATTAAACATGTTATTAGACCAATAAGTGGCTACAAGTATTTCTTTGTTTTAAAAAAAAACCCAGTATGGAACATAAGTAATTATCTCTGTATAGCATTCTTCCATAAGAATGAAAGCCACAGCTACGAGTCAATCATGTTGTTTCTTGTTCTCTGCATTGCTATTGTTTGTTTCACCATGGAGACTGGAGAAGTTATTTTGTTAACACTTTTTAATAAGGTTTAATATGTCAACAGGAGTTAATGCATTAGATATGGTGAACTAAAAATGAACAGCAATTTGTCAATGCTAATTTACAAATATACTATTGTTCATTGATAATTCATGTTAATACTTCATATATTGTTAATTTAAAATGTATTAGAAAATATAGAATACAATTAAGATTAATAAAAGTGTTAATGCATTAACTCCAAGGGGTCAGCAAAATTTCCAGCGAATTCACCTCGCTACTTTCTTATCAGTATGCTATCATATATATAAGTGTTATACATCATGAAAATCTGTTAAGTTTCTATTCTATTATTTGTGTACACTCACAATAAAAACAAAATGTTGTGATTTTTGCAAAATAAAGAAACCAAACATGATACACGATCTGCCGCCTCTCTCTCTCAATGAAGTCCAATCTAATACTTGTCAGAAAATGAACTGTAATTTAGCGAATACTTGTCACACAAACATGAGACATATGTCTAAAGAAACGTTGAAATGCCAGGTTTTAAATAATGTAAATCAAATCGAAAACAAATATTCTCTGTTTATATAATCTGTTTGAAAAGAAAGAGATGTCAGTCGTTCGCAAGCGGCTCATTATCTGCTAATGTGTCAACGCCCACAAAAAGAGCGTTTTATTCAAAAGCTAATTCTGACGGCGTCCATGCGAGTACTCCTGCCCGCATCAACTCGAAAAAACACATCAAGTTTAGTGCATGTACTTTAAATTGTTTTGAGACACGGGGAGGAATAATCCTGGAATCATTTACCTCAGAAGAAAGTATGTTTCATTTCGATGAGCAACGGATCCAGCCAAGGATTGTGAGGTAAGTTTGTAAGGTAAGTTAGTGTCTGTGAATATTAAACCGCAAAAGATATATGAAAAGATATATTTTATATTTAAATATGAATCCTCCATGTTCTGCTTGTTTCTGTGTGCCGTATTAACTGCATTAACATTTATAGGCTCTATAATATAACCAATACGTTACATAAAATGTCATAGAAGTAAGACTGTTTAGACAAGATTTCTTTGGCCTGTGTTTGACAGATTATGTCAAAATGTAAACAAACTATGCCATATTTTAAATTACTCTGTAATGGAGCTGCTCGTCTTTTAGACACATTACGGTGTCCGGTTATCATTTCCATCTTAAAACAGTAACAATAATTAACTAACTTCACCAGAGTCTGTCTAACGTAACAACCAAACCCTCCTAAATTAAAAAACGGATTACTGCACAGAAGTGTCAGACTCTGCAATGATCCCCTAATTGTGTGGAGAAGAATGTATCAAATTAATTTTTTCTCCAATAAGACAAAGGACACTGAGGAAGAGGGGGAGGTGAGGCACTTCGAGATGAATCGTGAATGATGTCTTACTGAATCACAGAGCTATATGGCTTTTCGGAGCTTCATGTCACCCAGACCCTGAACGCGCTGGATGGCACAGGCCTCTGATGCTTGACTAGGTGCCATTTCGAGATGTTTGCATCGAGGGATGAAGAGGAGAGGCCCCCGAGGCGTTCTGTCTCCCCTGTCCTGAAGTCAAACCTGAAGCCTGTCTGCTCCGAGCACGCCGAGACCGGACAGAACAGGCTTTGAGCTTTAGTGGGATTTAAGACTTCTGAAAGGTAGGGAAAAGAAAGTGTCAGTCCTTTGAGCAGCTTTGATGTTCTTTCCACTCAAAACTCTACGATACACAGCTCAAAGAGAAGGGTGTGGACAAATAGGGAAATGGGACGAGTACTTTCACACACATACACACTCGAGAAAACCCCCGCTGACCACTAAAATATGGTCACAGAACCTGGGCTCCGGTCCAATTTTAATGGGGCGGCCCCTGATTAACTGGTGCAGTGGTCAAACCCACTTTAACTAAGTATATTACACGTCTCCATTTAAATGTGTAATTTAACTTACTTCAAATGGATCATTGTGCTCTTTTCATAAAGGTGAACACGAAAGAGATTAAACTTTAAGTCATTATGTCTCCATAAAAGAGGATTCTTCGCCGCTCGGAATGAGGTAATATTTTTTTCCCAATGACTTCTGCGAGGGAACGGCAGACCCGACGATTGGTTTTCATTCACCTGGTGAGCTGCAAAAAAGGTCCATTGCATAAAGACAATAGAGGCACATTGTGGAAGTCAAAGGCTTCGTACCAGCGAGAATGAGGAAATTCTCAAAAAATAGGTCACTGGGACCAATATCATGTTTCTGTGTGGTAAAGACAAATGGATTTGCTCCTCTGTGATTTTTTTGGACAGAGAGAAATGATGAATAAAATTAATTGAACCGTCTGCTTTTCTCTTCTGTCTTCCTTTTTTCGCTAGTCTTTTCCTTCGTCAGACGCTTTTGTTCAATTTTCCAGTTTTGGTTTCTGCAGTATAAACATCATGAGCCGTAATGGGGATAAGTGAACATGTTTGGTTACACTCAAGAAAAACTGGTTTGAAGTACTGTACATCAAAAAGAGTTTGGTTCTTTTAGCTTAGCATCATTGTTTCCCGGCGGATGAGCATTGCTTCTGTATTAGCATTGGCAGAGCATCAAATCCAGTCACAGTTTGGTAGATCTCACAAACACACGTTATGTCTTATGATAACTCTGGCCTTTGTTTGCTCCTCTTTTTTTTCTTTTAAGCCGCAGTGATCAGACTCAGCGCTCTCCAGAAGTGTGTTTACAGTCGTGCTACGTTCGATTGTTTGTTGAAATAGAGAAGTATCTTTTGGGGAAAGCCCTGAGTGTTGTGAGCTGAAATGAGGTTTGATCATCACTCAAAGCTCAGAGGTTACAAGGGTATACATTCAACAAGTCAAGTTAAAGGGATAGTTCACCCAAAAATGAAAATTCTGTCATTAATTACTCAACCTCATGTCGTTCCAAACCCGTAAGATCTTCGTTCATCTTCAGAAAACATAAATTAAGATATTTTGGATGAAATCCAAGAGCTCTCTGACCCCTGCTATTTAATTACCTCTTTAAAGACCCAGAAAGGTTTTAAAAACATCAATAAAATAGTCCATGTGACTACAGTGGTTCATTCTTAATTTTATGAAGCGGCGAGAATACTTTTTATGCGCAAAAAGACGAATAATAAAATAACTCTATTCAACAATTTCTTCACATTTGTGTCAGTCTCCTACGCTGTTGACGTAGTAAATACAGTCCAACGCTTTCGAGTTATGTCAGAGCTATGCCGGAACGCCGGCTTACCATTGGCCGATGCTGGCCAACGCTGGCCAACGTAAACTGCGTAAAAGACTAATTTGATGCATTTTAGAGGCACAAATCATGTTTCTTTTTGCTATTACCTAACAAAATAATAGCTACGGATGAATGGATGGACAGACAGACTTTTGATTGTACAATCTTACATTCTCATTTCAATTCTGAATGGCATACATCCCTTCTAACGTACCAGTAGATCCCATTGAACCTGAAGCTACCCAACATAAACGATTTAGCATGCTACGTGGCCATAGCAGCCAAACCATATGAAATTTTTATTTAAGCCAGATTTTCCAATCTGAATCAGGTCTTGCTGAGTGCTTAGAATAACGCACTGAAGTCTGTTTATTGTGTTTGCCCCTGCTCGGCAGGTTGATGCTTTGAAGCAAACAATCTAAGCTGACATTACAGCAAGGTTATTGAAACTTGGTACCATGAGGGTTGTAAATACATTAAAATATAGCGCACGTCTTTCAAATGCAACTCTCTATAGCCTGCAGAGAAGACTTCTCTCCGAAAACAAGAACAAAGACATTTCTTTCATAATCTGCAGAGAAATTCTACACGAAGGAAACATTTTATCATCATAACATCATGCCTTTGAGGAATGTCGGTATGTAAATCTGAGTAAAATGAATAATCCAGGAATCTCTCAGTATGGTAGCCTATAGCCAGTAGGATAGCTTGTCTTTTCATTGTGATCTGAGGGCAGTTTCACTTACAATAAGGCACAGGTGTGGACGGAAGGCTTGGGTCAGAACAAAAATGTGCGATTTTTTCCACCAATCACTCTGAACAGCGCACCACTTTCACATATTCTTCTCAAGTTATCATAGATTTGAGCAATACGGCCCATTTTTCTGTTAATGTCAGTCAGGGAACTATTAAAGCATTGACGGTTCCAAAAGAAAATGAAAGGCTGCCTGCGACGACATGTTTGACCTTATATTGTGTGAGAGAGTTCTGCCACGACTCTCATTATACCCGTGATTACAGCCAATCCCCTTAACTCTGCCTATAGAGGCTACAGTAATTACTCTCACACAGCGTGCAACTCGTTCATAAATACATTTCTCCACCTTTGCTTTTAGCTCCCATCTACTTTAATTCGCTGACAAGTACTTTCAAAAAAGAAAGGTGGATGTGAAGTCTTGGGTCTTCTTCTTTTAACCTTATTCAGAGCAATCAGAAGACAGAAAGAAAGAACAAGCTGCGACATTGGGTGAACTAGACGTTTTTGTGTTTGTTATGTGATTCCATTGGATGAGATACTTCCTGCTTGTTGTGCTGTCACACTTATATGGGAGGCGTGAGTTCAAATCCAGCTCGCAACATACGGGTTTTCTTGCTGTCCTCGCTACACTTTCCTCTGTAATAAAAATTTAAGATTTAAAAAAAAAGGATGGGATGAGGGGGGTGTGCCACCTATTTGCGACAATTCACCTAAATCATAGTTCACGATGGGCTATAGAGATTATTGATCAACCATAATTGATAAATATTAACATAAGTGACTAAAACAAAATTACTATTGCAGTCAACGCTGACGCGTTAATGCATGGGATTCTTTTTTTTTTTCAGTTTAGCATTAAAAATGTTTAACGTAATTAACGCAACATAGATTTTTATGTCATCCGTTGGCTAGCGTTACATTATATGATCACGCTCTTATTCATGCGAATGCTTTAAAACTATTCAAACGCAACAAGACAAAGAGAACGCGCTGTCTGTGAATGTCCTGTCTATGTGAAATTCTTACATAAATTATATCTCTATCATGACCACTATCATCAAAGATGTTTGACAGTTAGCATATAGTTTGGATTGGCGGTATGGTTCTGTTCTGGGCAAGAACTCCCTGCGCATCCATGAGAACCAATTCGGGAATTTAGTCTGATTCAGGGGGAAACAGAATGCCAAATCCTGACTGAAGAGAGGAGGAGCTGGGGATGGAGTAGGGTAATTAGCTCCAGAGAAACGCGACAGCTGTTGATAGCGCTGAAGGAGCTTATATATGCATTACCTCATACTGATGACCAGAAAAGCGGAAATGGCGCCGGCGACTGTGTCCCGTCATGATAAAAGTCTAAAAGTCCCGCTGCTTGCGAGCCATGTGTTGCGTAACAATCGCTCTAGCGGCCTTGCTCAGCTCCCACAACACTCAGTCCTGCTCTGCTTCATACCACAGTAACGTTAATAACCGCATCCATGAACATGAGTCCTATCCTGATTCTTTTCCACCGGCTGTGAGGTGAAGACCACATGTCCCAAGATTCTGTGCTGAAACGTAGCGTCATCAAACTATGCATTTGTTTTGAAAAGGCGCCCTCTAGCGGACGGAAAAGTTGCATAGTGCACCTTTAAATGCTTAATTTAATTCACATGTAAAAATATATTTTAAATTTCTTTTTTCATCTGTATATGATGGGCCTTTTCAAAAATATGACAAATCATGTGACAAAATAAGTGCATATTTTCCTGCTAGATTATGGTACTTCTTACCCTCTGACACACTACATGCGTGTTTTGAGAGTATGTGAGAAGTCAGGGGTTAAATCGTGTGGGTTGTACCTGTAATGAGCTTCCTTTAATGACTGCACTCCGCTTAAAGTTGATAATTGAATGAAGACACAGTCTCCTTTGCCTCGAGCCAAAGCACTGAGAAAATAATTTGTAAATACATTTCCGAAGCTGAATGCATTTTTTTGTCCTTTTAATACCTTCTTTTACTAATTTCCCATGCCATGTGCTCATGCAAAACACTCGTGTTAAAAAAAAGAAGGCTCTGATAATTATGAGAATACTTGTTAAGTAAAAAAAAAAAGAATAATTAAAATGAATTACTGAACATGCATGAGTGAAAACAGCAACTTTGCACAAATCTCTAAACCAGCATAGTTGGCTTAAAATGAAAATAAGAAAGAAACAATCCCCGACCTTCACATTTTCTTTTAGAGGCAACCTGAGGCAAGACGGGGGGGAAAGTTAAAGATATGTAAATCTGAGCATATTTCAGGCATGTAAATAAAAACTGAGCAATGAAAAGACAAGGTAACGCCAGCTCTGTTGAGACAGCTAGACAAAGAAGTTTTATGCAAATATAATTAAGCTGTAGCCAGAGATATGATAATTAGCTGTTTATTGCAAACCGATGTGCAATGTCTCGTTACAAAGACTAAATGTAAACATCACTCTCTCAAGTCTGTGTTGAAAAGACTGAGATTAAAAAAAGCGAACATGGAACGGCAGTCTATGAGATGCAAGTGGCTCAATTTATCAAGGCACTATTGTTGGGAGACTAATTAATTTGTTTGTGTGATTGCTTTGCTGAGCAGCTCGCGCGGCTAAAAACAAGACTGATAACCTCGGTCACCTCAGAAAAAGCCTTGAAATCCCAGCGCGGGGAAAGTTTGTATTAAACTGCCGTACTCCCTTCTTCCTCCGTTCCTTTTTTGTTATGGGTTATCATCCATGCAGCCTTCCAGAAGATTCCATTGTGTTAGTGGTCTTATCAGACTTTGACAAAAGCTTGAGGCTGACATCACGCTGGCCAGAGAAAAAGTCCTGGCCTGAGATCTGAATCACCGCACTGTTGAATGAGATGAACCCCTAAACCTCAGTGTCACAAGGTGACTTTTGCTAAACAAGAACTCAACCATTTCACTTATATCAGGAGAATGGAGATGCTAAAAAGACAAACAAGCATTACTCTCACCACAGGGCTCTAGACTGCCACCAAAATGGTCGCAAATGCGATATTTTTTTGAAAGAGTTAAAATGTCACTCAGCCGCATTGGTGCGAGTGCATAATGTTTGTGGCTGCGTTTCCCAAAAGCGTTAAGCCTAAGTTGATCATTGAGACCATTGGAAGCAATTGTTTTATGATCAACTAAATCTTACAATGCTTTTGGGAAGCAGACTATCACAGCAAATCTACTGTCAAACAAATTATGAGACTGATTCAACAGCATGTTAGGTCGTTATGATTGAAGGGGGGGTGTAATGCTATTTCATGCATACTGAGCTTTTTACACTGTTAAAAGACTTGGATTCCCATGCTTAACATGGACAAAGTTTCAAAAATTAAGTTGACGTTTGAAGGGAGTATTTCTGTGTCAAAAAATACTTTGGAATATTTCGGAAAGTTTTTTTGAGTATGGGTCTGCGTGATCTCAACAAGGGCAGAATTTCCTTGTACGGGCCGTACGGAGAATTATCCCGGAAGGCCATCAAAGCACTTTGCTCGGCTTTAGGGAAGTCGTCGGCTGCGCTGCGCTGCACAAGTCACAGGACTTGTGCAGCGCTGTAAATATTCATAATCTATGTCTTTTCTGACTAAACGTAACCTTGACCTTACACTGTTTATATTTTTTATTCTTAGAATTTTTTATTTATTACTGTTGTATTTGTATTGTAAATGTGCACTGGAAGCTTCAGCACCAAAAAAAATTCCTTGTGTGTGAAAGCACACTTGGCAATAAAGCTCTTTCTGATTCTGATTCTGATTTCTGACTTCAAGAAAACAACAGTGTCACCAAAGAAGTGTGTTTTTGGTTGCCAGGGCAAGACAACTCTGTACAGCTTCCCAAAGAACCCAGCGTTAAGGGAACAGTGGATGGAGATAATTTTTATAGAGCAGCAACTGATTTGTTTAAGTGTTTTTGTTTGTTCCCTGCATTTTCGGCGACGATTGTTTTATAAACAAGGTCCAGTTCGACGCCGGATCTGCAGATCATCAAATGCTGAAGGATGTCCCAATGATAAAGGTTCACGGTCGTGGATTGGAACCACAGGCGGTGAGTAAAAAAAAGTGTTTTTGGCTATCGACGCGTAAGTGCACATCAAGTAAACAACATGATTAAGTAGTTAATTTATCAATGGAGAATGCAATGTATGGTGTGTGTTTAAATACATTTGTTTAGCTGGCCAGTATAGGTGTCTGTTTGTTTATTGTAAAACCACTCCAAACAGCAGTACACAAAGAGTGGGAAAATATGTTAAACTAAATGAATTATTTCATATTAAACCTAGGGGACGTTTTTAGGATGTCACAGCTTTTAGACGCTCTCAACGCAATAGCTGCGCGCTCGTCATTCTTTAGCTCCACCCACACACTACGCCTCAATAAAACTTCAAGGTTTTATATATTCTAATTAGATATACAGTCTAATAAAAATTGCCATGCCTCAAAAACACTTTGCCCGGCCACTTTTTTGGAGGGGTTTGGCAAAATGGTACTCAAACCAGTTAAGTAGTGTTAACTTGGGTTTTCTAAGTTACAAAGGCATAGCATGCAAATAGTTCAGATTACTAAAATGTTTTAAGTAAGTTCAACAAATTATTGGACATTAAGTACAGTTTACTAAAAAAGTCTTAGTAAGAACAACTGTTGCTTTACAGTGTGGGTGAGGTTGCCGCTTGGGTATCGCACCGACCAGGGACGTCACTAGGATTGGAAGACAGGGGGGGCTTAGCCCCCAGGGTATTTGTAACTTGTGTTTGCAAAATCTTTGCACTCACATCTAGAGCTACAATTATGTCAACAACCAGTCAAGAAACCAAGATGTTAACAAGTAAAACGTGACAGACATATCCTCTCCTTCCATTTCTACTCTGTTAAAGAAAAGTTACAGTAATGTTAGCTTTTAGACACATCAAAGCTGCATGGGGGAATTTACTGAGGCCAGACTTTGCTCCTGATGAGTTACTATAAGCAATGACTTAAATGCTATCTGTCTGCTCATGTAAATGTATGATAAAGTAATATCTAATTCCTCTCTATATAATCTCCTGCGGCTGCTTCTCTTTCTCTCTGCTAAAATATCTTCGAATATCCATCTCATCTGCTCAATGAATTGAAGAATACAACAGTAATAGCATTAACAGGGACCCTCTGACATTTCGTTTTCAGTGACAACAACATTCTATGGGGATTGATATTGTTTTAGAATATGCCTATTATAGAGATAGGTTGTATTATTGGCAAAGAATACAGAGTTTTGATTAGCTTGCTAAGTTAACCATTTCTTGTATTTTGCTTGTTCACTAGACTACAGGTTTATTATAGTTTTGCATTTTTCATTATTTTTTTTTTATTTCGTTTTTGTTTTCAAATTCAGTTTAGTTTTAATTCACTTTTAAAGTGGGTTTGCTAGTTTAGTTTAGTTTTTTTTTTAATGCTTAGTTTTAGTTTAGTTTTTATTAGTTTTAGTCTTTTTTTGTAATTTGGGTTATTTGTCAGGGGCAAGATTCACAAAGGTCAGAAAAAGTATTGTGTAATAATAACTCAACAAAAAATCATACAATTTTAGAAAATATTAATTAAAAAATAAAACCAGTAACTTACATAAAATGTACATGGGCACAAATATGTAAACAGTCACACTTGTAAGTGCAAAATGTGTAAGTGTGCCAGTAAAAACCTAAAGAGCCAACAGACTAAAGAAGACATACATGAACCGCATGTATTCAACCCATCTTTGAGCTAAAATACAAATAGCTTAACCTAAACCTAAATTGAGCTAAACCTATACAAATACCACAGCTGTACAATTTTAACACCCTATACTAAATTTACCTATACAATAGCCCACTCATCTAGACTGAAGCAGCAAACATTCAGTGTAAGAGTAAACTAATGACATTACATTATTTAATATTTGAATCACAGCTTATATCGTGTTTTGACATCGACAACCCAAGTGCATTTTACCTCAAATTTGCGACTAATTAACTTTCTAAAGTAGCCATCGCTTCGGGTCGACATTAACACACTGACAAAACTATATTCAGAATTAAAAATATTTTTATACCACTTTTTAATGTGTGATTGTGTAAAGGTGTTCACAAGATACCAACCTTTCGCGAACTTGCTTTCTACGTCGAACACTCGTTCTCATGGAGACGGCGGGCGGTGTGCAGGGAGGGGCTGTGTGTGTGTGTGTGTGTGTGTGTGTGTGTTTGTGGGGGCGCGTGTATGTGAGAGAGACTCGTGAGTGAGAGACGCAGGGAAAGGAAATGCAGCTGAACGTTATTTGCTCTATGAAATACATTGACAAAGACGAAAACTAAGGACATTTAATCTTCATTTAAACTTCATACTTCTCGGCTATTTTTTGTACCTGGATATTGTAGCATTCTAAATATGAATGAGGATACGGTTATTGATAAATCGAATTATGCTGTTCTTATTATCATTTAGGGGGGCTTAGGAACATTTTGGGGTAGCTTCAGCCCCCCTAAAATAGGCCTAACGACGTCCCTGGCACCGACCAAAAAAAAAAAAAAAGTTAGTTTCAGGTGAGTAAACGAAGTATGTGAACTCAGCATGTTTCCTAAATATCTCCAAACATATTATTGTATTTTTATGTTTTTGTAAAAACTTACATATAACACCTTTAAAGGGATAGTTCACCCATAAACTCACAAATAATCATGTTGTTCCAAATCTATAAGACTCTTTCTTCCGTAGAACAAAAAAAGGATTTTTTTTAGGAATTTACTAGTCACTCATTTCCATGCAATTACAATGGTGACTTTTTAAGCTTCAAAAGGGCTGCATAATATAAAAAATAAAAGCCCTTTAGACTTGCTAATGAAAGGTGGTTGCAACAGTTTAATTTGACATTCTTTCTCTAAAAAAAAAAAAAAAAAGATTAATTATGGAATGAACATTAGAATTAAAAGGCACAATATGTAAATTTTTTAGATGAAAACAATCCGAAAACCACTAGAACAATGTTATATATTTTCTTGACTTTTCAACAATGTTTAAATCCATAGAAATCAGCTATTTTAACCAGTGTTGTATGTCCATGCGCCGCCTGTCAATGATGTCATATTTGCGCTACCCTTGATTTCCAAACCATGAAAACACCCAAAAAGCTTTAATATAGTTTTTTTATTTTTTTATTAGACAGGTAAGCAACTGTTTGGATATACATTTATCAACAGAAAACAAATCATTGTTATACACCCCAACACGGTTAGTCTTATTGTTTGAATCACTTGTTTTCTTGATTCACCGCGATGTAGTGTTTTTACCATGTCTCAGAGACAACACTATTTTGTCAAGTGGCTAACATAGCATAATCACAGAGAGCTATCCCCATCATACAATATGTTTAAAAAATAATTGCATGTCATTTAACAACAATCTAGATATTAATATTCTAATATCAATCTATAATACTGCAAAGTGCACCAAGCGGCAGCACAGAGTAACGTTATAACAAAACTAACCATGTAAAACAGCACTGCGTAATTCAACATACGCAACAAAAAGAGCAAAAGCGGACTACTGCAACATAAGCATAATAAAAGCCCAGAGACCGGTGTTTTTGTGAAGGTCTCTCTAATTAGTATTTGCTACCAAATACTCTCGGCGCATCCTGCTTCATATCACGGTAACATTAATAAAACTTTAATATATTCGCTCATTCATGAACATGATTTCTGTCCGAGTCCGTTGGATTCCTTTCCATTAGCTGTGGCGATAAAGAGTCAAGACTACAACTCCCATGATTCCATGCTCATACACAGCGTCATCAAGCTACCCCTTTGTTTTGAATAAGCGACCTCTAGTGGCAAAACTTACAAACTGTGCCTTTAATAAATGCTGTAAAAAATGTGTTCATTAGTGCATGATACCTAATGCAATAACTAATGTTAAGGAACTAAACATTACTGTAAAGTGTAATAGATTAGTATGTCAAGTAGCCTACAGTAACACCAAAACTCCCACCTTGTAATATAATGTAATAGTTAATTCATGCTATAGTCACTGCGCAGTAGTTCATTCTTGACTGATGTCTTATTTGGAGCGGCAAACCTCAGAAGCAAAAAGTATGATGACCCTGGTTTGATAGCTAATATCATGGCTAATGTTTTCTTCATAGACTAACACGTTGCCTGCTTTGTTTGTGCAACAGGTATAACGCATGTGCCGCATGTCTGCTTGGCAGAATTTCAGGGAAAAAAAAGAGAGAACTAAATTAGTGTTGTCCCCCCCATGAAGGTAATTACAGCCATTCGCTCGTTAGCATTTTGATGATATTGATTGAAAATGTAAGGAGGTGAGGGATCCTTTCACAGACGACAACAAAGATATAAATCATAATTTGAGTTATTAATATCCGCCGCGCTATTAGTTTGGTGATTTATGGACCTTTACAAAGAGGCTGATTAGCGGGGCGAGGTTGGGTAATCTTCTGAGAGGGTCCTTATTAACACATTATTTTTCCATGAGAATATCAATGAATGCTGTCTTGTCATTATTGACAGAGGCGGGTGTAGTGATGCGGCTCTCCGCTGGCTTTGTGTGCACCCCTCTCTGCTCGCTCGCACTGGCACGGAGTACAGACGCCGTAGCATATTCAATCTCGTGTTCCCTCCAGAGGTTTCTGACACTTGTGCTTAGGGATACGCTCTTTGTTTCTTCTGTTACTCTTCCCTTTATTCTCTTTTATTAATCTGGTTAATGAGTTAAACAGTCAGTCCCAGGCCAACATTCCTTATAAATTCTTAAATAAACAGTTTCCTGAAAATGAGAAGTCTGTCAAATTGTCTCTCTGTTCATCTTCTAACACAGTGTATTTAATTACGTCTACACTACCGTTCACCAAGGCTGCATTTATTCTATCATTTATTCCCGTGATGGAAAAGCTGACTTTTCAGCAGTCATTACTCAAGTCTTCAGGGTCACATGATCCATCAGAAATAATTCTAATATGCTGATTATTTGCTCAATAAACATTTTTTATTATAATCAATGTTGGAAAAAAAACTGAAATAGAAAGTATTTGAATGGTAGTGTATGCTTTATGTATTTTATATATTTTTATAATATACTGGTATTTGAAACGAGTAAAACTAAATTTGTCATTTTATTTGAGACATTAATTTTAACAACGGAATCATAAATATTGACTTAAATTTCACTGTTCCTCTCACAAAGCTATCCAATGTCCTTAGAATTTGACCAAAATTTTACTATGTTTATGATACATTTATAACGTTTTTAATATTTATTTAATATAACTCATTATTTTTGAAGCTTGACATACTTGATCACTATGAACAATTGTATGGGAAAGAAATATCCTTTTGTGTCCCACTGAAAAAACAGCATATGAGTTCAAGTAGAAAATAATAGCTGAATTCATCCAAGCCTTTTTTACAAAAACAAAAGTGTTGGAGGAAAGGCTGATTGTTGTGTTTGCTGTCCCCTGGTGTGCTGCTCCCTGCAGGGGTGAGGTCTGGGCATCTGGAGGCGAGACGACTCACCGGGCCACTCACCCCATTCTGTTCCTCCCCTTTCCTGCACCCCTGACGTGCCCAGACGCTCCTCAAACAACAACTGTCCAGCAGCCACAGCCTAATCCTTTGCAGGTGACCCAGGCAAGGTCCCATGCAGTGCTTTCCAGGCAAAACCGGGGTTGTGAGGGTGAGGGGGACGGACATCATAGACACGCCCCACTGCATCCTCAAACACCAACCCCCCTGCCAAAGACACTATTCTGGGGTCTTAAATACAAACAAAAGCATTAAAAAAATGGATGCTTCCATTAAAAAACAAAAACAAAAAAAAAACACTTTTTGAAGTTCTGCAACAATGCAAAAGGCTCCCGACATCAGGACTGGTTCTTCTTTGTAAACCACATAACCTGGCATATCTAAACAATGCCTCTTTGTCAGCACTCTTAGTGCCTGGCGATTGAAGGATAGACACTGCTAATAACCTTGGGCTAGAAAGAACTACAGGAGTTGGTTGTTTTCAGGTGGATGGAGGTGATGAAAAGCTTTAGAAGAATACAAGCGCACAATGCAGCTCACAGTAGGGTGAAGGTTTTAAATGGAAGTTCAGGATGAGTTTGTTTCATTCTGTCAATCATAGTGCATGTCTATATAAATGCCTTATGTCAAATTTCTTTGTATAGAGTTTTCATAATACATATTGCTTCAAAGAATCTTTACAGCAAATCCTCCTTTAGAGTTCACAGTAAGCAAACCAAAGGCAACTGCGGAGAGGGGGAAAAAATGTTCAGAAAAGAGGAAGAAAAACCTTGAGAGGAACTGTAAAAGCCCAGCCTTCTCTGGAAGACATTACAATAAATGTACATATGGCAAATATTATCCTGCTACATAGTATGTGAAATAATAGTCATGTATTAATTTTTTTTACATACAGAATTATAATATTATAATAATTTGAAAGTGTCATGCAAATTTAGGTCATAATATTTTAAAAAATAGTTTTTTTTAAGAAGTCTCTGATGCTCACCAAAGCTACATTTATTTGATCAAAAATACCATAAAAACAGCAATATTGTGAAATATTACAATTTAAAATAACTATTATCTATTTCAATATACAATATATTGCCACAAGTATTGGGACACCCCTCCAAATCATTGAATTGAGGTGTTCCAATCACTTCCATGCCCACAGGTGTATAAAATCAAGCACCTAGGAATGCAGACTGCTTCTACAAACATTTGTGAAAGAATGGGTCGCTCTCAGGTGTGAATTCAAGAGTGGTACTGTGATGGGATGCAATAAGTCCATTCGTGAAATTTCCTCTCAACTTAATATTCCACAGTCAACTATTAGAGGTATTATAACAAAGTGTAAGCAATTGAGAAGAACAGCAACTCATATACAAAGTGGTAGGCCACGTAAAATCACGGGATAAGCGTATGCTGAGGCGCACATTGGGCAGAAGTCACAACTTTCTGCAGGCAATATCTACAGACCTCCAAACTTCGTGTGGCCTTCAGAATAGCTCAAGAACAGTGTGTAGAGAGCTTCATGGAATGGGTTTCCATGGCCGAGTAGCATCCAAGCCTTACATCAAGTGCAATGCAAAGCGTCAGATGCAGTGGTGTAAAGCACGCTGCCACTGGACTCTAGAGCAGTGAAGACGTGTTCTCTGGAGTGAAGTTTCACGAGTCTGGGTTTGGCTGTTGTCAGGAGAACAGTACTTACCTGACTGCATTGTGCCAAGTGTAAAGTTTGGTGGAGGGGGGATTATGGTGTGGGTTGTTTTTCAGCGGTTGGGCTTGGCCCCTTAGTTTCAGTGAAAGGAACTCTTAATGCTTAAGCATACCAAGACATTTTGGACAATTTCATGCTCCCAACTTTGTGGGAACAGTTTGGGGTTGGTCCCTTCCTGTTCCAAAATGACTGTATACCAGTGCACAAAGTAAGGGCCATAAAGAAATGGATGAGTGAGTTTGGTGTGGAGGTACTTGACTGGCCTGCACAGAGACCTGACCTCAACCCAATAGAACACCTTTGGAATGAATTAGAGCGGAGACTGTCCAACATTCTTGTCCAACATTGTGCCTGACCTTACAAATGCACTTCTACAAGAATGGTCAAAAATTCCCATAAACACTCCTAAACCTTGTGGAAAGCCTTCCCAGATGAGTTAAAGCTGTTATAGTGGCAAAGGGTGGGCCAGCTCCATTTTAAACCCTACAGATTAAGAATGGGATGTCATTGAAGTGCATTTGCATGTAAAGGCAGGCGTCCCAAAACTTTGGGCAATATAGTGTATTTTAAAACTTAATTTATTCCTGTGATTGCCAGAAATTATTCTAATATGGCGTAATAATAATTCTGGTGTACCAAGACTTTCAGAAGTAATAATCAGATATAGGGCTACATTAAATCTTAATCAAATACCATAATGGCTAAATACAAGATTGATACAAGGAGATTAAATTAAGTCTCTCATGAACACAATCAGTTTAAAAGCAAGAATGCTGAATTATGATTTATTTTAGTCTGTCGTGTCATGCAAGCAGATGATTGATTATCATTTTTCCTGTAATGATCATATGAACAAACATAAGCCTGTATATTGACATTTAATCTAGATAAAAAATATGCTATACTATAAAACTCTAACTACACATCAACGATCTCCTGTGACAAAGAAGTCCCATGTCAAAGTGATGGGGAATGAACTCAAAGGCACAGCATCGTTGTTCATCCTCGTGCTGTGATTCAGCCAGGCGTCTGTCAAGGTTAGAGTGCCCCATCAGATAGTGATAACTCATAGCCTAATGGAAAACAACCAACTATCTCTCAGTTGGTCGGAGAAACATAATGCGCTGGGAATCAGTTGGCCACCAGCCACAAACAACAGCAGGGGAGCTGTCAGATAGCCATGGCCAAAGTGCAAGGTGGACTGGAGGTGCTGTAATTGAAAGTTGGCATGCTCCAGGAAGCATGACACAAAATCAAGTGGCTCGAACCTTATTTTTCCATTGGATGGATGCCGGAAAAGCGGAAATGCACGCGTGAAAGAGAGAGAACCAAGCCTGTCTCTCTCCACCCAGTGGGTCGCTGGGCAGGCTGTGGAGGGCTAAGCGCTTGGGGAAGAGTTGCCTAAATGGTGAGAGGTCTGGGGACCAGAGTGTTAAATCCTGCCTGACATGGCTAATGCTTAAATCTTATTCCCCTTTTCTACAACAACACAGGATCAACAAAGCCTCAGCCAAAATCCTTTGAGGCAGTGACACAGAAAATTCCCATCCTGGAGCTTTCTACGGGAACAACAAACAGAGGTGGTAAATACAGCTGCATATTTTTGGCAAGATAACGTGCCACATCCCATCCGCACCCCCCTTCCTGAGCAGGACCCCTTGTTGCCCCCCAACTCATCGCATCCACTTCTCTCCCTTAAGACGGGATCAGCACTCTTCATGCTTGAGTGGATCATAGCGACGCTTTGACTTTCACAGTCTCGTCCCATGACCCTCCTGCCCCTCCTCCGCACACAGAACTCTCTCTCGCTCGCTCTCCTGTGTTGCCCGAGGTCATGATGCTCTACAAACCCTATAAAGTCTCTGGGTTTCACCACTATGCTTTTCATATAAAGGTGGGTGTTGCAGGGCATGCGGTCGTGTGCCCTAAACATGTGGCAGTTGACAAAGAGACAATACGAGAAGTAAGACAAAATATGAGATGCAAAATAAAGAGATGAGACAAGAGGTGGGAAGAGAGGAGAAGCCAACAGATAAAAGAGAAGACAACATATTAAAAGAGAGGAGAAATCAACAGATGAGAAGAGAACATATGAGAAGAGAGGAAAAGCCAACATATGAGAAGAGAGGAGAACCCAACAGATGAGAAGAGAGGAGAAGCCAACAGATGAGGAGAGGAAAAGCCAACAGATGAGAAGAGATAAGACAACAGATGGAAAGAGAAGAGAAATCAACAGATGAGAAGAGAATATATAAGAGAGGAGAAGCAAACAGATAAGAAGAGAGAAGCCAACAGATGAAAAGAGAGGAGAAATCAACAGATGAGAAGAGAAAATATAAGAAGAAAGGAGAAGCCAACAGATGAGAAGAGAGAAGCCAACAGATGAGAAGACAGAAGAAGCCAACAGATGAGAAGAGAGAAGACAACAGATGAAAAGAGAGAAGCCAACAGATGAGAAGAGAACATATGAGAAGAGAGGAGAAGCCAACAGATGAGAAGAGAACATATGAGAAGTGAGGAGAAGCCAACAGATGAGAAGAGAACATATGAGAAGAGAGGAGAAGCCAACAGATGAGAAGAGAACATATGAGAAGAGAGGAGAAGCCATCAGATGAGAAGAGAACATATGAGAAGAGAGGAGAAGCCATTAGATGAGAAGAGAACATATGAGAAGAGAGGAGAAGCCATCAGATGAGAAGAGAACATATGAGAAGAGAGGAGAAGCCAACAGATGAGAAGAGAACATATGAGAAGAGAGGAGAAGCCATCAGATAAGAAGAGAACATATGAGAAGAGAGGAGAAGCCAACAGATGAGAAGAGAACATATGAGAAGAGAGGAGAAGCCATCAGATGAGAAGAGAACATATGAGAAGAGAGGAGAAGCCATCAGATGAGAAGAGAACATATGAGAAGAGAGGAGAAGCCATCAGATGAGAAGAGAACATATGAGAAGAGAGGAGAAGCCAACAGATGAGAAGAGAACATATGAGAAGAGAGGAGAAGCCATCAGATAAGAAGAGAACATATGAGAAGAGAGGAGAAGCCATCAGATGAGAAGAGAACATATGAGAAAAGAGGAGAAGCCATCAGATGAGAAGAGAACATATGAGAAGAGAGGAGAAGCCAACAGATGAGAAGAGAGAAGCCAACAGATGAGAAGAGAACATATGAGAAGAGAGGAGAAGCCAACAGATGAGAAGAGAACATATGAGAAGTGAGGAGAAGCCAACAGATGAGAAGAGAACATATGAGAAGAGGAGAAGCCAACAGATGAGAAGAGAACATATGAGAAGAGAGGAGAAGCCATCAGATAAGAAGAGAACATATGAGAAGAGAGGAGAAGCCATTAGATGAGAAGAGAACATATGAAAAGAGAGGAGAAGCCATCAGATGAGAAGAGAACATATGAGAAGAGAGGAGAAGCCATCAGATGAGAAGAGAACATATGAGAAGAGAGGAGAAGCCATCAGATGAGAAGAGAACATATGAGAAGAGAGGAGAAGCCATCAGATAAGAAGAGAACATATGAGAAGAGAGGAGAAGCCAACAGATGAGAAGAGAACATATGAGAAGAGAGGAGAAGCCATCAGATAAGAAGAGAACATATGAGAAGAGAGGAGAAGCCATCAGATGAGAAGAGAACATATGAGAAAAGAGGAGAAGCCATCAGATGAGAAGAACATATGAGAAGAGAGGAGAAGCCAACAGATGAGAAGAGAGAAGCCAACAGATGAGAAGAGAACATATGAGAAGAGAGGAGAAGCCATCAGATGAGAAGAGAACATATGAGAAGAGAGGAGAAGCCAACAGATGAGAAGAGAGAAGCCAACAGATGAGAAGAGAACATATGAGAAGAGAGGAGAAGCCATCAGATGAGAAGAGAACATATGAGAAGAGAGGAGAAGCCAACAGATGAGAAGAGAACATATGAGAAGAGAGGAGAAGCCATCAGATAAGAAGAGAACATATGAGAAGAGAGGAGAAGCCATCAGATAAGAAGAGAACATATGAGAAGAGAGGAGAAGCCAACAGATGAGAAGAGAACATATGAGAAGAGAGGAGAAGCCATCAGATAAGAAGAGAACATATGAGAAGAGAGGAGAAGCCATCAGATAAGAAGAGAACATATGAGAAGAGAGGAGAAGCCAACAGATGAGAAGAGAACATATGAGAAGAGGAGAAGCCATCAGATGAGAAGAGAACATATGAAAAGAGAGGAGAAGCCATCAGATGAGAAGAGAACATATGAGAAGAGAGGAGAAGCCATCAGATGAGAAGAGAACATATGAAAAGAGAGGAGAAGCCATCAGATGAGAAGAGAACATATGAGAAGAGAGGAGAAGCCATCAGATGAGAAGAGAACATATGAGAAGAGAGGAGAAGCCAACAAAGGGGAGGAGAGAGGAGAGGAGAGGAGGAGAGAGAGAGGAGAGGAGAGGAGAGAGAGGAGAGGAGAGGAGAGGAGAGGAGAGGAGAGGAGAGGAGAGAGAGAGAGGAGAGGAGAGGAGAACAGGAGGGTAAAGCACAGGGAGGAGGGGAAGGGCTCTGTTTGATGTAATCCAGGAAGTTAGTTCTGTAACTTAAGCCCTCCATCTTGAAAAAGAGCACAGCAGAGAACTGAAGGAGGCCCTTGTCTGGTGGGCGCAAGTTTTCCACATCTGTCTTCCGCATTGTGCCTCTCTCTATAAACAGCCCCCAAACTTGTTATGACTGCATGAGGATTTTTGGGAACTTTTTTACACTGATTGCATTTAAGCGTTAAATCATCCATATTAAAGTTACCAGAGTGAGAAAACAAATTACTGCACAGCATTAAGCTTCTCACAAAGATATCCACATGTGTTTATGCAATGAGAGTCATTTCCATGCCCGCAATGGGGATACTTGTTATTCCTTCCTATATTGTTTTTTCCCCCCTACTTTCTTTTCATATGGAATGCTGTCTAACGTGCACTCATTTTCTCCAGGACATCTGACAGGTCACTGCCTTTGTAAACAATCTCACTGAGCTATAACCAGTACCTGATACCATGTTCCCCTCTGACAGTAACCTGGCAACTCACTGCGAATTTCTTGCTTTCCGTGTGAAGTCCAAAACAAACAGGGATGAACATTACCAACAACAAAGTTCCTTTTCAATATTCGCTTGGCTGCTGTCAAAGCAACCCACAGGCTCCTCCTCTCCCTTCCTCAGGCCAAAGGCCCCTGGTTTTCCCTCTGTGCACTGTCAATTCTTTTATTGTGCAAACGACCAGAAGCCAACCCCAGTATGAGCTGCACTGAAAAGAATGTGCAGAGTGTCGAGAAAAAAGAGAGAGAGAGAGAGAGAGAGAGAAGATGGTGAAAGCCAGAGTTGTTTTACTGACTTAGTTCTTTAAATCTGAAGCAAACTGATCTATCCAATATTAGCACAAATCAGAAAGATACTGCTCATGCAAGTTTAAGTACGTACAGGTTTAAATAGTGAAGATAACTTTGACTGGTGATCTGTTGCACCTGTATTTGTGTGCCTCTGGTGGACAGAGCAGTAAACGCAACTACATATGATACTTACATTGCAAAACTATTAAAAATATAATATATATTTACAGGAAACAAATATTTAATAAATATACAAAGTAAATAAAAAAGTTGGAAACATAAATATTATAAATAACAGATTATTAAAAAAATAAGGAATAAATTAACATAAATAAATAAATATTATATAATTTATAGTATTATAATACTATACATAAACAAATATAATATGTATATAATATGTTTTTCCTGGCCATTCATTTTTAATAAATAAATATACATATGTAATAAATAAATATTAAACTTAAACGCCACTGAAATAAAACTGTAATATTTCGTATTTTGTAATATTTCTATTTATAAAGAAGAAAAATCAAGTTTAATGTGCAGTAAGAAATAAGTATATACACATTTAAATATTTTGAATAAATATGTATGTTTATTTATTAAACATAAAAAAAGAAATCTACTACACAACTACATAATTATGTAAAAAAAAATTCTAAACTATTAAAAATGTCGTAAATATTATCAAGTATTTAATACATATAAAAATGAAAATTCAAAAGCTAAAAACAAATATAAATATTATTGTATAGTATTATACTACATAATACTTTACATAAACATTATATATAATACATATTAAACATATTTTTTATATTTGTATTTATAAAAAGGAAAAAATTAAGTTTAATGTGCAGCAAGAAATAAGTATATACTTATTACACTAAATATGTATATTTATTAAAAATAAAAAAATGAAATCTTACTAAAATTTTTATCAACTAAATTCATTAAATATCATTTAATTATTATTTATCTATCCTTAAATATATTTAGTATATTATCTTATTCAAATCTACACTATCACTCTGTCTTTCCTTTTCCTTGCTCCTTCTTCTATGTACACAAAGTACAGTAACTTTAAAATAATAGGGATTTTTTTCCAGCTTGTTGAATGTGTATCTGTACAATACCAAGCAGATTAACACATCTGTGTCTGACTTCCAGACAGACTTTAGATGCCCAAAAAACATAGGCAGTAGAGTCAAATTACACACTGAACTGCATCACTACACACATGGCCAGTCCTGTACTGTTTTTCTATACCATTATATTACATATAGAAATCTGCAATTTAATTTGATTAAAACTTCTAAACATCCTAATTGGAAACAACTGCCTAGAAAAACAGAATTATATAAACAAAACTATTTCAACAGATTAAATCTCATATTAGCCATCTGGCCTTTATTAAGGCCACAATAATAATAACAATACACCAGGACGTGGACAGAAAGATTGGGAACTATTTGGGTTCAGCGTCTATTCCCATTTTAATTTAAGAAAAATAAACATCCCTGTGTTTGCAAGTGCACACCTCAACTACTCTGTGATTCTAAGCTAATATGGCTGAAAATGTTTTACTCTAACTCAGGATATGAGAAAACATGTTGAGGGACTGTTCTAAAAGTAAAATGCATCATGGGAGCTTGTGGTATTAGAAGTTTTCAAATGAAACAAAGCTAATTCTTTCATATTTGCATCTCTATCATCACTGTACCTTTGTGACCTGAAAGCAATAACATTAAAATACTGTTTTTAACCTATGGACTACACTAATATATACAGTACAGCATACTATACAGTGGCAAGAAAAAGTATGTGAACCGCTTGTAGGATCTGTGAAAATGTGAACAATTGTAACAAAATGAAAGAGATCATACAAAATGCGTTATTTTTTATTTAGTGCTGAATAAGATATTTTACATCCACGGCTGTTTTTCTATTTTGTGATGGTTGTTCTTGAGTCCCTTGTTTGTCTTGTTTGTCTTAAACTGCCCAATGTTCTTCAGAAAAATCCTCCAGGTCATGCAAACTCTTTTGCATATTTGAACCCTCTCCAGCAGTGACTGATCCATCTTTTCACACTGAGGACAATTGAGAGACTCAAACACAACTATTAATACATGGTTCAAACATGCATTGATAGCCTGGGGGTGAAAACTTTTGAACAGGATGATGTCCAAATGTTTTTTATTTTGTTTAAATTTCTTTCTTTCTTTTTTTATTTAGTACTGCCCTTAAGAATCAACTGAAGGTACTAACATGTTTCCCGGAAGACAAGTTAAGTACAACTTACCTTGATCTTCAAATTCAATACGTTTTCACCCCCCGTCTCTTAATGCATCGTGTTTCCTCAAAATGCTGATTCATTCAGTAAGGAAACACCACTGCGTGTTGCCCAGAAATGCTATTGTAGTGCAGGGGCTTTGTTTTGAACTATTTTCGTTGGCGAGTAGAGCAAAAACAGGCAAAATATGGTGTCTAAGGGCGTTTTCACACCTGAAAGGTCCGAACTAAGGTTCATGTTTTGATACATTTTATACATTCGGTTCGTTTTGGTTTGGTTTCACACTGCAATTATGCGGGCGCACTAAAGAACTTTATGACGTACTTGCATCCAGTCGTCTTCAGTTATGTGGGCTGCATCTTAACATTGATTGGTTTGTTAGCGGACGTGCGTCTGACGTCAGCGTGTTGTCAATTCGGCAGATAACTTTGACAAGATGAATGAAGTGAACAGACGCATATCGTTGACACTATGCTGTTATTGCTATGGCATTACTATCTGCAGTAGCCTACCAACTATATTACCTGAGGCTAGTTCAAATTCGCAAAATGAACGTCCTCGTTCTGCGAACATTTTATATGCGCCGATAGGAAAGGAGGAGAAGACTCAGACCATATTTTAATTAATAACCTTGTCTCCTCCTCTCCCCATGTGCTACGGCTCATTTTTCCTGCTATCTTCTGTGACAGTTCTGGTAGTTCTGTCTTCTTCTGTTGTTTTGGGTACGCGGGAACCACCGGAACTTCCTGTAAATGGTCTGAAAGTCCGAACCATACAGACAATGCTTTCAAACTAGCAACGACCCGAACCTTTGTTAAGTTTAATCCGGACCGAGACTACCTCTTTTCGTCTGACCAAATTTTGTCTGTTTGGTCCGGACCGTGGTCCGAGGGACGTTTCACACCTGTAATTTTTAATTGGGCCAAACTGAAAAGTCTGAAAATCCGGACCAAACAAGGTAGGTGTGAAAACGCCCTAATATAGCCTACAAGTCACTTAATATTAACTTCTTGTTTAGCAAACTTATACAAAATCAATATCACAAACTGAAAAACTGCACTCTTTGTGTGGTATGTATTTATTAACTATATTAAATGATATCAACATAGACTAAATCACGCAGTGGACTGCATTTATATAGCGCTTTTAACAGACCAATGGCCATCCAAAGCGCTTTACACATTGCCTCACATTCACCCATTCACTCACTCATTCATACACCGACGGCGGTGTCAGCCATGCAAGGTGCCATCCAGCTCGTCGGGAGCAGCTGGGGTTAGGTGTCTTGCTCATGGACACCTCGACACTTGGTCAGGTGGAACCGGGGATCAAACCACCAACCTTCCGGTTTGCAGACAATCTACATGAACCACTGAGCCACTGCCGCCCCGAAAACATTTACAGTGCAGTGAAAGCGTGCACTGTAAATGCTCACCCACACTCTAATCTACAGGACTACATCACGTATGTATGCATGCACTCTCTGGGTGTCTGTGAGGGATATACTCGATAATGTCAGATCGCACATCGTTAAACCAACAATTAAGATATTATTGAAGCCGATATATAATCACACAACCCTACTTTGAAATGTACATTACATTTTATTTATTTCACTTAAACAAGTCAAATGACAATAAATATGTGTTCTAAAAAAAAGAGACGGGAGTCTAACCCTGAATGCTGATTGATTACTGTGTTGAATGCTGGGTAAAAGAGATATGTCCATTGCTAAAAAGCAATTAATTTCAGTGTTTGGGAGCAAGCACGTCCTCTGGCCTATTGGGCGGAACTGAAGGAAACCAATTGGAAACTTGAGTCACACATGACTTTAAATGTCAGACTCAAGGTAGCATTGAGCTGGCTAAAAGAACTGAGAGACTGTAGAGATTGCTGCTGCATGCATCATTAGGGAAACACATGAGCTGATTATGAATGGAGATGATCAGTACCCAGGCGCACCCTTCATTTGCAGTGCATTGTGGGCAAGTGCATTAGCATCAAGCACTAATCTCAGATCAGCCTACACGGGCAGGTCTCAGTCAGAGGTTAGCTTAGAGATACACGATGTGAACAGGTCAAAGATGCTGCTTAGAGCTAAAACGTGTGTGTGCTTTGTCATACAGACAACTGACTTTGTACAGTACAAAGTTCCGTAAGAACTGAAATGCAACTGACTTGTGTTTCAACTATTACAAAAAACGCCCAAATCGTGCCCAATACTGTGCTCGTGCACTCGTACTCTGATACCAACAATGGCGGCCAAGGCTCATTGATCCACGTGGGGAGCGAAGGCTGGCCCGTGTGGTCTGATCAAACAGACGAGCTACTGTTGCTCAAATTGCTCAAGAAGTTAATCTGATAGAAAGGTGTCAGAATACACAGTGCATCGCAGCGGTGCTTGGCGCTGATTGGTTTGAAGTTGAAGAGTCAACAGACATGACAAATCAATCTTTGTGTGGTCAATCTTCTCATTTCTTATTTGTGAATGAAAATGTATTTTGACTCTGTGGCTGTGTTTAAGAACTTGCCACTTAATCTGGACTGAAAGACTGATGGACTCTGGCATGTTGTTTTATTCGGTTGTTAAATCTGACGTCACGCGGCAGCGCTTCCGGGTTCAAACGCTCATACCAAATCTCATACCACAAGAAACTGTGCTAATGTGCACACAATGTGGTGTAATACTACAAAAATGCAGATGCCACCAGCAGATCCTTTATGTCATCTAATCCAGATAACAGAGCATCACCAAACAAACCATTCTCTTCTACATCATCTGCAAATAAAAGCAGTGCGTTTTTAACTTGATCAATTCCTACCGCAAACATTATTTCCAATCAATTCCCCAATTTCCCCTTGCCAATTGCAAGACCCAGACAGACAAAAGTAATCAATCTGAAAGGATTATCCAATTAGCACTAAGCACCAAGCACCACCCACTGCCTGTTGATTGGCATTTGTGAAATAATTGTGAAATAATTATGAAAAAAATCTTTGGGAAAATCGTGCTTTGGAAATGCATGACTCGTCAAATAGGCGTCATTCGTAAATGCAGAATATTATTATGAAAAACTAATGAAAAAAAAATATTTTTAAACATAACAATAGTGTGTGTGGAAGAGGAAACTGTGAAATATATTAAACAATAAATTTTGTGTTTTCATGTAATTTTACAAAAAAGATAGATACATTTATTTATTTAATAATTAATTAAAATAGTTTGTTAATCATTAAATTAATTAATTATTTATTTATATTTCAAAGGAAAAAAATGGTACATTTAATTGTTGTTTTATTGAATTCATTATTTATTGAATTATTTCATTTTGAGTTAATTTGGTCGTCCGTCAAATCCTAAAATGAATATCCATTTTTATACTATACATTATAATATTTGATTTTAGTTTAACAATTTGAATATTCTGCATCACTGAAGATGGCCTTCAGTGGTTTAATATTTTCTTACCAAAATTTAGAGCCCATTTTGGCAAACTGCAGTCAAAATCAATAAATTTTAACGACATGGGCAGAGCTGCCTTGTAATACATGACGGATACAGACAGGTCAAATCTTTCATCTTCGCCTCTGTCTGTTTGCTCAGCGCTCTGTAGCCATGGTTTCACGGCAGCGTTTCACCGGCAACCCCAAACATGGTGCATGAATAGCCCCGCCCCACTCTTACCCCCTGTCTGAGTCCATGTCAATCATTGCTTGATCTGAGTTAATCCACAGGTAAGACCAGAGCTTTGAAACTGACAGAACACTGGTGCTGTGGATCAGGCTGTCAATTACCCACCAAGGTGTCCTGATTCACTTCACCAGGACTTCCAGTGCTATATCAGTGTACAGAAAGATGCACCCAATTTTCTAAATTAGGTAAACAGACTTAGATAGGATGGTCAGGTCAGGTTGCTTCACCAAAATACACATGAACAAATGTGATCAGCAGTAAATATAAGAGGTTACCTACTGCCTTAAAAACATGAGTAAGCTCAACTTGAAGATAACCTTTGTTTTAACTCACAAATTAGTCAAGACAATTGATTACTTTAAGATTCATTTTTGGAAACGAGTTCAAAACTTGTCATGAAAATTGAAGTTAAATTTCAAATAACTTAAATGATTAGTTCCCTTTAAAATGAAAATTATCCTATTCACTTACCCTCAAGCCATCCTGTGTACTGTATATGACTTTCTTCTTTCTGATAAACACAGTCGGAGTTATATTAATAAATATCCTGACGCTTCATGTATGGCAGTGAACGTGGCCCACGAATTTGAAGCTCAAAAACGTGTGGAGTACGTTAATGATGGATGGATGGATGCACTTTTGTTGATATACACTTAGAACGGCTTGAGGGTAAGTAAATCATGGGGTAATTTTCATTTTAAAGTTAACTAATCCTTTAATGGCCAAAATACAAATAAATGTAAAAGGGATCTGGGTTGTCACAGTACAAAATTTGACTAGCCATTGGGTTCACCCGCTCAACAGATATGACTGTGACTGGCTACAATGCTCAACACTCGTAAAAACTCACTGTAAATAGAAACATCTGACGCTCAAACAAACACAAAGGAGAGTGTTTGAATGCAGCGTCTCTCAGCTGACATCAAATATTGGTACTACCAGTACTGCAGAAATGCTGGTATTGTCAACTTTATTTTCAGTACTGACTGGTAATGGTAGTATATTTGACATCCCTAGAAATGAGCATGTGAAATTAAATATCCAACAATAACTGATATTAATGATATCAATTAAATAAAAATAATCAACCAATATATTTTATATATTCACAGATGATTCCTCCATCACTTTGCTTATGAGTTCAAAAGAGCATTTTTTAAGAGCATCATTTTGAAAATGTCCTTCATTATGAACAGCATTGGATTTTCAAGTAAGCATCATTGACATGAATAAAGTTGGTGCTTAAAGGAAGCTTTGATTATTACATTTAAGAGCGTTTTAAAGAGTGATCTCTTAAGCAAACCTGAGCCATAAGTATCCAATTATCCTTCAAATGAAGAAAAAGAGAATGACCTATCATCTTCTAGAGATTCACGTCATCTAAATGGTTTGTGCTCTTGCAAAGTCCAGCCCTGAAATAGTGTGCTTCAGTTAAGGTGTTCAAGATCACAAATTTTAGCTAATTAAATAATGATGCGTGATCTGAACTTGAACAAGGCAAAGCAAGAGGATAGTTCAAAAGTACACCAGGGTAAACTACTCAGAATCTCTCAACCCTTTTACACGCAAGTTTAAAATATTCCAGCTATGAGTTTAAGGCGACCGTTATTTTAGATTGTATCACCTTATTATTATTACAGTATATTGCCAAAAGTATTGGGACGTCTGCCTTTACATGCACATTCATTTTAATGACACCCCATTCTTAATCCGTAGGGTTTAATATGGAGTTAACCCAGCCTTTGCAGCAATAACTGCCTTGACTCTTCTGGGAAGGCTTCCCACAAGGAGTGTTTATGGGAATTTTTGATAATTCTTCTTGAAGTGCATTTTTTATGGTCAGGCACTGATTTTGGACGAGAAGGCCTGGCTCACAGTCTCCACTCTAATTCAACCCAAAGGTGTTCTATCGGGTTGAGGTCAGGACTCTGTGCAGGCCAGTCAAGTTCCTCCACACCAAACTTGCCCAACCCCAAAGTGTTCCCACAAACTTGGGAGCATGAAATTGTTCAAAATGTCTTGGTAATGTCTTAAAAAGTTCCTTTCACTGAAACTAAGGGGCCAAGCCAAACCCCTGAAAAACAACCCCACACCAAAATCCCCCTCCACCAAACTTTACACTTGGCAAAAGGCAGTCAGCCAAGTACCTTTCTCCTGGCAACTGCCAAACCCAGACTCGTCCATCATATTGCCAGACAGAGAAGTGTGATTTGTCGCTCCAGAGAACACGTCTTCACTGCTCTATAGTCCAGTGGCGGAGTGCTTTACACCACTGCATCTGACGCTTTGCATTGCTCTTGATGTAAGGCTTGGATGCTGCTCGGCCATGGAAACCCATTCCATGAAGCTCTCTACACACTGTTCTTGAGGTAATCTGAAGGCCACACTAAGTTTGGAGGTCTGTAGCTATTGACTCTGCAGAAAGTTGGCGACTTCTGCACACTGTGCATCTCCGCATGCGCTGACCCAGCTCTGTGATTTTACATGGCCTACCACTTTGTGGCTGAGTTGCTGTTGGCCCTAATTGCTTCCTCATTTGTTATAATACCACTAACAGTTGATCATGGAATATTTAGTAGTGAGAAAATTTCACGAATTGACTTATTGCACAGGTGCCCACATATCACGGTACAACGCTTGAATTCACTGAGCTCCTGAGAGCGACCCATTCTTTCACAAATGTTTGTAGAAGCAGTCTGCATGTCTAGGTGCTTTATTTTATACACCCATGGCCATGGATGGGATTTAAACACCTGAATTAAATTATTTGCAGGGGTGTCCCAATACTTTTAACAATATAGTGTATAAATCTTTATAATGATCATTTTAGCTGATCTATATTGCGTGATGGGCGTCACCATTTTAGTTTGCATTGCATCAGTCGAATTTACATTACGTCAATTTATCCACTTCTCCCAAAATACACTAAAGTAAGTGGCCTGTGAAGTGGGAGAAGAATAGAGTAAATTATAGCATATACCTAATACCTACACAATGTGTATCTGAAATGAATAAAACACATTGTTAATCTATAGTCTGTATGATGCACTGAATGTTCTAATCACACCAGTTTGGCCGTATGTGTCAAAGGGTTAATTTATAATTATTGATTAAAATATTCTACAAAATGCTTAAAAAATTACAAGAAAGGTCCAACAGATGTTCAAAAAACCAAAGAAAACCATTGAAAAATGAGGATATTGCTGTCCTTTGACAACAAAGCCCTCTGCCTTAAGGCAGCCCATGTAAGATTACAGAATTCCAAGGAGTGACAGTGGCCATACAGTATCTATACATCAGATAGTGACAGGAAGCCAGGGGTCCAGGGGGATACGGTATACCCTTTCCCCGTAGCCTCAGGGAGAACTCTGTAGGAGGAGGGGGCCCGAGCGCATCTTGCAGGAAGCCGGCGGCAGATTTATATGCCGTTGATCAAGTTGCGAGTGAGTTATAGCCGGAGACCCCTCCCTGTCCGCAGGCCTGCCGCTATATCAACTCTTGCCCGACAGGCAGAGTGTCTTATTCTCAAATCAGACATCCATTACAGAATAATAGGGTTGAATAGAAGGGTTGAGTTTCCCTATGGGGGATTAGCCACCCATAATTTACTATCCATAACTTGAATGTGAGGTAATTCATACCCCTTACCCCGACAGTGCCCTTGTCAATCAATTGCGGGAAGCGATGGGGGGAAACAAATAATGATAAATGAGGTTGTGTTATTCTTTTTTGGGGGTTTGAGGATTACTGTGAGGAGGGGGGGGGGGTTATTTGCAAATGCAGGTCAGAGTTATGCATTGACATGTGGTATGTTAAAATACAACCTGAGAGTGTGATGGCTTAACGGTGAAGGTTCTGAGCTAATCATGGTTTGAACTTCGGTGGAGGCAATTCACAATGCATCATGGGACTGTCTCTGCAAACATTACACAGCAAATTAATTATTATTATTTTAATTATTTATGTTCTTATTTAATTATTTTAACTAACTATTACTAATGTAAATAACTATAATATAACTACTATTAAAATAAACTTTCAACTTTTGCATGTTTGGCAACAAAAATATTATTTTCGTTAACTAAAATTAGATACAGTTTTGGTCAAAGTAAAATGTATTAAAATTAACATAAATGATATGACAAACTATTGACTTCCTTTAAAGAATATTTCGGTGATAAAATTATAAAAAATACATATCATCAGAAAGTGTGTCCTTGTTAATTGTGAAAAAAAGGCCACATCAACGCCAACCATACAAAGCCCTAAACCACATCATGAGGGGACAAACTGCCTTCGAGCTACACAGCCCCTCTTTGACACTGGATTTGAAACCACCCTGATTAAAATACATGGAGAATAACTAATGTTTCATGCCTCAATTGTTTCCACAGCCAAGGACAAAGCACAGCAGCAAAAGCTTAACTGCATCATAAATCTGCTTTAGATCGGGTGACAGACACCATTCGACATGTGTTTTTGTGTTAAAATTAGGGCAAAAAAATGTATCAGATCAGTTAACATTTGTACCATACTATTCTATTCAACAAGTGGTCCAGAATGTGCTGAAAACTAATCAACTAAGACCAACAAATTTAGAGGATCAGCCAGTGGAGTTCTGGAGTTAGTCCGGAAAGCAAGTGCTGAAGGATTTTTATCCACCAAGATTCAAAATGACAATAGTGATGATGGAGTAATCGAAAGAAAGGCAAAGGACAACCTTAAGGCCTCTTTTTTTACAGTACATAAATGTGACCCCAGACCACAACATCATAAGTGTATTTTTCTTTTTAATTGAGATGTATACACCATCTGAAAGCTAAATGAATAAGCTTTCCGTTGATGTAATGTTTGTTAGGATAGGACAATATTTGGCCGAGATATAAGTATTTGAAAATCTGGAATCTGAGGATGCAAAAAATTCTAAATATTGAGAAAAGCCCCTTTAAAGTTGTCCAAATGAAGTCCTTAGCAATGCATATCACTGCTAATAAGACATTTTTTATTTATTTACAGTAGGGTTAGGGTATTTACAAAATATCTTCATGGAACATGATTTTTTATGTTTGGCATCATTTTGACCCATACAATGTATTGTTGGCTTTTGCCATAAATATACCCGTGCGACTTATGACTTTTTTGTTTTGTGGTCCAGGGTCACATATGATCACAACCATAATTCCTGTACATATGAGTATGATGAAATGAGAAAGATAAAATTCATTTAAACTCATTTGAGGGGTGTTATAATGCTTGCTGATGTTAATATACTATATAACACAATTCAGTATCCTGATGCTCATGTATATAATATAATACCGGTTAATGGGTGTTGCTGTAGTAGCCCAAAAAGTTTGCAATGTCATGGTTTTGGTTCCCAGGAAATACATTAACTAAGAAAGGGTATACCTAATATACAATATATGGGTCTGCCAAATGGAAAAACACAATGTAATGGGTGCCTGGAGCCTCTATTCACACTTTAAATGGAACCTGAACAATATAAAGTTTATTGTTGGGTTTCTATCAAGTGCAGTACTGCTAATAAAACCAGATGATCAAATACAATGCTTCATCAATTAATATTATCTCCTGAGTTGCTTTAAAGGTTTACAATTAATGACAACATGTGACACATCAGAAGTTACTGTTTGTTCAAATGCATGGGTTACACCGAGACATGTCAAATTCAAAATTGGTCCAAACAGTGGAGCAATTAAAATGCAAATGTAGAAGATGATAGATTTTATAGTCAGACCTACAAGCAATAATACAGTGAGGCCAGCCTACAGCCTATATATATTCACTTCATATCATATATCAGATGCAGTATATGTTCACACACACACACACACACACACGCACACACACACACACACACACACACACACACACACACACACACACACACACACACACACACACACACACACACACACACACACACACACACACACACACACACACACACACACGTCTGGTTCACTATCTTTGTGGGGACTCTCCATAGACGTAATGGTTTTCATACCGTACAAACTGTACATTCTATTCCCCTACACTGCCCCTGCCCCTAAACCTACCCATCACAGGAAACATTCTGCATTTTTACTTTCTCAAAAAAACTCATCCTCTGTGGTTTATAAGCCTTCTGAAAAGTGGGAACCGCTGTCCCCACAATGTAATATAAACAAGGGCACACACAAACACACACACATTGATAAATAAAAATGATAGATTTTTGTTAAATAAAAAACTGCCATTAAAATATGTTCATTTCTGAAAATGCAAAGACAAAATTATTTTTTTTTTAAATTTGAGATCCTGAAAGCATTGAAAGAGATTCCATAATAATTTAATATAGTTTTACAGTAGTAACAACACATTATATGATTAATATAAATATGATGGTTTCATTATAAAATCTGAACCATCCCCATCTGAATCTAACCATTTCATGTCAACAATTGGAAAAGTCAGCCAGCTATTTATCATCATGTTAACTACTATGCCTTTAGTCCCAAAAGCAAGGGTACTTTTTACCCAAATACCATAGTCTTACATGTTCTTCCGTTATTGATTTTTTTTTCTTTAATTACCTTTGTCTCAAAATATATTCTTACCGTCTACATAAATCAAAATCATAAAAAAACCCAGATTAAATATTAGATCAAATTAGAGGGGGTGGGGGGTGCTGTGTGTGGGGGCCCCAAGATTACCCCCCAATGCTGGGATGCGTTGATGATCATGTATCTACGATAGCCAGAGATGAAAAAAAGGGTCACATATCACATTGAATTGACTAAATAAAAACTTTATTAAGTTAAAGACTTCTTCCCCGGTAACTCTTGTACATGGTTCGCACACTGTTTGTGTGGTATACATTGGCTTGCCTTCATGGTTTAAAAACCCATCCTCCTAACCGCTACAAACACCATCCCATCCCAACCCCACCCCTGGATCGTGAGGGGGGGCCTCGGACCACCCTATATATAATGTCACAATCACGCCAGACTCTCCCTCACTCACTCAGCCTTCACACTCACTGGAGTATTAAACATTCACAACTGACACTCATCAGCCCTCATCACCCTCACTATAAGTAGCACACTCTCACCCTCACCTTTGTCTGGTCTCGTTTGATGTTACAGACTCAACTTCCTTGATACTTACCTGCTAGAAGTTCCTGTGACTCTCTTCCACCATTGTTACCTTGATCCAGTCATCCAAGTCATCTTACTGTCATCCAAATAGTCATCAAGTCATCCTATGTCATCTCATATATATTCCCTTGTGTGCTTGGATAACCTGTCAGACAAGCTCAACATTACCATCCAAATATTCCAGTACTGCCAATTGCTCTAAATTACTCATCTTACCTGTTTGTTGACTATGTTCCTGCTGCTTCATTAATAAACTGTTTAATTTAATCCATCTCTGTTGCCTCTGTGTCTGTACATGACAGAAGACCAGACCATGACGACGAACCCGGCTGAAACCAATCCCAACGTCCCTTTCCAAGAATTAGTTTGTGTTTTACACAGTAATCTCACCTCTTCTGTTCCTTCACAGACACCAAGATCCTGCATCACTCTTCCTGGAACTGTACCACTTCACTAGCGACAGAACCAAAATATCCTTTATTTTGTTATAACTCAATGGAAGGGCTTTACAATGGGCCAAATCCATCTGGAATTAGGGCAGTTTCGTCACACAGTCATTGGATCCCACTTCTGTGAAGTCATCGGATGGGCCACTTGTGACACCACTGTACGTGAGAAATTAATTAATTTGTCAAGAAAAGACACCATTCTTGATTACGCTCTCAAGTTCAGAGAGTGGGTGAAGAAAAGGACCAATCGAGCTTGCCTGGGATTCGATTTCTTGGCATTTACTTACATTTATGCATTTGGCAGACGCTTTTATCCAAAGCGACATTACAGTGCACTTATTGCAGGGACAATCCTCCAGGAGCAACATGGAGGACACAGTGGTAACTGCTGGGATTGAACCAGCAACCTTCTGCGTATCAGTTCAGTGGTTTAACCCATTAGAACCTCATCACCAATGGCATCTCTGATGTTCCAAATTTCAGTGATCAGTGAGTACCAGGAAGGGCTGATGGGCCCCTTTCTTTTCTTCATCCAGTTTATGTTCTCCATCACCTATTGTCCAGGGTTAAAGAACTATAAGGCCAATGATGTATATCAACTCTATGCTCCTAATGAAACTCCCGATCAACCATCCTAACATCCAGTCTGGCAGTCTGTCCAATTCAATTGACCCTGGACGATAGGATTGCTGTGGCTGCTGCCACTGAACCAGCTCTTCCTGGCTGTCCACCCAACCGGATCTAGAACCACCAGATCATCACCAATCCTCCACCAAATTACACCGGGGATGTGAGAGACTGGGTTGTAGGCATTTCTCGGTCTCTTTCTATCCATTAGAGGACATTGGGCAAAACTGAAAACTGGACTCATCAGAGAAGATCAAAATCAGGCAGATCTGTCTTTGTGAAGGACACATGTCTCAAACCATGTACAAGGTTATCCTGGAAGAAAACATGCATCCTTTTGCTCTGACAATGTTCCCCAACTTGAAGGATTGGTGCTTTGTGCAGGCTTCCTGTGGAGGACCACCAGATCAAGACTCATGGCTTTCACAATCTCCAGACCTAAACTCCACTGAAAACCTCTGGAATGTAATCAAGAGGGTCACCAGCCATTGAATAACAGGGATGCAAACACATGTATGGTCAAAAAAGAGAGAGGCCCTATAGTCACATAGATTAAAAGGAAATTCTGAAAATCAAAATACACCAACACTAATTTGGAATATTCAATTTCATTTTTTATTCCGAAACAAACTCTTATTGAACTATCTAGCACTTCTTCTTGCTTTACTCCTTCTTCTTTGTATGTTTACAGTATATGAATTAAAAAAATACTATATTATATATATACACTCACCTAAAGGATTATTAGGAACACCATACTAATACTGTGTTTGACCCCCTTTCGCCTTCAGAACTGCGTTAATTCTACGTGGCATTGATTCAACAAGGTGCTGAAAGCATTGTTTAGAAATGTTGGCCCATACTGATAGGATAGCATCTTGCAATTGATGGAGATTTGTGGGATGCACATCCAGGGCACGAAGCTCCCGTTCCACCACATCCAAAAGATGCTCTATTGGGTTGTGATCTGGTGACTGTGGGGGCCATTTTAGTACAGTGAACTCATTGTCATGTTAAAGAAACCAATTTGAAATTATTCGAGCTTTGTGACATGGTGCATTATCCTGCTGGAAGTACCCATCAGAGACGGGTACATGAAGATAAGCCATCAGAGGATGGGTACATGGTGGTCATAAAAGGATGGACATGGTCAGAAACAATGCTCAGGTAGGCTGTGGCATTTAAATGATACCCAATTGGCACTAAGGGGCCTAAAGTGTGCCAAGAAAACATCCCCCACACCATGACACAACCACCACCAGCCTGCACAGTGGTAACAAGGCATGATGGATCCATGTTCTCATTCTGTTTACGCCAAATTCTGACTCTACCATCTGAATGTCTCGACAGAAATCGAGACTCATCAGACCAGGCAACATTTTTCCAGTCTTCAACTGTCCAATTTTGGTGAGCTTGTGCAAATTGTAGTCTCTTTTTCCTATTTGTAGTGGAGATGAGTGGTACCCGGTGGGGTCTTCTGCTGTTGTAGCCCATCCGCCTCAAGGTTGTGCGGGTTGTGGCTTCACAAATGCTTTGTTGCACACCTCGGTTGTAACGAGTGGTTATTTCAGTCAAAGTTAATCTTCTATCAGCTTGAATCAGTCGGCCCATTCTCCTCTAGCATCAACAAGGCATTTTTGTCCACAGGACTGCCGCATACTGGATGTTTTTCCCTTTTCATACCATTCTTTGTAAACCCTAGACATGGTTGTGCGTGAAAATCCCAGTAACTGAGCAGATTGTGAAATACTGTGCCCGTCTGGCACCAACAACCATGTCACGCTCAAAATTGCTTAAATCACCTTTCTTTCCCATTCTGACATTCCGTTTGGAGGTCAGGAGATTGTCTTGACCAGGACCACACCTCTAAATGCATTGAAGGAACTGCCATGTTATTGGTTGATTAGATAATTGCATTAATGAGAAATTGAACAGGTGTTCCAAATAATCCTTTAGGTGAGTGTATGTATATATAGGCCTACACAAATAATATACAATTACAATATGTTTTTGTAAACGTAATGTGCAGCTTTTTGAGTACATTCAGGGCTTGGTGCCTATAAGACATATGCCGAGTTCCATAATGATAAGCCAATGCGTTTGTAAAATATAGCACTTTTTGACTAAATTCAAAATAGCCGATGCCCAAAATGGTTGATATGGGAAAATTGGCTATGGTATGGCTCGGCATGATGCCCCGTATTTAAAGAGACCAGTTTTGTGATTTTTAGCTAAAGCATTCTGAAGTTATCATCAAAAATGTCACATTTTTGTATCTCTGGACCACTAGGTGGCACTGAAATGAAACATGGTTGGCATAACACACTCCAAGTTTGTTAAGAATGTGCTAAAGCATTGCAGAGATATAGCCTGACTTTCATTTTTGTTGACACTTCGTCAAATTCATTCGCACATTATTCGAGAACAGTTTGACTAATCATCTTAAGTCTAATATCTTTTTGTCAGCATAGTCTGACGATGATTTGGTTCGATTTTCGTGGAAATTGGAGCAATGGCCTAGGAGGAGTTCGAAAAAGTATGTTTTTCGGAAAATTCAAAATGGCGGGGAAATTTTCATGCCGCAAAATGATGTCATATGGTGCTATCGAATCGTCACGAGCCAAGGAATTAGAGAAAAAAGTTATTAGTAAAATTTGATACTGGACGCTTTATACAAATTTGCAAATTTGGACAGGTGGTGGCGCTGGAGGGATTGAGTTAGAGGTTTCAAAATTGCTATGGTGACAGATCAGACTGTCCTCTATGAGTGTGCCAAATTTCACAATTTTCCCACAAGCGGTTCTATGGGCTGTCATACACTTCAATGGCGGAATAATAATAAGAACAAATCTAATGGTTTCAAGAGGTGCCTCCACACCTTTGGTGCTTGGCCCCTAATACATCCAGAGAAACTGATAATTTTGCAGTGGTCTCTTAATTTTTTTCCAGAGCTGTAAACATACAAACAAATATAAATGCTCACTTACAATGCATTTTTATTACATTGACATTGTGCAAACTGTGGCTAAATCAGGCTGAAACTTGGGTCTGTGTGTTGGGTAAGTGGGTCGCTGGCTCTCCGGCTCAGAGGCTCAGAGGAGCCTGATGAACTAGTCTCCATTATTAGCCCTCACTTCTGCTAGCATTAACCTGGGGACAACCACAGTTCTTTAGACGCCCAAGAAGTGTTAAAAACTGCACGCCAAGGGACAACATGTTCCAATGAGATTAGAAAGAGAGGAAAATAGGGTACACACACGTGAGAATACTTATAAGGAGAACAAATAGGACAAAGGCAAAATCTCTGTGCAGGTACTGGACAATGAAAAGCTCTAGCAAGGTTATCCTCAGTTGTAAAGGACACCGGGTGCTTAACATGTCACACTCTGGAGCACTTAACAGGACAATTAGAAAGCATGGCTTCTGTCCCCACACTGATTTACGGATGTGTGCAGGATTAAATGCCAATATCCCTGCACTAATGTTTCTCACTATGAGTAGTGTAATGGCCAAAAACAGCTTTAGAAGGAGCAAGTTGAGGTGAAAATGATTCCTTAAGTCTAAATATAGATTTGAACATATAGATGGCTGTTCTGCAGCCATGCGAGCTATTCATTTTTAGGCTTAGAATGCAAAAGATTTAGGTTAAGTGACATGCTGAATTCTGAACGGCATACTAGCATATGACCTGGTGTTATATCTTTCTATGGCAGCGATAGTGAATGTAGTACGCAAGTATGCAGTCCCGAATTCAGCAATTGTCTCTGCACATCCACTGCCCAGTGCCCACCCATAGTTTTACACAAAAAAATGGTTAAGGAAAACCAGTTACAGCCACACTTATGCACCTTCTGGAAGTAAGAGCACACAAGTTTTCCTATCCATTTGTTAAGTAGTGATGCACCGAATACTGTTTCTGGGTCCAAGCCTCTATAAAGTTATATCTCAACAGCCATTTATGAGTACTGTTCATTTACAGCACAGCTTTAATCTAAGCTAAGATTTTAAAAACACGTACTGTATATTTATATGTATATAAATTTGCTTTTATTTTCTAAACATATATAAAGTGATTCACTACTTTTAGGAGGTCAATTGGAAATTCTTATTAAAAGGTGCTTTTTACACATTTTCAGTTTTTTTTTAGTTTTTTTTTTATGGAGACTGACACTATATGAATTCAGATAATTAAAAAATATAGCTGCCTTTATATGTTTTAGGAAGGGATCCTCACAAGTGGATCATCAAATCTGGGAGTCTTAAAAACTCCTTATATAATTCATTCAGGTAATGTTTCAACTTAATGACCTTTAAGTTGCAAGTCAAAAGTTATGCAAGATTATTTGTGACATAATGCATGATATCTTGATACAATGTTTGTCGGCTGAGCGAATTCGATTCTCGCATTTGTAAAATACCACGCTAAACCACACACACATGCTTTTGGGCCCAAGTGGACTATTCAGTAATGATTCCATCAGAGCAAATATTAAAGTGTCAATCTGAAGCCTGGCATAGAAACAAAGTTGACGCATGAAAAGTGAAGGACATTAAGCTCCGGATATGTTGTCTAAAATGTCATTAGCGCTAGTTGAGAGTCTCTCATTACACAATAGTGGTTTACGGAGAACAGCAGTAAATCCCACAGCTGAGGCTGATCTCATCTCACCCACAGGCTATAGAGCTGAACCTGGTGCTAATCTGATAGGTCTACTCTCTCTATCTGCATGAGCAGGGCTGTCAAGATGAGTCCCTCTACATACTCCACAATATGCTCAACCTTCGTTCACTGTGATAGATGCAAGCAGATTAAAAGGGACTGTAAATGAACTGGCCGTTTTCTTTCAAAAGTGATTCCTATGCTAGTTTAGTATGCGATCTGACCTTGTGACCAATGTTTGCTCACAGTGTCAGAGTGCCTTATTGCAAAAGGCAAAGGGTGTAAAGCAAACAAAAACTTGTTTTCTTATTATTGTGTTATTTCACTTTGAACTTAATTCAGAAACTGTCTCAGAAGTTTGATTAAAGTGGGTCTAAGAACACAAACTTAAAGTGAGGACATGGTGTAATCTATGGCTCCTTTCACAAACTTATAATGAACCATTTTCCATATTTATGTTCTCTAGATTGTTCCCTCCTACAAATAGCGACTTGGTCTCTTTCTAAATCCCCTCTCTACACTTCAAACGCATCAGTGGACTGCTGGATACCCTCCGGGCTCATTTCCCCCAGGTTTGGTGGCATGATTGTCATTGCAGCAGATCAGAAAAAAAGTTTTGGGAAAGTGGAGCCAATTTTAATCTCAATTATAGTATAAACATTTGGGTCGAGCATAGCCACTCAGAGAACGTGTTAATAGTACACAGAATTAGTAGCTAAAACAGCAGAATGGTTGAAATAGCAGCAAGTCATTGTCATAAATAGAATCAGTAGTATTAGTAATAATATTTATATCAATAATAACCCTTTTTTAAATTATGTACTAATATATATATATATATATATATATATATATATATATATATATATATATATATATATATATATATATATATAAATTAGTACATAATTTCAAAAAGGGTTATTATTAGTAATAATATTAGTAATAATATTTATATCAATAATAACCCTTTTTAAATGATGTACTTATATATATATATATATATATAAATTAGTACATAATTTTATTAGTACATCATATATATATATATATATATATATATATATATATATATATATATATATATATATATATATATATATATATATATATATATATATATATAAATAAATAAATAAATTAGTACATCATTTAAAAAAGGGTTATTATTGATATAAATATTATTACTAATACTACTGATTCTGTTTTTGAAAAACAAAAAAAACTTTAATGTGTTTTTTTAACAAAATTCTTGACCTTGGCCATAAAAAAAAAATGCCTTTAGTGGTCCATAAAAAAGCAGCATAAGGCATTAGAACATCACCAGAGTCGACTAATGTCAGGTTTGTGTCACTTCGTTCTGTTGATTCTTGCTTTGTTGACAGCTCTGACACTCCTATTGTCTTGTCATGGTGAGCGTGTGGCTCAGAGTTTGCTTGGGCCATTCGCTCCTCTGTCTAGTTTGGTTTCGGTCCTGTGTCGTGATTTGGACTTTCATGATTCGTTAGTTTATCTTCTTCGACTTCGGCCGTGTGCTTTCTCGTTTTCATGTTATGTGTGAACTTACCACTCATACTTATCATTAGCTTTGTTTTCGTGTCTTGTTCTGTTTGAGCACATGACTTGTGACCGTGTTTGCTGGCCATGTGCTCTTGTTTTTGTTTTGTTTAGTGCGAGCACATGGCGTGTCATATCCGTTTCTTTGTGCCATGTGCGCAAGTCTATTGTGTAACCCCGACCTTCTTGTAATCTGATTATAGGTTAATTCGCCTCACCTGTCCTCCCTCGTTAGCACCCTATTTATTCTCCATGTGTTTGCAGTCCTGCCCTGCTTTCAGTTAAATTTTGTATTAATAAAAAGACCAAACTTTGCATCCTTGAGTTCTTACCACATCCCTTTACTCTAAACCCTGACAATTATGCCTTCCTTTTCATTTTAGGGTGAACTATCCCTTTATGACCAATTAGTGGACTCATGATCTGAAGTTCTGTGCATCTCATCCTTCTACCTCTCTTTGCTTTCATCTGTACCGTTTCCCACAGTATAAACACGCCATTGTGTTTTGTTGTTCTAGTAAATCAGTGTTCGGGCTCAGGGATTAGTTTGTCTAAACTCCCTGTAGTAGAATGAAAATAAAGATCTTTCTTCCACGCTTTGTCTTTCCTTCTCTCTCTCTCCCCGTTTCTCAGTCTTCCTTGTGCACTCCTTGGCTCTCCTCCTGGCTTGTCAGCTGCCAGGGGCTGACGTCTCCTTTCATGTTCCATGCCCGGCGAGGGCTTTGAACATTCGTTTGATTCTTTTAAGATAATAGCTGGTTAGCTGTCAGGGAGAGGATGATCAGTTAAAACCTTAATCACTGCCTGTCGAGTTGCATGACAGTTTTTTTTTCTTTCTCTCCTGCCCCTTCCTTCTGCCTCTAAAATTAATCTGCGTAGCAAGGCAACAGCAAACACAAGAACACAGTTGTTGGTAGGAAGGGTAAAGCAGGGGTGGGAGTGAGAGCAAGGATGTTTTTCTCCCGATATGAGAAGAGATGTTGGATTGGTTAGTGCAAACCTCACCGGCAGCTGCGAGAGAAGCAGTGAGGTCATGATGGATCTACTAGTCCCCTTTTCTTCATGTAACCTGTCACCTGCTCCTTATACCTGCCAACCTAAGAACAGAGAAAACGGCCCTGATCTTTCTTACCTGTCAGCATATAACACTTATGTGACATGGTCTGCCAGGTGTAGGAGATCTCCTCATAGGCCGTAGAGAAAGAGATGGCCTTGATCAGACAGGCTAAAGAGCAGAGCACTGTCAACGAATGATATCCCAAAGCCAGAAAGGGAACATCATCCAGAAAGTACAAGTATATGACATGGGAAGTGGAACTTGTGGAAAAGTTTTACTTGCATCACACAATAATGGGTGTTGTATTGCACGATAAATGGGGACCATTGTCACAATCTAACACTCTCTTAAAGTTAATCTTGAAAAAGGAGAAATATTTATAAACGCTGTTGAATGTAATCTTTAGCCAATATAACAATGAATCAATCAAATGTTCATACTGTAGCCATTTTACATACATACACTACCATGCAAAATTTTGGGATCAGTCACATTGTAAAAACTTTTTTAATTATGGTCTATTGTTCACATTTATAAAAAAAAATAAAAAAAATAATAATATTGTGAAATATTACCCACTGTGACGGCAAAGCTGAATTTTCAGCATCATTACTCCAGTCTTCAGTCTCACATGACCCATCGGAAATAATTTGAATAGGAGAAATGATGCTCAAGAAACATTTCTATATTTGATCAATGTTGAAAGCAGTTGTGCTGCTTAATTCAATGGAAACCATGACAAAGAAGAGCATTTATTTGAAATAGAAATATTATAAATCATAAATGCCTTTACTTTTTATTTTTAATCCATCTTCACTGAATAAAAGTACTCATTTATTATTTAAAAGCAAAAACAAAACAAAAATATGACTGACCTCTAATGTAGTTTATAGCATTTTATTTTGATTTTTCTTTTTAATGTTTTATTTTATCAGCCCATCACTATTGGCCGGACTTCTTGGTATCTGTGTATCCCTACTGCTAAATATCAGTTCTATAAACAAGAAGTTAATATCATGTAATCTACATTTAAGACTAAATCCAGGTAATATCCGCTCTGTACAGCCATCACAATATGAAGTGATACATTAAAAACCACTTGGACCACCGCTTATATTTGAGAACCGGAACTAAATGTACATTTTTTTTATACTAAGACATACTATGGTGGTCTACTTTGCACAGTTGTCAAGTATATTACTGTTATTGCGTGAACCCGAGGTGGGTGAGGGTCTGTCCATCAGAGGGAGAAAAGAGGCATTGTTTGCATGCAGTAGCTTTATCTTCAGATACATGGCACTCTGACCTTTTCAGTCAGTACAGCAAAACATTTCCAAGAGAAATCACAGCAAATAAAGCCATTCAGCACGGGAAGGTCGCCAGCAGCCACAAATATGTATGGATCTGAACACAAGAAACCAAGGTCAAAGGTCATCCTCAATAACATACACTCACCCAAAAGGATTATTAGGAACACCATACTAATACTGTGTTTGACCCCCTTTCGCCTTCAGAACTGCCTTAATTCTACGTGGCATTAATTCAACAAGATGATGAAAGCATTATTTAGAAATGTTGGCCCATACTGATAGGATAGCATCTTGCAGTTGATGGAGATTTGTGGGACGCACATCCAGGGCACAAAGCTCCCGTTCCACCACATCCCAAAGATGCTCTATTGGGTTGTGATCTGGTGACTGTGGGGGCCATTTTAGTACAGTGAACTCATTGTCATGTTCAAGAAACCAATTTGAAATGATTCGAGCTTCGTGACATGGTGCATTATCCTGCTGGAAGTACCCATCAGAGGATGGGTACATGAAGAGAAGCCATCAGAGGATGGGTACATGAAGAGAAGCCATCAGAGGATGGGTACATGAAGAGAAGCCATCAGAGGATGGGTACATGAAGAGAAGCCATCAGAGGATGGGTACATGAAGAGAAGCCATCAGAGGATGGGTACATGGTGGTCATAAAAGGATGGACATGGTCAGAAACAATGCTCAGGTAGGATGTGGCATTTAAATGATACCCAATTGGCACTAAGGGGCCTAAAGTGTGCCAAGAAAACATCCCCCACACCATGACACCACCACCACCAGCCTGCACAGTGGTAACAAGGCATGATGGATCCATGTTCTCGTTCTGTTTATGCCAAATTCTGACTCTACCATCTGAATGTCTCAACAGAAATTGAGACTCATCAGAACAGGCAACATTTTTCCAGTCTTTAACTGTCTAATTTTGGTGCAAATTGTAGTCTCTTTTTCCTATTTGTAGTGGAGATGAGTGGTACCCGGTGGGATCTTCTGCTGTTGTGGCCCATCCGCCTCAAGGTTGTGCGTGTTGTGGATTCACAAATGCTTTGCTGCATACCTCGGTTGTAACAAGAGGTTATTTCAGTCAAAGTTGCTCTTCTATCAGCTTGAATCAGTCGGCCCATTCTCCTCCAGCATCAACAAGGCATTTTCGCCCACAGGACTGCCGCATACTGGATGTTTTTCCCTTTTCACACCATTCTTAGCAAACCCTAGAAATGGGTGTGCGTAAAAAATCCCAGTAACTGAGCAGATTGTGAAACACTCAGACCGGCCCGTCTGACACCAACAACCATGCCACGCTCAAAATTGCTTAAATCACCTTTCTTTCCCATTCTGACATTCAGTTTGGAGTTCAGGAGATTGTCTTGACCAGGACCACACCTCTAAATGCATTGACGCAACTGCCATGTGATTGGTTGATTAGATAATTGCATTAATGAGAAATTGAACAGGTGTTCCTAATAATCCTTTAGGTGAGTGTAGAATACAATAGCAAAACATATGAAAACTAAGGGAAGGAGTAGAGTAGAAGAAAAAGAGGGACAAAATACATTACAAAAATAAATATTTAAACTTAATTGGTAGTGACTTTGTTGAAAACTAAAAACTAAAATAAAATATTTCTTTTTTTAATAAAATAACATAATTCATACATTAGTTCAACAAATTAAAAAGTAATTAAATTAATTCAACTAAAAAGCCATACAAACTGTTGCCTTCATTTGAATAATAATAATAATAATTTGTTACATTTATATAGCGCTTTTCAAAGTGCTTTACATATAGAAAGGAGGAATCTCCTCAACCACCACCAATGTGCAGCATCCACCTGGATGATGCGTCGGCAGCCATATTGCGGCAGAACGCACACCACACACCACTGATTGGTGGAGAGGAGACAGAGTGATGAAGTCAAAGGTATATATATATATTAGGAGGCCATGATGGACCTAGGCCAATGGGCAAATTTGGCCAGGATGCCGGAGTTACACCCCTACTCTTTATTGAAGGACATCCTGGGATTTTTAATGACCACAGAGAGTCAGGACCTCGGTTTAACGTCTCATCTGAAGGACGGTGCTTGTTACAGTTTGGTGTCCCCATCACTATACTGGGGTGTTAGGACCCACACAGACCACAGGGTGAGCACCTGCTCACCTCAATAACACCTCTACCAGCAGCTACCTGGTTTTCCCATCCAGGTACTGACCAGGCTCAGCCCTGCTTAGCTTCAGTGGGAAACCAGTCTTGGGCTGCAGGGTGATAAGGCTGCTGGCATTTTAAGCTGTATAAACACAGCTTTTTTTGTATTAGATCACAAGTAGCATTCTGTCAGCTGAGGCCATTTTGTGTTGGTCAGCTGACCCCTCAGGTCTCCCGAGCAAGCAGTGTCTAAATAATTGTTGCTACCTCTCTCAGATTAATCAGAGTTTGGTTCTCTTGAAGTAACGCGGAGAGAGTCTCATCGCCTGTTGCGGTAAAGTCACCTCAGAGAAGGATGGTGTGTTGTGACAGAACGACACAAGGGGATTTAAATACATAATATGTGACAATGCAACAAGTCGGCAGTGGGATGCAAGCCCGGGCAAAGTGCCATATAAGCTGCCAGCTCCACTGAAGGCTTCATCCAAGGATCTGTGGCGGGATCCTGAAAGTCGTCAAAGGCGGCTCAGTTAGCAGACGACGGGTGCATGCTGCATGTGTCTTCTCCTTATTCCTCTCTTTCATCAGACCCAGACTTAGAAGTGACAGTGCTTTGCCTGACAAAGGGATTTGTAATATCACCGAGAGAATACGCTTCAGTCCTTATTATTTCACATTATTCCTGGTAATGAATCTTAAAACAAGATATGCCGCCTAAATTGCTACAGTTGTACCACATGCATCCCGTAAGCTCGCACGGAAAATGTCTAGAATAGACACGCAGACAAAAATGCTAATAAATAAAAACATATATATATACATACATACATACATACATGCATAAACACTGCAGAGGTTGTCAGCCTGTCATTGTTTGCAGTTTCTAGTTTTAGAAGACTGCAAAAAAAAATGCACAAAAAATAAATAAATAAAATAAAAAAAGGGAAAGAAACCAGGATAAATTGGGGTTTACAGCACAAAAGCCCACTAATCCTTGCATTTGGATATTTGAAACAGAAGCTCCGGAGAGAAAGCATCAAAGACAGCTCTAAATTAGCCTGTGAAAAACACACACACACACACACACACAGAGAGAGAGAGAGAGAGAGAGAGAGAGAGAGAGAGGGAGGGAGAGAGAAGCCTGCCGATTTCCACCAGTGTGAAAAGACAAGGGAGCTGCAATCTCCTAGGGGCCCAGATTAGAAACATATACTCATTATTCTCTCTCAGTGGGTGTCTAAACCCCAAAAATCCCGCTTCCAGGGAGAGCACTGAGACATGTTAACCCCGCCGCTGCTCTCCCTTTGTAGCTGTGCATCGTTAGCCGCTCCGCAGTCGCATCTCGAAGGGGAAAACTGACGAACGCTGGCAATTAGAACTCCAAGTATGTGCTTGTTCAGATCCACGAGTGGAACAGTCTTAAACACATTATAGAGGAAAGTTAAACAAAAAGACAAGGGTGCACATATCTATATATGCGGTAATCATCTTGTTTTCTTTTTTACTACTTTATCATCATTCCCTTTCCATTAAAAGTAACATTCGGCTTTCACAGGAAGCCCATTTCCCTGACGCTTCACTCTTAAGAACAGCACCACTCGAGATTGTGAAGATGAGCATGAATAGGCCTAATCGCTATGGGTCATCGGATACGTGTTTACTCCTGACACGTGAAAGCAAAGATGAGCACGCTAAAATATGAATAAATAAATACCTGAAAACATTTCTCCACCAAGTTCTTGCCTCCACGTGACCCCGCAAGGATATAAGAATAAGCCATAGTGTCGAGTGCTGCATTCAGTAAAACCTGAATGAAAGTGAGGTGCTGGTATCTTGAAACAGGTTCTCAAAAACCCCTCCACCACAACTCGAAGTGACCTTTGAGGCAGGTTTGTGTGAAGGTCGTGGTGAATGGGGAGACTGGTTGGTGAAAGGTCTGGTCCCTCTGTTCTTAAGGGAACTATCTATGACGCCTGGAGTGTGCTTGTAGTGTGGACATCTTGGTGCTATTCAGAAGATCACAGCATTCAAAGGACATTTAATTAACATGGCAGACATTACCTTCATGCGCAAATGCAGGAAATGACAAGAAACATGAAGTTTGTGACAATGAAAAATATTATTATTTCATGCACTTTTGTGAAAAATGTCTGTATATAATAACTCTAAAATGAGCTGAAAATGTTCAAACAAACCCTTAAAAATTTACCTGAGTGATAATTCAAAATAATAAACGAAAATAAATCCTTTTACCGTTGACTCAGATATGTGCCTTCTAATATTGTTCTCGGGATTAATCATGGTTCATAGACAGGAACAGTAAATATTTAAGATTCTGCTATTTTGTTCAGATTGAATTAGTGTTTATCTCATTAGAGGCTCATCTGGAACGACAAGGCAGCCATGCCATGTGATTTCAAAAGTTTAGTAAATAATCCACCCCTTGTCTTTGAAGTCTAATGACCTAGAATGGCTAATGCCGTTTAGTACCCAAGGAAAGTAATGAGTGCTTGATTCAGTGATGTGTTGTAGTGCAAGCCGTGATACCCATGCTGAAGGAGAGACTGGAGGATATTTATTACATTCACTGCCTCAACAGGGAAAGCTTTAAAGCAGTTGTTCAAGTAATTATGGACATTTTGATTTATTTACTTTCCCTAGTGTTGTTTGAAACCTTTTAGTGTGTCTTTCTTCCAAGGAAATCAAAAGAAAACATTTTGAAGAATATCCTAGCTGCTCACTTCCTCAGATAACACACAGTCAAGCATAAATGTATTCAGACGCCACATTTTCTCACTTCATCACAGTTTATTCGCTATAGTTTAGAAAATGGTAATAAAATATGAGGAACTCAGAGTTAAACCGTGTCAGAACAAATGAATCTTAATATGTCAGATAACTTTGATAGAAAGGTATGTAATGGATTACGTTGTCACATGTTTACTTGCTATCCTCACTTGTCCTGCACTCACTAGTAAAACATTATATCTGGTGTCTGAATAATTTTTGGTTTGACTATAGACAATCACTCATAAGGTTGGGCTTTTTATGTCTCTTTTAAGTTTTTTTATGTCTCTTAAAAGTCACCAAGGCTACAATTATTTGATCAAAAATGCAGTAAAAACAGAAACATTTTTACAATTTAAAATAACTTTTCTAATTTAATGCATTTTAAAATGTGGTGGCAAAGTTGAATTTTCAGCTCCAGTCTTCAGGAGTAATAGCTCCACACTTTTATGGAGCATGTTTTTGTCACTTTGGAGCTTGACAGTGCACCTAAAAAGGCACTTTTTGTGTCCCATGCACTACATTTTTGAAAAGACAAAATAAAAGACAGATTTCTTTTTAATATTTGCGTACACTATCCCTTTAAGTAAAGAAATCCACCATGCTAGTCTCTAATATACGCACACAACAGTCTAAACCGCCTCCAATATTTACCCTGCTTTTTTAGGGTCTCAAGCATTGTGAATCCATAGTTATGTCTGAGGATTTGTGGACACTAATGGCCCTTTCCTACCTTTCAGCAGAGAACAAAGACCAGTGACCTTATTGCGTTTCCCCCTCACAGACCACAAAATTAAGGTCAACAAGTGGGCAAATGTCAGAGGGTCAGCGGGGGAAGGAAAGAGAGCATTGTTACCGAGAAAAAAAGGCCCGGCCAAGAATGGCCGATGCACCCATCTAAACCCACACAAAACAGATGCTTCCAAAAGCAGCACTTCTACCCCCTCAGACCTCCTCCATAATTCTCACTCCTTGTTTCCACCCCCTCACCTCCACCTCCTGTGTTCCCTCGTTTGGTCCAGGCAGAATTGCAGCATGCTGTCATGCCTTGGTAACAAGCTGATCAGAGCAGGCCGGGCTACCTCGTGCAGACAGTAGCAATTATCGCAATCAACAGCTCGGTCCAATTATAACTTCCTGCTCATTATGCCCAAGGGGCCCCGTGGTCCAACTTACAAGAAAATTAAGCGGCTGCCTCGCTTTGCATAACATAATTTGAAATGACAGGGTGTGACATCAAGGGCTTCTGACCCTGCCAGCAACTGGCCCCATGTGTGGCAACAATTTACACTGCCAAATTGCTCCCAGGCTGCCCTTGGCCGAGGAAGCAAGGATGAGCTCCCACCAAACACTAGCTCCCCCCAAACAAAAGTGGTTGTCTGCAGAATGCCAGTACAGGACTCCGACCACTCTGTCCTATGACACATCTGAGCTAAGAGCTGGACTTTACTAAGAAGAGATGCTCAAAATACCTCCCAACATGAACTTACTATATAATTAAAGTTAGGGTTTGGATTAGGGCAAGTTGCTTGTAATTATGCACATATTTACTTTTATTACTTTAGTAAGTACATGTAAGATGTGTAACAGTGACACTAAAATAAAGGTTTACCAATTGTTTTTATTTAATAACAATCTAATGTTACAGGGGTCCTATTTCTGGTTGTTGTAAACTTTTAAGATAAAAAAAAATAAGATTATACTTTTTAATTCATATTTAGTGCTGTCAGTCCAAATTGGATGCAAGTGTTAGGCTTACTTCACGTGTTCTTGCATGTTCACGTCAGATCTGTAAAGGAAAGAAGGTCTGACTAATATGGCGGCAGATATTTCTGTCTCTATCTCCAAATGACACTGTCAAAGTTCTCTCACATCAATGACATCACTGTAATATTTGCATAACGTAATGCGACTAGTCTTCTGTCTTACATATATGTTCATACAGCTCTTTTCTTCCTTTTACATTTATTTGCCTATAAAAGAAAACTTGCATATTATCAATCTCTCTCTCTCTCTCTCTCTCTCTCTCTCTCTCTCTCTCTCTCTCTCTCTCTCTCTCTCTCTCATTCATATTTAATTACTCTAACAATCATTTTAACTTATTCTATACATTACAGCTGCCAAGAATCCCAAATATCATTTTATATCCTGACAGATGGCTACTATTTACACAACAAAATGAGTGCATGTCAAGTTCTCCCACTGCATTCAGCAACAAAACCAAAAATAAAAGAAATAGCTTTAACATTCAGATTTCACATTATCTTTAAAGTCCAGGTAAAAAACTAAATAACATAATGAAACAGGTCCTTAACATTTTTGCAAAAAAAAAGTAAAGAGTCTCATGAGCTTGTTTTCACTTATGCTGAATAAAGGAGACACGTTGGTGACGGTAACTATGTTCCCTGATTAGAACAAAGTAGAGGAGAAAAAAAGTGATATCTCACAACTCCTGCTGGCTCTCTCATGAGGCTCCTCACTGTTGGGTTTCTTAATTATTATTTTTTTTTCCTTCCATTACAGAAAAAAGAGAGAAAATAGGACATTTTTGTGAGTATCTTGGTGCAGCATGTTTCATTAATGTGAGGCTGATAAATTGTAGTCGGCGTAATTAAAGTTAACTGATGAGGACATACGTAGAAATGTTTTGTTAGCAGGCTAAGAGACGGATGAAGGCAGTGAGTAATTGCTTTGGATTAATTATTTGGATATGGGGTACTTGTGAGTCCACCACTCCTAAGGGGGTTTTGGGATAGCTGAGGGCGGGATGCGAGGGGAGAGCTTCTGTATGAGAACGTGTCTGGAGCTCCAGTCTCACTGCAGGCACAGATAGCATGACAGACCCTCAGTAGAGTCTAAAACCAGGTCGGTCTATTTAAAAGTGAGTTCCAAAAAAAAAAAAAAAAACTGATAATCACATGCTGAACCAGTAACAGACAAAAAACACATTACTTGATTAGAGAGGTTAATCAAGTTGATGGGGGGAAAAAAACTTGGGATGAAAAATTCTCAAGATATCGAAGTTATTTAAAAAACAAAAGACAATCCGATTGGTCTCTTGACCTTGTAGCTGGGAGGAAGAAAACTTGATTTGTAAATCATTAAATGTAGGTCTACCTATAATTTCAGGACTCAATAAAGTGATCTTGATGCACAGGTCAAAACTAGATAAAATTAAACCAAGGCAGAAATAAATTCACAACTTTTAGTGTCATTCCCTTAGATTGTTGCACTTTTTTGCATGTGCATGCACTAGTACAGTGGAATTCAGTTTGGGGGCGGTGACCCTCTCAGGGCTACAAAAGGGTTATGAACTGAAAACATAGTTATATTATATTGCATTTTTGTCAAAAAATCCTCAAAAATACTACACACTTCATCTTTAAAGTAAATATTTCCAGATAATATATTAATAGTAAGATTTGACTTTAGTATAGTAAATTATAGCGATAGTGATATATATCTATACACTGATCAGGCATAACATTATGAACATTCCTAATATTGTGTTGGTCCCCCTTCTGCTGCCAAAACAGCCCTGACCCGTCGAAGCATGGACTCCAGATGTTAGCAGCAGATCCTTTAAGTCCTGTAAGTTGCAAGGTGGGGCCTCCATGGATTGGACTTGTTTGTTCAGCACATCCCACAGAGATCTGGGGAATTTGGAGGCCAAGTCAACACCTCAAACTCGTTGTGCTCTGCAAACCATTCCTGAGCCATTTTTGCTTTGTGGCAAGGCGCATTATCCTGCTGAAAGACACAGCCACCAGGGAATATCGTTTCCATGAAAGGGTGCAACAATGCTTAGGTAGGTCGTACCTGTTAGAGTAAAACTTACAGGACTTAAAGGATCTGCTGCTAACATCTTGGTGCCAGATACCACAGCACACCTTCAGGAGTCTAGTGGAGTTCATACCTCAACGGGTCAGGAAAATTAAAATATTACTTAAGACCAATACAAAGAAAGGATTTTTAGAAAACCAGCGAGTTTTCTGGCCAATTAAGAACAGGGATGCCATGGTCCTTAAACCAGGTATGGTTGCTGGCACTGTGTGCAGGTGCCAAGTCCTGTTGGAAAATGAAATCTGCATCTCCATAAAGTTGGTTAGCAGCAGAAAGCATGAAGTGCTCTAAAACTTCCTGGTATACGGCTGCGTTGACCTTGGACCTCAGAAAACACAGTGGACCAACACAAGCAGATGACATGGCACCCCAAACCATCACTGACTGTGGAAACTTTACAATGGATCTCAAGCAACGTGGATTGTGTGCCTCTCCTCTCTTACTCCAGACTCTAGGACCCTGATTTCCAAAGGAAATCCAAAATTTACTTTCATCAGAGAACATAACTTTGGACCACTTTTTGTCCTTTTTTATCGAGACGATTCTGACGCTGTCTGTTGTTCAAAAGTGGCTTGGCACAAGGAATGCGACAGCTAAAACCTGTCTTGCATACGTCTGTGCGTAGTGGTTCTTGAAGCACTGACTCCAGCTGCAGTCCACTCTTTGTGAATCTCCCCCACATTTTTGAATGGGTTTTGTTTCACAATCCTCTCCAGGGTGCGGTTATCCCTATTGCTTGTACACTTTTTTCTACCACATCTTTTCCTTCCCTTCGCCTCTCTATTAATGTGCTTGGACACAGAGCTCTGTGAACAGCCAGCCTCTTTTGCAATGACCATTTGTGTCTTGTCCTCCTTGTGCAAGGTGTCAATGGTCGTGTTTTGGACAACTGTCAAGTCAGCAGTCTTCCCCATGATTGTGTAGCCTACAGAACTAGACTGAGAGACCATTTAAAGGCATTTTCAGGTGTGTTGAGTTAATTCGCTGATTAGAGTGTGGCACCGTGTGTCTTCAATTTTGAACCTTTTTACAATATTCAGATTTTCTGAGATACTGAATTTGGGATTTTCCTTAGTTGTCAGTTATAATCATCAAAATTAAAAGAAATGAACATTTGAAATATATCAGTCTGTGTGTAATGAATGAATATAATATGCAAGTTTCACTTTTTGAATGGAATTAGTGAAATAAATCAACTTTTTGATGATAAATCAACTTTTTTTTTTTTATATATATATATATATATATATATATATATATATATATATATATATATATATAAAGGAGATTTAAAGTGAGGGAGAGAGATTTAAAGTGAGGAAACATATATTTAAATTATTTCACAGTATTAATGGAAATATATATCCATTTACATATAAAATACATACATTGATTTATATATAAATATATACTATATATACAAAGTTCTATCATGAAACTCTAGTTCTGTCATCTTTACTCAATCTGCTTGCAATCACATCCTCCTCTATAGGGCACAGCTGATTGGCTCCTGCTGTATCAGTAGCCAATGAGCTTGCTGCTCAACTTTCAGTACTTGGTCAGTGTCTGCTGTAGTAGTTTGCAGCCCGCTTTCAGAAACCTTCTCCAGCTCCACCTGTTTAGATCTGCTGGGGGTAATTCATGTATGCTATTGTACATCAGCAGCATGTCATGTATGTATTGGCAGTAGCAAGTCTCTGTACTTGCTCTGCAGCAGCAGCAGCAGCGGAGATAACAGAAGCAGCGTAGCAGATCTATTCTGCAAAAACCAAACATATTAACATTGTCATATCCATACCAAACACTCAGAGAGTTGTCATTACAGCAATATAATTATTATTTTAATTTAAATAGTAATATTAGCATGAAATAATATGACCGTAGTATTAAAAAGTTTGAAAGCCCCTGCACTCTGTGTGTAAGGTACAACTAAACAATAAAAGATAGAAAAACAGCGCCCTTCACTTCCCTACTGGTTGTATTACTCTGCCCAAGCATTCAACCGTGGCCTACCTTTCACCCGCAAAAAAAAAAAAAAGCAAGCGAGAAAGAAAGGACGGAGGGAAAACAAAATGAAAAGAGACTCCCGGAGCAGGTAGAACCATCTGTGCAGAATATCCAACCCAGATGTCAGGGAATCAGCCACCAGCCAGGATCACCTTACATAAGTAGTTTGCCATGTGAAGAAATAATTTAGCCATATTAATTGACGGTAAACTTTCCCAAGAACCCAGAGCCCTGGCTGCTGCCTCACAGGTGGGTTCTTTCACTCACAGGAACCGAGTGGGTAAGCGGACCCTGATCAAAGGGGAGATTGACATAAATAAAGAGCCTGCAGGAATGCATTGTGCAAACAAAATATGAACAGGGCCTCCAAACATTCCCCATGAGTGTGTGGAGAGAGCGAGGCTTGAGATCAGGGGGCAAGAGAGGGGGGAGTTAACAGAGGAGGGGGAGTAAAAGAAAAAGAAAAACCTTTATTTTCTATCCCCTCATTTTTTTTCTTCAGTATATTGTCTGTACTTTTTTGCTCAGGGGGGCACAGCTATTTGACAGAAATTGAGAGATGGAGAGAAAAATCACCCTGTTTTAGACAGTGAATGACAAGTGCACTTTGAAGTGAGCCGATAAGTGTGCATCAGGGCATGGCGTATTATGTTTCCCCCTTTTGTTGTGGTGTACTTTTCATTTCTAAACACTGACATGTCGTGTTTGAAAGATCGCTGACATCCTATCCAATATATCCAAGGATTTGATAGCGGAGATCTGACCCCAGTGTGCCTCCTACAGTTTATTCTAGCCGATACTCAATGCAAAAGTCCCTCTGTGATACACAACGCTGACTGGAGCCACTGTGTGCCTCCATGTAAGGCATGAAGTCTATGAAAGAAAACAAAGTACCATTGCTTGCATATACAATACCATAAGAGGACTTTACGGGTGATGGGTGAGGTCAGCGAGCCTAGTGACAAGCTGTCTACTTTTTCCAAAACAGAGAAAATTAAAAGAAGCGCAAACATAGTAAACAAAAGAGACAAGCGTATAAACGCACACTTGAAAACCTCTTCACGAGTTCAAGGTTCCTGTGAGAATTCATCCCGAGGCACTTGAAGGTTTCTTTAAGTTTTGGAAGATGCGTGTTTGTGTTTAAAATGGTAAAAAGTTTTAATTTTATCTACTTTCTATGACACTTTCTTAGCACTCCACGACATTTGGGTGGGGGAGAGAAAGAAAAAAAAATGACAGAACGTGGCTCGGGAAAGTCGATGAAAGGAAATGTAGTGACTGACAACACTAAAATTTCCCAAGGCGATCGACATCAGACGGTCATTGCCGAGAGACTCCAAAGCGAGCTCTGTGCACAAGAGCGAGGTGCAAGCCCTACATTCGGGGAGTAGACAGGCTCCCCCTGATAATATACCTCACCCTAGTGTCTAGGAAGAGAGGTGCATCGCAACCCCCAGGAAAGGGTGACAGGCCCCTCAGGTGAGTGAGGAAGAGGTGGATCTGCCTGGTGGCAACCCTGGGGGTTTACTGTGGAGTGCCTGCATTCTCATGGCCACACTGGGGCAAATCAAACCACAAAGAAACACATCGGTTATCCCTGGAGGTACGGCGGAGTATGTTTGAAAAAGTAAGGAGGAGAGAGGGAGGAAGCGTCTCAGACATTACCGAAACTCAAGCATCGGAAGCTTTTATCTCACTTTAGTTGTTAATATCGTAAACATATTTGAAAAATCTTCTACCGAACAACAAAAGAAATTCAACTCTCAGATGTCTGTCGCATTCCCATCAGAGTTCTCTTCTCGGAAAGCTTGTTACTCCAAACACCCTGTGGTTTACAGTGGTCCACGAAAACATCACCTTTTTAAGAGTAAAGAATAAAAAGCAAGGGAGGGGAAAAAGAAAAATAAGGCAGGTAAAATCTAATTAGGGAGGCAGCAATGCAACAGCGGAGTTTACTCTGAAACAATAAACAGTGTGTTGCTTCAGCGTCCCCAGATCGGAGAGGGGATATTGCGAGGCAGGGTAAGCTGATATTTTGTTTGTTTGCGTTGAGAGTTTTCTCAGAGGCCCCTCCGAAACTGAGAAATTCCTGTGCAGATGAATGGCAGATTAGGGGCCTCACCGTGTGTATCTAATCAAAGCCACACACACAGAAGATGATCTGCCCAACAACCCCAAGAAAAGCCAGTTTACCTCTCCATTTATATATAGACTACCTTTAAATGTGTTGATGAGGCTGATTAACATTGTTTAAATGGCTGCACTTTAAAGGAGATGAATTTAGAGTCTGCAGAGTAAGTTGTGTCTCTAAAGTTAGCAGCACCTTTAAAAGACTTCTTTCATAACAAATCCACTACCTTCAAAACCAAATGTGCAAAGAATTACTGTCATATGCCAGATTTCAAGTTACATATACTGCAGATAAGTCTTTTTAAATATGTCTGAATTCATATTGTGAATTGCATAAAGCTGTTTTTAAACACAAGCGTGGCCCATTTGAACATCAATAAAGAAACACATCTGATCAATGTCTGGTGAACATGAACCTGAAAAAGCTTTTTTAATGTAATATATTTTATTTTTCTATTTCAATGTAATATAGTTATACAAAGCTTACTAGATGGTTCATATCACCTTAACACCAAAAAGTTGAAAACGTTTAGAAAACAAACGGTTGCGATGTCCATTAATGGTAAAAGAGCAGTTAAAAATCTGAACCAATATCTAGGATTTACAATGAAATCATATGTTTAATTCCCTTTTAAACAACCATAATTTACATATCATACAAACATTTTAAGACAGTGGTGGCTAATAGCTAGTTACCACAGTTGTATTAATAGTAACAATCACATTAATGTCTATGGTGTTTTGTCAGACACTATGGTTACCAAAGTAAATCTTTATAAGGGAAAACACAGATGACCAGATTTGAAAATATTATAGGACATTTTGTTATTGGACAGGTTATAACACGTTTGCTAATGGGTCTATTGTGCTCTTATGCAGACTGAGATTGAGCAAGTTTAACAAATAATCTGTTTTCATTAAAATAACCGCATTCAAGGGCAAAAAATGATCAGTTTTTTTATTATCAATATAAAAAAATTATATTATAAAAATCACAGAAATCAATGCAGCATTATGAAAAAATGTACTTTAACTGTTCATTGGGCATCTGAACTGTTTGGTACAGGCTCATAAAAATGTAATAGTTGGCTACATAATAAATAATCTAATAAATAAATAACGGTTAAGTCAGTCAGTTAAATCTGACTGGTCATTTCGACAACCTAACCCACCAACTAGTGAGACCAAACTTGTAGACAATGTTAAAATGGCTGATATTTCTGAGCTACCAACTACATCCGATCATTCATGTGTGCAATATACTGAGACTACACCGTTCCAAAAACATCAAATGAACTATGGTCACTGATCCAGCCAGATCGCAGCCCAGAACAAAGCCCACACCAATCATCCAGACGTTTGCTGTCCACCTTCAGAGCATCTTTAATTCATGATGCCTCAGCTCCAATGATTGATTTTAATTGATGACATGCTACATAATGTGGCATTAGTGAGGTTTAATAAGGAACATGACTTAATACATTCCCTGTCGTGCTACGCACATATTAATAGCTTTGAAATATGACATTTTCTCCTTGCGTCTTTTTTTTGAACACTCGGACATAACTTCAGAAAATCCTTACGGAGTTGCCACTCATCTTGTAATGTCAAGGTCAAAATGTCAAGCTTTCAGGATGTGAATAATGACATTTTGCCAAACTACACCAAAAGGATACATTTTTATGTAAGTTTAACCTATTTATTAATCACTTCTGCCTAACCGCTTACATTTCATCCATATGAGAGCTGTGTCGCGATAAATGGTACTTATACAACCACACAAGATGCCTTGAGCGCTTTCAGCTCTTGTCTGATAGCAAAGCCGGTGCATTAGTCACATTGAGATAGTTGCAGCATATCTGTATGCGTGTTTGTATATGTTAGATGCAGATAACTCCTCTAAAACACACTCCCAAACAGCAAGCTGTAAGTGGACCGAGGGCCGCAGACAGCAGCGCTCTAACCTAAACACTCCTGAGTGAGGCTTTTACATGTCCGAAGTAAAAACAAACCTCTGTCAAAGGTCTTTGAGGGTTTCAAAAACACACACGTACTCATGCGAACACTTTAAAAGGCACTTTCACGAGAGATTACAAGTGGATGAGTCACAGGAGGGTGGACCGTCCTGACACCGGCAGCCCTCGTCGGTACCTCATCACCGGAATCGGAGCGAGAAAGAGCAATAGAGTGAGAGAAAAGGCTAGAGAGATGCCATCGCATTAGTGCATATTTGCAAAGCACGGAGAATTACCATAAAAGGACACGATTCTCCTCAAAAGCTGCTTACTATAAACACATCACTCTGAAAGAGAGTGTAGGCTCCTCCTGCTTGCCTTTGCTGCAGGTTTGTGAAGAAATTAAAAAAAAACTAAATTAAAGACTTGGCTCCCTTTCAGTTCATCAGTGCGAATGTAAAATTAATTAAACAGGAAGTTGATTTTTACTGACAGGAAGAGGAATTTACTGAATTGCAATTCAAAGAAATTCAACACAGGTAATGCATTCTGGGAAATGAAGTGTTCTTCCACCCTGGCCCAGAAAAGTACATTTATTAAAACTACATTTATAGTTCAATACAAATCTGTCTGGCTCTAAACTTCAAGACTTTTTAAACAACTCTAAATTCAAATATTATCTTGTCAAAGTTTAGGTAAAGAAAAATTGCTTGTTTTTTTTGTTTTTGAAAGGGAAAAAAATGACGGCTAAATTGCCGCTGTTTTCTGGTTAGCTGTGCTCAAGTCCTGCTAGTACAGCATTAAACAAGCCTCTAAGGTTACTGTCCAGCTCTCCAAGTTTTTAGAAAATCATTGTTTAAATTCTCATTCATTTGCATTCCAGGGATCTCACTCATTCGTTCGCTCGCTGATCTGCGTTCAAAGTGAGTCAGTCGCAGACAATTCACTCCTCTCACCGTATGAGACTTCCTGACCTCCAAAATGAAATACCACTAAGTTCCAAGGAATGGATGAAAACAGAGAAGAAAAAAAAGAAAGAGCAAGGGAAAAATAAATACCCAAAGGTCAGGGCTAAAATTGATGAGTGGGCCTCAACAGGGAAGAAAAAAAAAATGCAGCTTTGTGCTTCCACCCAGTCCAAACCCAAGTGCAACAAACCCCCCAAAACCCAAGCGGTCACAGAATGAGAGCAGGCCCAGAACAAAGAGCCTGCAAATCAGGGGCTCCAGGACCCACCTGTCTCCCAGGTTGTTTTAATCACATCTGTAACTACCATAGTAGGATGTGTTAATGACAAACATGTGCTCTGTAAAATGTTGGGCAATCAGAGGTTTCTCTTTCCCCCTGGTCAGGAGGGCTATTACCCCAGACCCCCAAAGGCTCAGGCATGGGCTTTGATAGTTTCCCCGACGCGGAGATCTTTGGCTGACCTTCACGAGGGCCAATAAAGAAAATTCCACATAAGGATTTGCAGTTTAGGACCAAAATGGCCAAACATCATAAAAATGACCAATAACACACTAGGAATACTTTACGCTTTTTGGTCTCGTTACAGTATGCACGTTTTTATTGCGATGCCGAAAAGGCAGCTGCCATGCTCAGGGTTTTCAGTCAGTCAGGGCGAAATGAAATTCACCTTGCTTGAGCACATTAAATGTCGGCAGGTAATTGCTTTTAAGGGTTGATTTTCAGGATGGTGGAAGAGAACAAACACAAATGCCATAACCATGCAAAAAGAAGGAACGCAAGGTGGGAGCAAAGCATGAAAAGATCTCTGGCAAGGCTCTGACAAATGAATAGAGTAAACCAGTGTAAATTAAGAGATGCATCAAGGTGGAGGCAGGCGAGACGGAAAAGAATGAGGCTGATTTGCGTAATCTCCTCAATGAAATTGACTTTTAAATATAATATTCAATTTGTGTGTGTCTTGTTTCGGATAATAATAACAAAATAATATGCCTAGGACATAAAAGCAAACATCAAAATGGCAAGAGCCCAGCTTAAATAGTGGAACGCAATTCCATGAAGCTTTTCCAAGGTACCAACACTCTATTTGACGGCCTTCACTAACAAGGGCATATCGAATTAGTTCTGCTCCGGCCTTTCAGGTTTTACAATAATAACAAGGCGAAGCTTTGAATCTCGAAAAGATAGGAGCTTTGAAATATACAAGTACATAAAGTGCAAAAAAAACAGGAAGAGGCCTTCATGAAATGTCAGCGGCATACCGAATGTTTTGGACCATTTTTGAATGCCGCCTGTGATGGGCGGAATGTCATTAATGTATACAGGACACGGTCTAAATGTAATCATTCACGGCAATGAGTGAAACAGCAGCTCATTGTTTAAATAACAGTGACGCTAAGTTTGAAAAATTGAATTATGCTTCCATTTTTCCAAACAAACTATATATTTTTGATGAATGTGTTCATGACCCTAGCAATACACTTTATTTCGATAGTCCACTTTAGACATTCTACTTACTATAAGTAACTTTGCAACTACATGTCAACTAAATCTAAATATAGTATGGTTAGTATAATAAGTTGACATTTACTTGCAATGTTACATATAGTCAATAGAATATCAGATGGGTTCCATCAAAATAATGTGTTTGCAGATATTAAGTCTACCAATACTCTCTAATGACTGGAAGTTAACATGCAGATGCAAAGTTACTTATAGTTAGTAGAATGTCTACAGTAGACTATCGAAATAAAGAGTTACCATTCTTTCTAGCGTTATTGTTTGCCAGAGACATTAAGTTCTCCGTGAGTGGGACTTAAACACAGCGTTCATACTGCAGCAGCAAAAATCAATGGGTCTCTCCACCAGGCCTCATTAAGGCTAATAGATTACCTCCGTTGTAATGATGGACCTGTTGCTAGGCCGTTCCCAATGAAACACAGGTGCAGTGCACCACGAGACCGGTTAGCGCTGCAATCAGAGTGTTTACACCAACTTGTCTGCGAAAGAACGGGCGCATTCTCCGAGCGACAGCTTGGGCACAGACGAGAAAAACAGCTGGAGATAGAGCAGAGACCAGACCTGAAATCACTCTCATTTCTCCCATCAAACAAAGACAGAATTATACAAAAGGGTGAGACAGGCTAGTCAAACAAAAAGAGGACAAATGAAAGGGGAGGAAGCACAGTCGTAAAATCCAGGAAGGTAGTGACAGATATTAAAACAGCACGCCGATCCTGGAAGGTAATACGGCAAGATTAGTGTGAGAGGAAAGCGAGGTTCGAGGGAGCCAGTGCGTTTAATTCGCCAGCCTGTTAGACACTAGTGTTGGCGAGAGTCAGCCGTGCAACACAAAAGCACTGTGTTCCTACAGAAACCTAACACGGTGGTTTCTTTTTCAATACAGACAGATAGCAATCTCTCGCTTTCTGTCTCTACCACTCAGCGTTTCACTTAGATATGCATATTTGTGTCTTTTTTGGTGGGGACATGTTAGGGATGTGTAAAACAACATATTTTCAAATTCAACTGGTTTCCTAGAGGGATTCCTGAACGACTAGTCAATTATTCTGTCTTTATAAAGCTCTGAATGACTGAAATGGTTTCAGGTTCACCTGATCCTGGTCATAAGGCACATACTTGTGCTAGACGGAAAACAAAAAAAAGGTGCAAAATGCAGGAAATCATGATGTTTTTCAGACGTTTTCAGACTTACACTCCACAACACTTTTCTATCTGTTCTGCTACAAAATGCTGAGTTTATAACATATTATTAAAACTTAAAATGGATTATTGTCAACCTGGAAACCCTCATACTGAATGCAAAAATATCCCCACTGGACCAACAATTAATTTATACTGTTCAATTTTTTTTTTAAAGAAATTAATACTTTCAGCATATTAAAATGTGTTTTCCAAATCAGCATATTAAAATGATTTCTGACGGATAATGTGACCCTGAAGACTAGAGTAGCCTAATGACATCACAGAAATAAATTACATTTTAAAATACATAAAAATATATCACAATATTACTGGCTATTTAATTAAAACACTCATTTTAAATTAAATGTGTATAATCCAATGAATTCAATATCTAAGCCTCTGCCACTTTGTGACATAACCTCCACATCTTTGCACTCCCTCAAGAACTTTTTTTTCTTGAAGTGGCTCTCATGTACTCACATATTAAACAAAGATATGTTATACTCGCTCTGGCCAACAAATAATAGTCAAATTTATTGCCTTAGAGTCTGTTTCTTGTTCTTTATAGCTCTCCTGGTCAGATAAACCAGTAAGGACTTGAACACAATTCATACAGCTTGTTTAAAGCTTGGATACTTCTGGTCACTATCTGTTGCTCTGGAAGTGTAACTTTTCCGCCATAATTCTTGCGCTCACTTAGACGAGAGGGGCATTTAATGTCAGATTCAAGCATGTATCCATACTCGAGCCGTGAAGAAAAGGCAGGAGAAGTCATATTTCAGCTGAGATTTATGGGAGGAACTTCGCCACTTCGCCCGCTCTTTACGTCTCTGAGCTATTGAAATGAATAAACTGTTCTCCGAAGATGTGGTCGTGAGCGCTCAGGAAAAGGAATCGTTTTTATCACTCTCGGTGACGGAAACAAATCATAGGTTTGAGGCACAGGAACACACACTTGCAGACGGATATGACGAGAAGCGATTTGACATTTTCCACAACTTTACGAGACATTACGATCATAATCCAAACAAAAAGAGCTGCGTCTTGAATCAAAAAATGTCTGTTTCTGTCACCCTCTCTCTCTCTCTCTCTCGCTCTTCTGTTTTTCTGACACGGAGATGAAATCCCATGCCTCTCCAAGACTATCAACACACATATACCTTCAGAATACATTGATCAAAATCACTCATGCTTAATTTAAATATAATGGAGAGCCTCTCCTGGATAAGGGAGGCTTAATTATAGCTCTCTCCTGTGAACTGTTCGTACATTGACAGGCTTAATGCGAGGCTACTCTCACAAGCAATCTTCCCTGTCCAGGTTCTTGCCACCAATCATCCACACACTACAATTTGACTGCCTTAATATACGGCCCCTCACATCTGAGGGAATATGAAGAACGACTCCCTCCTCAGCCGCACGTCCACCTTTCTTTGTGTTGCTCTGATGGAACTTCAGATTGTTCCAGATATAATGTGGCATCACACTGGAGCTTCGCGAGGTTCACGATTGTTTCATCACATTGAAAAGTGAATGGTTTATAATGCAAGGACAATATCAGAGAATGATGTGAATTGACAAACGTTCTATATAGATATTAGCTTGTCAAAGAAAATGTGGTGCTGATTTAGAGGTACAACAGTACACTGCCCAAGACTAACAGAGAGTTTATCAATGTTTAGATATGGCAAACACACTCTCGGTGTGTGTCTGTCACTATCACAATGGCTGTGTCTAAAACCTAAGGCAGCTTCCAAGTCATCTAAAACAAAATAAAAGAGAAGACCAGGCTCATAATTAAGTTGATCAAATCAAGTGTTCATAAGTTATGACATTTGTAAGTAAATTTACTCCATCAAGTGCCTTTTTTATTTTTCACACAAACTGACAAACTGCACACACACACACACACACAGGGATATTATTGGCAGTGAAGGATCTATCACATCTTCAAAATACAAACAAATTATATATCTTAGTAGACATGGTGTTCACAAACTTTGAATTCAGACTAACCACTTCAGATACCAGATTTTCAAATCTGATTTGAGACTCACATTAATGAAATTTCTGCAAAAATTATCAATAGTGTACCAATGTATGGAGTCACTTTTAAACCAAGCTGCTTTCTATTGCTCAATGTGTAAATCTGTACGTACAACTTGAACCCGTTGCAAATTCTGCATGGTGAAAACGTTCAGGCTTATGCAAAAATGTGCACCTTAAGACAGTATCCAATTATAGACTGTATAAAAAAATCGACGTAGTGTTCGTGACATCACCCGTAGGTTTCTGAAGAGCATTTTTGAAGCCAAAAGTGGGCGGAGTCGGCCGACGCCATCTTGGCAGTGCGTCACCGCACTACACTCCTGGATAACTGAAAATGGGCAGAGGCGGGACGTGGGTGGAGCTGAGGTGTTGCTGAAACCCTCCTTGCTTGACCATAGCGGCAAACCACCTGTCACTCAAGTAGCCATGAGTCACTACTTAATCCAAATGCCAAAATTAATGTAATGGATTCCAAACAAAACTATGGGTGCTAAGTAAAAACGATTGTTTTGTTTGTTTGTTTTTTCAGTCACACTTAAGATTAGGGTCCACTTCTCACTATTAACTAACTCTTAACTATGACTTGTTAGTAAGGTAGTTGTTAATTTTAGTTATTAAGTAGGATTAAGGGATGTAGAATATGGTCAAGGAGTACTTACATTAATATAAGTACTAATAAATACCCAATATCCTAGGAATATGCATGCTAATAAGCAACTAGTTAATAGTGAGAATTGGACCGTAAACTTGTTGTTACCTTTTTTCTAACTTCATCCTAAACATGGTTAAATATGAATGGCAGTAACTAAAAATAAGAATATATAATAATGTTGTGTAAATATATATATGTTACCCCCTAAAGTATATGGCAGTCAATTGCACTATATGGATAGCTATTCATTCATCACACCATTTTCAAACAAATAAGACAGTAATTTGCTAATTTTTTTCCAATCGTATTTGGAGGACGAGATGGTTTAACTCCAACCTGATCCCATTCTACCACCAACATATCCTGTCTGTATGATTACTGAAAAATGATAGAGAAGTATCAATAACATTTATTCTTTTAACTTGAAAAAAAAGAAAAAAAAGCGAAAACACCCTAGACACCCTGTCAAACATTTAACAATATACTTGAAGAAAAATTTGCACACGGTATCTGTTAATGCAAGCTAAAGTGTTAGTTCAGTTGTACACACTGACAAATGAGAATCCAACAGAATAAATACACACTTTTCATGAGTGCAAAAATGAATCATCCGCAGTGTATATTTCACAGTGAAAAACGACTATGCCGGTGGTCATAATAATCTCTAACAGTGTGTTCATCCTTCATCATTCACCTCATCAGTATCAGTTCAGATTTACACACACTCTCACCACTTGTTTGCCTTTATCCTACACACAGAAGTGTTTGCGCTCATGTTGTTTTGTCTGTCACACCAACATTTTCTATTTCTGTCATTTTTTGTTTTCTTTTCTTTTTAAACCTAAACAATCTTACAGGATTTTCGTTTGGATTTTCCGCAAAAGGTTTGAAGTGATAGTGAAGACAAAAAAAACACATTACCGTAAATTCATTACAGCGGCCCGGCAGTATTTATAAACACGGCGAGATGTTGTTTAAAATATCTGACTTAACAGATTACAGATATAAACTTTTTACAGCGGGAAACGAGTGGCGAAATATGCTGTGTTTACACGGGTGGAGGAAAGGTACACATGCGTCTCCTCGGTGCCTTGAGTGGCATGTTAAAAAATGAAATAAACATTCAATAAAATAAACAAGGGCGCCTTGTGTATGCTTACGTGACAAAGGGCCTTTACCTTCTCGGGTGGGAGCGATGGGGTCGAGGAAGGTGTGCGTGAAAGACCTGGACACATAACCTGCTGTCTCCCGCCCTCGGGTGCTGTTAAAGAACCAGTCCAGGATGAGTTTCAAAGCTGTTTTGAGTCTGGAGAGAGAAGGAGGGTGGGAGAAAGAAAGGTATATTGTTACAACACTAATAAGAAATGCCTGAAGGGCACTAAAGGGCCTTTTGGCCCTGGAACTAAAGGATGCATACAAAAGCACTTCTTCAGGGGAGAAAGAAGGGAGGATCACGAATCACGTTCAATTAAAGAGAGGTTATAGTTAGGCTGGAGAGAGAGGGGGAGGATTGCAGGTACATGCCTAAGCTCGGTCTATGTGTTTGTGGTTGTCTGGCAAGTTTGTTGTTTCTGGCTTCTAGAGGAGAGCTCCGCAGAGCCGTTGCTTTGGTAAAAGGACTTCCTGATCACCACTTCCGCACATAATGGCTGCCTCTATCCTAACAATGACAATCCATGCCAGGGCCACCTGCTGAGCAGCAGCACGCGGCCACAAATCTAATGTCAGCCAATTATAACAGCCCCTAATCAAACGCAACCAGTTGCAATCACTATAAACCCAAGTAGAGATTTCACGCTAACCGCGAATCATACTTGGCAAAGGCAGAGCGTGGTTATCCTTGACAAAAAGCCAAGTACGTCAGTTTTAGATTCTGATTGCACCTTTAAGCCAACAAACCAAACACGCAAAGGTGAAGTGTGTCATTTACTGGATGTTAAAATAATCATGTCCCAGCTTAATATGCAGAGGCAACAATGTACTGTATTTGAGATGTTGATTCCCCCAAAAAAGTATGCAAACATTTGTGTGAGTTTGAGGCAGGACTACCTGTTTGTCTGACCAAAGGAGAAAGTATTTGGGGAACCTGTTTAAATATGTTTTACAGTTTTGTAATGCTAGTGTCATCTTTCAACAGAATTGTTTGATTTAAAATAAAATACAATAGAATACGTCTGAAGGTCCTATATTAATATTTATTAGGCAGCATTACTGGTTCATAGCACAGCCTGGAAAATGACCAGGACATACTGATCACAGAGTAAAAGCCCCAGTGGAAGACTGATGATATGTGGGGCTGGAAAAAGAATAGGAGGGAAAACAGACAGGTTGTGCTATGAAAGCACACCCAGCTTTTCACTGTTTAATGTCTCCCTGACATTTCTGCTGCGAGCAAGCAAGGTCCCCAATCCGTTCATTTTTTTTCCCTCCTTCTCCTCCTGCCAGCCCAATGGGGACATACTGGACAGATAAGAGAGAAAGAGAGAGTCATAAGAGGACCAGAATGAGGCAAGATCTGTTCTGTCTATAACTCAAGCAAGGTTAGGTGACCCAGACGAAGTCAGAGGTCAGAGTTCAGCAGGGGGCAGGGAAACATGTAGCTATAGCTGTGGCTGGATTAGATTTCACTGCAGCCTGGATTCCTTCTTTCATTCTTTGAAGGTTACAGTTGGCTGTTTGTAAAGTACCTTTGAGAGCACCTTGATATGTACAGAGCTTCACAGATATGGCCACAAAACAATAAAACAATGCTAATAATAGTCAAAAGTGATTTTAAAACGTTTTTATGAGGAGGAAAGTCTCAAGTGCTGCATCGGTATTCTACATAAATCCTGCATAATAATAATATTTATTATTATAAATTGTTGTAGTTGTTATTATTATCATTAATAATAAATTGTTGTTATTATTATTATTATTTAAATGACTACTATAGTCATTTATTTTTCTATAATCATTAAAGGTACTGTGTGTACGTTTTTTTGGACTGTAAAGCATAAAAATACCATCATATGTTTGCAGATATTTAGGAAACATGCTATGTTCACATACTTGTTTCCCTAAAAAAGCAATGCTACAGCCAGTTATTCTACTTTGAAATGTGCGTTCCGTGTCTGAATGTGTGTTTTTGTTTTAGTCTGTGTTAAATATAACGCACGTTGCCAATTTACCCAATATTATTTTGACAGCAGAGGTTGCCAGTTGGCGGAAAACACAGCGTATTGCTGCCATGGAAGCCAGCAAACAAACTGGGTCAGAGATTGCAGATTCTACCCGACCTAAAAAGCCTCGGAATCCATCTAAAATCTCTATGAATGGAAGCCTGTTAAAATTTGGATAAATCAACTTATCAACTTACAGTGTGTGCGAGTCCCCTCGCCTTCCATTGTCAGTTGCGCTCATTCCTGTTGCGGGTGCTCACACTGGCAACCGAGTGAGCATCGAGTCTGAGGAGGCGGGGCAAACTAATTTTAATTTGGACAGCAGTACCCATTTCAACCACTAGCTGTTATTCTTACATACAGCACCTTAAATAATAATACAAGAATAATATAAGAATAATAATACAGAATACATTTACTAATAATAATAAACAGGACAAAATAAGGACAAAACCAGGCACTAATAAATAAATGAATTGACCGTGTCCCATAACAAGCTCGACATTGTATTACAGTCTGTGCAGGTGTAAAGGATTTATGACATGTATAAGAAAAAATTAACTAGCAGTTCAACTGTTTTAGGAAACATCCCAAAGTAAACAGAAGACATTTAAAATCTGGCTGCTTTACTTTATTTTCACAGCATGCGTCTAGCGTGCTCGAGCTGTTTACATATCTGTCACTAGCTGTACCTGGTGCGGCCAGGGGTCCATAAACACACTTTACCCTCTCTCTTTCTCTCTCCCCTTTTCTTTCTCACATACATGCACACGTACACACAGCCCATCTCTCCCTCCCTAGCCCTTTCCAGGACTGCAAACATTTTAAATAACTCGATCAACCCTAAAACAAATAGAGGTGGAATTGCTACCCTATGTCACATCTGTGTTCTGTTACTGGTGACAGGAAAACGGAGGGGAAAAGGCGGCTGCTCTTGAAAGGCTGCCACTTTAAGGACAAGTTTTCAAAAACACCATTGAGCATGAATGCAATTAGAGCCAATATGCAATGTCGGCAATGTCATTTTCCCCATAAATAAAAACATTTTACTTGGGTCCCTCAGGCCTGGACCAGGAGCATTCTGCTTTCGAAACGGAAGCTATAGAGGATATGAAAATGAATGAACAGAGCATTCAGTGTTGGAGTTTCTGAACAAGGGTGATCAAACTGATCATCTGACCACAAGGAAAGAGCAGCAGAGTCGTGAATCGACCCACAGTGTGTGTGCGTGTGTGTGTGCAAGTATGCAGCGTGAACTCTGACACTCTGAATCATTGGCCAGATGTAGTTTGGTGTTACACACCCGGCCGGGACTATAAGGATGAGCGAGGCTTGACTCAGCCGACTCCTCTCTGCTGGACCACGAGAGAGCTTCTGGACAGCAATACTCTGAGGAGCCTTATTTCAACACAACGGAAAAATACTCTGATTGACGTGACCAAAAATCTATTGTTTATGTCATTTTTTAGTTGTTTCATTTCTACGCGGCACTTCAGCTTGTATGATGAATGATTGAGGACCACTTTTATCTTCCAACATCCCTGATGCATGTTGAACCAACATTTAGAAAATACCATAAGGTCTCATTAGTTAATGCAACTAATTATTACAATGTGATTCATCTTTGTTAACATTAGTTAATACAAATACAACTGTTCAATGTTAGTTCATATAACCTCATGTCCATTAAATAATATTAACAGATATTTTAATTTAATAACTTTTAATTTAAAAAATGTATTAGTACATTTTGAAGGGTCACACTATGTATTAATTTAAATTAATCATTGGCCACAGATTAGGGCCCAATTCTTACTATTAACTAAGACTTTTGCCTCAGCAAACTCCTAATTACTGCTGATGCAAAATATTGTCATGAAAAATAATGCATTAACATGTGCTTTATAAGTACTAATAAACAGCAATGTCGGTAATATGCATGCTAATAAGCAACTAGTTAATGGTGAGAATTGGATCCTAAAGTGTTACTCATTTGATACAATGCTCTTACTGTGTACATGTTTTTGCATTGCACTTAAAAAAATACCTTCATGTAATTATAGCGGTAATTAATTCCTGTAATTACGTCTATCATTGTTGACCCTTCCGTTACCCCTTAACCCACCCTTAAACCTAACCGCACCACCTGTCACTAACCTTATTCAGCAAAGGTTTTGCAACACAACATGAACACAATAAGAACATTGTACCTAACAATAGTTTTTCGATAAAGGTAAGTACATAATAGTTAAAGACTATGTAAAGTGTGACCAACAAAGATTAAAAAAATGTGTTTTTTTTGTTCATGCTAACTAATGTCGTTTATTGTAAAGTCTAACCAAATTTTCTCTTAAAAGGAGTAAATAATAGTTCTTGCACAAACATCTCTGCGTCACCTGTGCACCTCTGCCACTGCTGAGGAACTTTCAAATAGCTCCACCTAGTGGTTCATCTAGATTCAACACATTTGAACCAAATCCTTATTCAATAAGAACAGTTAACAATATGGGAAGATTTTTGCCCTGTTTTATTATAGACTATTCTTAGTGACAAATATTTAACAACAAATGTCTGTTTCTTCCTGGCTCCAGGTCTCTTGCTCTGTTCGGAAGTGCTGTCAAAACAAAAGGCAACAACAACTGTTTGTCATCGCTACAGCCCCTGGGAGCATCACTGTTTGCTCGGAACAGGCATCTGGCTATTGTTAACGACGACTGTTTCACGAACCCCAAACTGTTGACATCCGGTGTATCTTTTACAATTTGGATAGATAGCAGGGATTAGAACACAATGTACCTTTCCCGAATTCAAGGCCATCATCCAACGACACAATCTGCTAGATTATTACTGTGATTTTCAGATCAATGATAAATTCATTTATATTTTTAAAGGTATAAGTAAGCTGAAGTGGGGCAAAAAGAGGAGGTTGGCTATGACTAACACCCTCTTCCCCCTCCTTTTCTCTCCATAACCCTTATCGTCTTGGGCTAGAGGGACTTGCTAGGCTATAGCCACCTGCAAATTACAACTTAGTACTTGAAGAGTTAAGAATGTGTTTCTTTCAGGCTATTGTTGGAGTGCGCGGGTCAGGGGGTGGGGCGAACAGATTCTGGTAAGAGCCTTTAATCCACAGGCTGTCAGGCCCAAACCCTGCTTGACGCCCTATTGAAGTGTAACAGAACAAAACATTGGGCCCCTCGCTAAGCTCCTGCCCGGGCCCCATTCACAGCGACAGGAGAGCAAATTCTTCAGCTGCAAAGAGCCCCCTTCTTAAAGGGGAACACACAAACTTCAAAACAATGCAACACAAAGGAGGAACATATAAATGGCCAATCACTGCCGAGAGTGCATTTGTCAGGGACAGAAAATCTTGACATTTTTCCCCTGCGTTTTCAAATAGCAAACCTACTCTAAAAATGTATTATAAACTATATTGAATCAACCGCAACAATGCAGACGCACCGCATAGAAAAATATGAAATTGTACAATTGTAAAGAAAGCATTTCAAAGCTCTAGTTTTCAAATGTGGGAATGTAATAAAATATACATTATACTAAAAAAAATATAAACTACACATATCTCATTTTAAACTGTTTGAAGTCATTCAAAACTGAAGGTCTCAATATTAATTACCTTTGCAAACTGGCAACAACACAAAAAAAAATCACTTTGCCACCTCCGTTGTCCTTGCGAAATGTACATTAATTTGCTTTTAAATGAAGGTTTTAGTATTTAACTTTAGCAACGCATTCATTTTGAACTGGAGAATGCAGAAGAGACCATTCACTGAAAAAAAAAATATATTTTTTTGCAAATATGCCCTTTAACTCTGAAGGCTTGAAAACAGATGTGAACGCTGCACATTTTAGTACATTTGGCCTGACTCAGACTATTGGGAATCAGAAATGGAAATACCAAATGTACAACAAAATATGACAAGTTTTATTACATTGTGATTAGCAAGGATTATTTTACCCTCTTATGAACTGAGTAATAATTTGATGTACTTGAATGTAATACTTTTTAACTAATGAAAGCCCTGTGGAAATGTTCTGAAGGTTTACTATATACTGCCGTGTTAAAATTAGGCTTGATTGTGCTATGAGTAGAATCTTGTCCTGTTCACTCAGGAAGGAAATAAACAAAAACAGCATAATTAATTGCATATGAAAATTAAATAGCTGTAGCTTTAATCACATTATATCTTACAATTACTTATATCAAATGAGCTATTCTAAAATATGTAGTATAAAAACTATATTCGTGCTATTCAAGAGGATCACAGCTAGTCATCTATACATATATTAGGCAAAACTTGCATTAATCAGATGGATCCACACTGACCAACCGCAGCTCTAATGCTCTAGGTTAAGAGATGCATATTCATGATACATGTATTCAAATGCACAGACATGACCGACAGACCCTACCCCCTCCACGAGGAACCAACCCCCCCTACCGCCTATTACCTTTTTAATTACAAAACGGTGCTGGAGTATTAAAGGTTTGTTTAGATAAAGGAGAGCATCTGGTGAGATTAGCACTACATTATTCTTAGGGAGCAGAATAAAATGTTAAAACAGAAGACCGTCAGGAATACAGTGACATTTAGGTTTCATCTACTACACCACAAAGAACGCAGCTGCTGCTGTCTAAATTTGTGTTGTGGCATGTTGATCATTTTGGATCAATAACTGCCTATCATATCTCACACAATTAATTATGTCTTTCAATTAATATTCGCATGGCGCTTGATAATGCTATTTATTAAATAGACTATGAGTGAGGTTTCTGAGAAAACATTGAATTATAACATAAATATATATGATTTTTATCTTGGGCTTTTACAGGCATTTAAGAGGCTGAAGGGAGGTACAGTGAGTTCCTGCAAATACTCAAGTGAAACCTTGGACTCTTCATCTAAAAGTAACACGGAGAAGCAAACTATGAGAAGTCCACAGACCTTGAGGTAAATAGTTATAAACTGTAGAACTGGAGGCAATATTTTTAAGAAAAAATAAATAAAACTAGGCCTACATTGTGTGTTGAAAAATAGTGCATACATTAATTTTCTAAATATGAAAAATTACATGTTTATTATTAATTTGTTCGGCTTTTCAAAACTAAAAGTGCATTTATTGTTGTCATATTTATATATATATATATATATATATATATATATATATATATATATATATATATATATATATATATATATATATATATATATATATATATATATATATATGCAGAATGCAGAATGTCACTTGTGGTCATTTTTGGAAACCATTAAAATGTGTTCCTGCACAAAATGACAATGAACACTGGTGAGAGAACACTTCAGATCCACTGTAATGCCTAAGATTATACAGTACAAAATTTATATATTTTAGCATAAACACCTATACATGATTAAAAACGAAATAAAAGCTAGGCTACTATTATATAAACAGCAATTCGCATGCTTAATTTTATTACATTTCAGGCAATGGATCCTAGACACTATCAAATATAATAATATTTAACTTATGTACTTAACTTCAAATGAGTGTCCTCGTACACATAACGACTGAGTGGCATTTCGCTAGACTGATTTTTTATAAATGAGGAGCTGTGAGCAAAAGATGGACAGCTATTATTCTGAACTAACGGACGTCATGTCCCTTTAGAAAATTAATTACAAGCTTAAAAAAACGCAGTAAAATCAAACAGCTCGTGCAAAGATACTCCATCCTTTTCTTATTGTAATGACGTTCACTGCTGTGTATTTCAAGCGCGACACTGACTTTCACGTCGAATAAAAAAAAAGATTCGGTAGTATTAAATCACTTTTTATAAGCGTTTATTCCCAAACAGATTTGCAGATGCCAGATAGGCTTGTCATTGCGGATCAATCTTTGGCGTTCAGGAGTGGGAAAATGCTAAAACATACAAGAGAAAATATTTTTAGATTATAATTTTATTAACAAAGCTAAAAAGTGATTCTGGAACATGCTGCAGATCAAAGCAACGTTCATAAATCTCAATCCGGTACTAGACGATCGAGTGTCATTTTTTTTCTGAATCCTTGTATTATGGCGCCCTCATGTGGGCCAGTGTCCAGCTGCAAAAAAAAAAAAAAAAAAAAAACAGTAGTTCAACTAAAAAATAAATAAAAAATCTTTAAAAAAATGAAACCTAGTCTAAAGTTTACTTATCCAAACCTGTAAGACTATCTTTCTTTTTTTGCAACACGAAAAGAGAAGTTAGGCTCAGTCGACGTTCACGTTCAGTGTCAACAAAAAAAGATGTAGAAGCTATGGTGACTGAGGCTTTCACCCCCTAATATTTTACATATCCTTTTCTGTTCCAAACAGTTGAAACAAAACAATGTTCATAATATTGACATGATAAATACTGATTGTACAAAGTCATTTATCTACTCATTGGGACAAACCAAGGATGGCGAAAACAAACAGCATAATATGAATAACCAGCAGATGGAGCCAATTCCCATGTATAGGCACATGCTTAGCAAATGAAAAAAATATATTATGTTTTTACTGCGAATAGAATACACAAGACAAGACCATAAACATACCATAATTATGACACCATGCAGGCATAGATTATATATATATATATATATATATATATATATATATATTAAAAGAAGCAAGGATTTTTATTTATTTATTATTAAACCGAGAAATCAGAAACAATTATCCCGTGTAAACAGTGCATACAAATACAAGAGTGAAATTTTGTAAAATAAACAGTAAAAAAGCATGCTTTAACTCTTTTTAAATGTCTACTGACCTGTTTAAATCATTCTCTCTTCACATCTTGTTCCAGGACAACATTTACTTCGAGTGTCTCTTGTATGCTATGCAGGCCTACGAAGAAAATATAGACCTACACATAATTCACTTCTGAATGTGAAGTTTAATATTTGCATTCCTTGTCATGTTACCATCTTTACGACAACTATGTTTCGTGTAAGTATCTATAAGTTGTTCAATTGTTTAGACTTATTGTTTGCATGATAGCTAGCTTCAAGTATAGCAGATGAATGTTGACATAAACTTACCACATAAAAATAAAAGGGGGAAAACGCAAAAACACAAGTAGCCAACTAATAACTTTTATGCAATATATAACTGCGTTACTAATCTGAAGTTTCTGCTCACTCAAAGAAGCGCATGCGCATTCTGACAGTCCATCAGTCCATTGCGCGTCCATGGTTCATAGCGGCCACAAGTGAGGCTCTCCTGAACCCCCTTCTGAAACCCCCGAGAAGAAACACAAATGGCCAACGAAAGACCCAGTTACAATAGTTGCCCATTCATTTCTATGAAGAAAACGACAGATTAAAAATAATAATATAAAAAAAAAATATATATATAGGAAAGGAAAAGGTTTGTGTGTGTGTGTGTGTGTGTGTGTGTGTTCGTTCGTGTACACAGGACCAATACAGACTGACAAACAATACATTGTTTAAGGGATAGTCCACAAATAAATAAATGATCATGGATTTTTCATTTTTTCATTTTTTCATATATATATAGTTTATTTATTATTATTATTATTAAATTTGATTTTCTCTTCAAATAAAATAAAACCTTTTTGGCTTTTGTGTATGGAACAAAATTATCAAATGGATATGATAAATTTAGGGATTTTGATAACGCTCTGTGCCCTTGACTTTCTAGGAAATAATTATAATTATGATATATAAAGTCATCAATCTAAGAGTTTTATGAAATATCAAAAACACTAGTTTCAAGAGATTTTTTAAAATTCAAATTTGCTTTAAGCACCCACCATGAGCATCAGAAATTCATGAATTGTTTCATAAGAAAATTTAAATAAAATTACATTTGAGCGCTACGTTAATAATTTAGGCAAATTAGACATTACAGTTCACCCTAAAACCCACGAAAAAGGCCCATTACTTGCAAATGATTGAATTAATCAAAATTCTCTTTAATTTTTGTTGTCAGGAGTATCTTGACCTACACAGTTTTGTGCAAATTAGAAAAAAAGTCTATTTTTAATTTTAATTGGTTCAAAAATAGAAAGACAAATGAAGTGTTTGGGAGTACTAAAGGACAGTAATTCATACAATTTATCAAATATAATTGCTATATGGAATCTTAATACAACTAGTGTTACTAGGTCCTTGTGGAGTCTGGATCGAGTCCTATACCTTAACCAATTGGGTTTCTTTGGCTGTGTGAAATATTTATTAAAGTCTTGTCATCTTAATTTTATGTTGTTACAATTTTTTTTATCTTTCATGTTACACATGACGTGGATTCGATTGTATCTGGTAAAAAAAATGTCCAAAATTTCAGAGTCCATGTCAAGTTCGAGTACAAGTCCACCCGAATGTGTCTGAGTTCATTCATAATTGTAGTCCGGGTCCAAATCCAAGTCCTAGTAGCCTACGCCAACTCTAAATACAAAGATAGAAAACTTCAGGATTAATGGATTTTAGGATTAATTTTTTGTGTGTGTAATTGATCCCATAACACAGTTGAACTATTGAGGTCGATGAGGCTTAAACACTCACCTAAAGGATTATTAGGAACACCATACTAATACTGTGTTTGACCCACTTTCGCCTTCAGAACTGCCTTAATTCTACATGGCATTGATTCAACAAGGTGCTGAAAGCATCCAGGGCACGAAGCTCCCGTTCCACCACATCCCAAAGATGCTCTATTGGGTTGGACATGGTCAGAAACAATGCTCAGGTAGGCCGTGGCATTTAAACGATGCCCAATTGGCACTAAGGGGCCTAAAGTGTGCCAAGAAAACATCCCCCACACCATGACACCACCACCACCAGCCTGCACAGTGGTATCAAGGCATGATGGATCCATGTTCTCATTCTGTTTACGCCAAATTCTGACTCTACCATCTGAATGTCTCAACAGAAATCGAGACTCATCAGACCAGGCAACATTTCGTCAACTGTCCAATTGACCCTTCGCTAAGCCACGCCCTAAAACCGCCACAAGCCAATTATGGCTTAGCAACCATAACTAGGCGCGGAAGGTCTGTCAAGCTTTCGAGCGAGGGGAACATGCCGAAGCATTGTGCCGATGGATTGTGCAAATCTGATACCCGGTATCCTATAAATTTGGACAGGGGGTGAAATTTTTTCCCTTCCCCAAACCTTAAACCCAAGGGGAGAAATGACGCTGTTCTGTCGATTTGTCCTACCTTGTCAGATATTCCTACCATAACGCTAAAGTATAGCTATATATCTATCGATCCATGCTGCTGCATGGAAAAATCCTGCTGCATGTTAGCGTTTGTGACTAACTGACGTGAAATAATTCAGTCTAACTTTACTGAGGATTCTTATTGGGGAAAACGATTTCACAGTGCAAAATACCTTATCAGACTGTTGTGGATCAAGCAGTGTGGGAGAATCTATATATAAAATATAAGCGGGAGAATGTTATCATTGCAAAGTGGTCAGGCTAATGTATTGTGTTTATTCCACAAGTCTTATGGATAAGCTGTTTGATTTATAATTATTAGATTGTTTATGAATGGTCAGCGTGTGAGGCGGCTGCTGCTTGCACTGAGACCTATAGGCTTTAGCTTCAATTTTGATGAAATTATTCTCTAATCGGTTGCATATTATGCCATGGATATATCCCTCGAATGCATACTGCAGTCCCTTTTGTTTGCTCTCTCAGATATTTCACCTGTTCACTAAAAATTACTAATTATCTCCTTGGGAATGTCTGACACCGGTGCATACATACTGTAATAGATGGGCCAGGCACGAAAGCTTGAAAGCTAGCCTCTTTTTCCTATTTGTAGTGGAGATGAGTGGTACCCGGTGGGGTCTTCTGCTGTTGTAGCCCATCCGCCTCAAGGTTGTGCGGGTTGTGGCTTCACAAATGCTTTGCTGCATACCTCGGTTGTAACGAGTGGTTATTTCAGTCAAAGTTGCTCTTCTATCAGCTTGAATCAGTTGGCCCATTCTCCTCTGACCTCTAGCATCAACAAGGCATTTTCGCCCACAGGACTGCCGCATACTGGGTGTTTTTCCCTTTTCACATCATTCTTTGTAAACCCTAGAAATGGTTGTGCGTGAAAATCCCAGTAACTGAGCAGATTGTGAAATACTCAGACCGGCCCGTCTGGCACCAACAACCATGCCACGCTCAAAATTGCTTAAATCCCCTTTCTTTCCCATTCTGACATTCAGTTTGGAGTTCAGGAGATTGTCTTGACCAGGACCACACCCCTAAATGCATTTAAGTACATGCTATGTGATTGGTTGATTAGATAATTGCATTAATGAGAAATTGAACAGGTGTTCCTAATAATCCTTCCTTACGTGAGTGTATAAATATACATATATACTATATATATATTTATATATAGTATATATGTGTATATATATATATATATATATGGTTATTTCAGTCAAAGTTGCTCTTCTATCAGCTTGAATCAGTTGGCCCATTCTCCTCTGACCTCTAGCATCAACAAGGCATTTTCGCCCACAGGACTGCCGCATACTGGATGTTTTTCCCTTTTCACATCATTCTTTGTAAACCCTAGAAATGGTTGTGCGTGAAAATCCCAGTAACTGAGCAGATTGTGAAATACTCAGACCGGCCCGTCTGGCACCAACAACCATGCCACGCTCAAAATTGCTTAAATCCCCTTTCTTTCCCATTCTGACATTCAGTTTGGAGTTCAGGAGATTGTCTTGACCAGGACCACACCCCTAAATGCATTTAAGTACATGCTATGTGATTGGTTGATTAGATAATTGCATTAATGAGAAATTGAACAGGTGTTCCTAATAATCCTTCCTTAGGTGAGTGTATAAATATACATATATACTATATATATATATATATATAGAGCGCCTTTGAATGTGATATATGTCTGAAACCATTATTTTTAAAGTGGTATGGAATGGAAGTTGAAATAGTTTTTTTTCCCCCTATTGTGATGTATATCCATGAAAAAACATCCTTCTTAAACAAGAAAAAATGTAGGGCCAGACTTGATTTTGTCCATCGGGAATTGATTGGATGGTTGTGGTTTGCTATTGCGGTGAGTGACAGGTTGTCCCGGGAAAAACACATAATCAGAGAAGAGATGTTGCTACAAGAGGGATGGGAAGTTAAAAAAAAGGAAATTATGTGCAAATGTACATTATTTATAATGCAATAATAATAAACACTGCAATATAAAAAAAACAAGAATTGTCCATTTTGATTTCATGGTGTTATAGTTATTATCCTGACACTTCCAAACGTTATAATGGCAGTGAACGGGGCTCACGAGTTTGAAGATCAAAAAAGTGCATCCTAAACGTAATCCATTTGGCTCCGGGGGTTAAAAAAGGCCTTCTGAAGCGTATCGATGCATTTGTGTAAAAATAATATTTAATATGTTAAAGTAATATATCTAGCTTCCACCAGACCGCCTTCCATCAATTTATGAAAAAAGTGTAACAGGTGCAACGTATGACATCAGACGTAGAGTAAGTGTTTTGAACTGAGAGGCGTTACACTTTCTGCGTAAGTTGAATACTGAAGGCTGTCTGGCGGTGGCTAGATATTTTACTTTATAAAGTTTTACAGTAGTTTTAGCGGCATTTAGCAGTGAGGTTGTGAATTGCACCCCCAACGCTCACTTATAGAAAAGCTACGGGGGCCGACACAGGACAAAAATGTCGTCGTGGGAGAGAGCAGAGAGTGACTAGCGCTCTGTAGAGAAGTTTGTCCGCTTAGGGCAGGGGTAGGGAACGTTGATCCCGGAGAGCCACTGCCCTGCAGAGTTTAGCTCTAACCAACACATTAACAAGGTATTTATGGTCTTCAGGATTACTAAATTTACAGGCAGGTGAGTGTTTTTTTTAGGGCTGAAGCTAAACTCTGCAGGGCAGTGACTCTCCCAGATCCATTCTCTACCCCTGGTTTAGGGATACTGTAGAAATATGACGGTGCAAAATGGTGACTTCACTGTAAGGGGACCCGCGGTGTATGTAGATAGAAATGGCTCATTCTAATGTAATAAAAACATAATGGTACATTAAGTTCTTAATACTCCACTGAAAACATTGATATGTATATTATATTGCATTTCTGTCAATAGATCCTCATAAATACTACACACGGAACCTTTACAAAATCCCACTGCTTCACTTCAGAAGGCCTTTATTAACCCCCGAGAGCCGTGTGGAGTATGTTTATGATGGATGGATGCACTTTTTTGAGCTTCAAACTCATGAGCCCCATCACTGCCATTACAAAGCTTGGAAATATCAGCTATTTATTAATATAACTCAGACTAACCCTAAAAAGTCATATACACAGGATTGCTTGAGGGTGAGTAAATCATGGAGTAATTTTCAGTTTAAAGTGAACTAATCATTTAAAGCTACACTGTGTGATATTTTCCCCCATCTAGCGGTGAAAAGGTATATGACCATCCAGTGAATATTACTTTCTGTTCCTCTCAATTCCGATTTCGTTTTAACTCCTACGGTGGCTGATTTAGTCCAAGATTAATATGGCTTCCAGTTCGATCAAGTGATGAGGTTACTTTAGAAAACTATTATAATTTGCAGTTATTTAATTTGTCAGTTAACATGTAGGTTATGACATCTATGTAAAATAATAGTTTTACCTTTTCATTATTTTTTGCCATTTCATTGCTCACATCAGCGATCAGGTTCCCAGACGAATGCAAGCTAATCTTAGTAAAGTAACTTTTATCGGTCCTATCGTTATTCTGTATATTGTACGACATCACTAGCGTAAGGCAAAGTTTACATTGTAGGCTATATCAGTCTCAAGCAATCCCCCTCTTCACATTCGACACAGTGCCATCAAGTGTTAAAACGCGAAAGGCGAAGCTTGAATTTACGGTTATGTCCCTCTTTGGCTACTGTACTTTCAAGATGGAGGGGCAACATGGCGACGCGCATTCGAACCCCTCACCCGTATGTATTTTCAATGGCATAATATACACTTACTAGAATACTTTATTACTTGAAAGAAGTAAATATACATTAATGAGCACATATATTTTTGAAAGAACTAAGTGTTTTTAGCTAAGAATAAACTAAAAAAGTTACACAGTGTAGCTTTAAAGAGTAGCAATGGTCACTCTCACACCGTAACAAGAAAGTGAGAAACAAAAAAAAAAGCTTTTTCTCAAAGATGTATAAGGGAGTTCTACGCACTGTTATCTGATGCACTACACAAGACACATTTAATTAGTCTTGACCTTTTCCTGACATTCCTGATCTCCCTATGGACAAAACTCCATTCAAAATCAGCCATTTCTCACAAACACTGACAGACCTTTTCAGGTCCCTCATTCTTAAGGTGACTCTTCACTCTGAGATATTCTTAAAGATTGACAGCCCCTGTCAATGAGTAACAATGGCAGGCCCTGTCAGTCACTGCAAACCAACCCCCATATTTCACACACTATACACTTGTTTAGCAGGTATTCTGATGGTAGCCAACATGTTCAGATGACGTGTCTATACCTGCATGATATAGCCATGGTTGCTGAATTTCTTCTTGCACGTTTGAACAAATATACATGGGATATAGGCCAAGGTTTTTTTTTTTGTAAGTTTGATCAGGTATACCTTGAGCTGTCTACTTTGGCAGTCCTCACTGTCATTGCACAATTGTCGATATCATCTTTAATGTGGGTGAATCATTTTGCGAAAGCCTGTGAATTTTAGTTTTAGTCAATGGTAAGGTTGTCAGTTAACATTTTTTGTCAAAGTTGTTAATGAAATTAACATTATATTGGCGTATATATGGCGGATATAATGGTTTCTAAAATAACTAAATTATATTTATCTGTAAACTAAAAGGTTCCGCTATTGTTCATTTAAAATGATCAGAAACCTAACCTGTTTTGGTGATTAATGACCCAGCTATAACAGAGAACATTTTAAAGTTACAAACATAACAAAACAAACAAAAACAAAACAAAACAATATATATATATATATATATATATATATATATATATATATATATATATATATATATATATATATATATATATATATATATATATATATATATATATATATATACATACATACTCACACACACATTTTTTAAAATAATTGTGATCAATACATTGATCAATAAATTATGACAACATGTGTTTTTAAAATACTTTAACTTATCAAAATATTTTTTTATACGTTATACAAGATTCAACTAATTTTTAAGTCAGTTTAATGCAATTTAAGTTGAATTGACTAAAACATTCAAGTTGATTGTACTTTTTTTTAAACATTTTTTTTACAGTGTTCTTGTAGTGAAGTTATTTATTACAATGTTCTTGCAACACCAGATTTTGATAAACATTTTCAAAATATTTGCATTAAAATATAAATCATACTTTATTAGTGTATTTTTCAAAGAATGAATATTCTTCAAACGTTTCCCGGATTGTTCGTATAACCATGAAATATTCTAAATTTAAAATAATTTAAAAAAAAATCTCAGCAATAAAAAAATGAATAAATGAAAACTGGATTATGTTTATCTAAAGCCATTTTTTCTTATTAGTATTGTTTAATTATTAGATCATAAAAGATCAGCAGGGAAGACATTGGTTAATACATTTATTTGTGTTAACATATTTAATTATTGCATATTTGTGTAATATTCTGTGTTGGTATTTTGCTGTATTATTTACTTAAGGAATACCGAAAATGCGAGTAAATGCATGCTCACAGTTATTATAGAACTACAGTAACCATAATGATTATACAAAGCACACAATGCCTGTGCACCTTCTCTCAACATGGGCAGAGGAGAGGTGTCAGTCAATAAATGTGGGAAAAGTAACTTGTGTTACTTATTTGAAAAAGTATCTCAGGTATTTTGTTGTCATTTTAAAAGCAGTGCTTTACTTTACTAGTTACTTGAAAAAAAGTAATCTGATTACGTAATTTGAGTTACTTTTACTATAAACAACTCAGATTCATTATTGTAGTGTCTTGGCTCTACTGAAATGTTTCATTCACAGTAAAAGCCATGTCTTGTGTTTGAAACATGTGGTTTTAATCATTAACAGGTAGATGAAAGCGGCAGGACTAAACATCTTGTATGGTATCATTATGTCACACTATATAACATCGATCTTCTCAATGGTGTTTGTCAGGAGGTGTGCACATAGAAAAAATGTGGATTAGGGACAAGCATTTTGACAGATGAATTACTGAGGTGTGGAGGTGTGTGTTCATAAAGACAAAGGCTGATTTGATAGATGGACCTCAAAATGGCTCAAATACTGAAAAGTGTTGTTCAAGCTCAGATGTGTCTGAACAGTTATTATAATTCATCAAAGCCATGGTAAGTCAGCATTTTTCCAGAGTAAAATGAGTATATTCTCAAGTGGAAAAGGGCTGTGGTTGTGGGTTGCTAAAATAGCGTGTGTTTGATGTTCCCACGTTCCCACATCTTCCTTTCATGGGAAATCATATTTGCTGGGATGCTGGGAGACAAATAAAATATGTCAACATTTAACCCCATGCATACCATGGGTCTTTAGCGACCCTGGACGTCATTCACTACCAGGGCTGGATTGGGGCTAAAATTCAGCCCTGGCAAACACACCCCATCCGGCCCAGTTCCCTGTGAATGTTTTTGCTGGGGTTAGGGCCTTAAATTGAAAAAAAAATAAATAGAACTATAGGACAGGAACAAATATTGATGGATATCATCGAATTTCAAATGCAGATAACAAACGTAATTTTGCACTTTTGTCAAATTTCATACGATCTATTAAAAAGTTCACAAAACATTTAAAGAGAAAAAAGCCCAAACATGAAAATTCTGTCATTAATTACTTACCCTCATGTCGTTCGACACCCGTAAGAGCTTTGTTCATCCTCGGAACACAATTAAAGATATTTTAGTTGAAATCCGATGGCTCAAAGGCCTCTGAGTCCATTGGCACAATACACTCTTAAAGGTCCCGTTCGTCGCGATTCCATCTTTCAAACTTTAGTTAGTGTGTAATGTTGCTGTTAGAGCATAAATAATACCTGTAAAATTATAAAGCTCAAAGTTCCGAACGGTCGGTTTGGACTACACCCCTGCACTTCCTGCTTTAATGATGTCACTAGAACAGTTAGTTGATTAACCCTCCGCCCACAAGAACATGCAAATTAGGGGGCATGGTCTTGTGGAGAAGAGTGTTGTTTTTGTAGAGTGAGTTTGTCGCCATGTCATCCAGACGCTGTTATTTTCATCCCGGAGTCAAATCACCTTTGTTTGGCCTTCCCACGGACGCTGTACGTAGAGATCAATGGTTACAATTTATGTTTAACTCGGTTCCAGAAAATTATAATCACAATTTAAAACTATGTGCAGCACATTTAGCTGAGGACTGCTTCCTCAATCTCAATCAGTTTAATGCCGGATTCGCAGAAAGATTATTCTTAAAAGATGACGCAGTTCCCTCTTTGTCTGGAGAAGGCGTTGTTTATGGACCACAAGTGTAAGTGTATTTTATTATTTAAGTTGGTCCGTTTAACAGTTTATGTAACTCATTACACAAAGTGCAACGCTTTTTAGCTTTGTTAACTAACGTTAGATGGTAATTGAAACTAATCCGAAAAACTTTTTTAAAAAGTGTATTCAGACACCATCGATTGTTGGTGTTTGTAATGATCAGTTTAAATGATTTGTTTATTATATCTGTTGTTTACTGTTTAACCACACAGTGGTGTACAGATAAGTAAAATGTGTGAAAAATACTGTGTTTTTTTACACGCGAAACATGAACTCATGTTATATTGCACACTGTAAACATAATCAAAGCTTCGAAAACAAGCGAAGAACGGGAACTTTAAGACCCATAAAAGGTACTTAAGACGTCGTTACCAAGTCCATCTCACTACAGTGGTTCTACATTAATTTTATAAAGCGACGAGAATAGTTTTTGTGTGCAAAAAAACCCCCTTAAATAACGACTTATGATGACAGTGATGACCGATTTCAAAACACTGCATCATGAAGCTTTGAAGCGTTATGAATCAGCGAGTTGATCGCGTGTCAAACTAGACTGTATTGTATCCTGACCTGTTGTGGGCGGGGCTAAATTCGACTGGCATCCAGGATAGTGTCAAACCGCCAAACTGCTGAAATCACGTGACTTTGGCAATCCAAACTGTTTTGTTGAATTATCTTAATGCCATTTTAACCTTAGTTTAACTGTAGGCCAGTTTCAATTAACTGTAAGATCATGGTATTCACAGGTAAAACCATGGTCCTCATTACCATGGCTATATGGTTTCTAAAATAAATAAATAAAAATAAACTATTGAATTTGTAATGAAAAAAATATTGATGTTGGATCTGGTGAAGAAGCTGTTTGCGATCAAAATTATTATTTTGAATAAGCTCTGACGAGGACAGTGATGATGGTACATCTGCTCAAACTGAACCCTTCCAAGCTCCAAAAGGTAACAAAATAGGCTTGATTTTAATCTTCTGTAATTGTTACTCTTATATCAGAAAAAGAGAAATGTGTTGGCTTTATTTTTAAACCTTCAAATAATGTCAGTAAAATAGCCTAAATTTGATAGAGAATGTCTATAAACTACAATGGTCATACAGGTTTTATTTGGATTCAGTATGGGTCATTCCAGCCTTTATATTCAATTTCTTTTCGTTGCTGCTTTATGTCATTCTGCTGAAAATTCTCTTCATCCTGTATACACATCTGTGGTTTAATGAAATATTTTCCTCAGTGGTTTGACTGTTTTGGTCCTCTGTACCCTTCATGGCAAAAAACTAATTCCATTTCTTTCCGATAAAAAGAAAGCCGAGACCATGATAAAGGTGTTCCCTGGTTGTTCAGATGTATTTTGTGGCTTTTCATGGATTCTAGTGAATGGTGGGTGTCATTTACTGGCTTTTCCTCCTCCTTTCTTTTCTAGCCACTTTCTCAGAGGTGAATCTGAAAAATACTGAAGAGATTGCTTCAAATTTGCCATTTCAGCAAAATAGTTCTGCATCTGTCAGCACTGTAGTTGATGCTTTTGCACTTCTCTGACAATTGCTTTTCTTGTCTGGTTGCCCAGTTGGTTGGGTCAGCCTGATCTTATTGTCTGAAGTGTTTTCTATGTACGCTATTATACTCCAAAATGAATTTAATAGTTAAAATAAAGGTATAATATTTATGTTTAATTGTTATAACGGACACTGCCTATTTAATCTTTTTCATAACATATCTGAGTAGACATTTATCAGGGGAAGTATTATTTTTTATTATATAATTCAGAAGATTCAGATTAAATAGCTTTATTGGATAATTTTAACATTATAGGAATGTACTTTAACATCCGTGGACAAAAATATTTTTCAGCAAAGATGCATTAAATTGATCTGAAGTGACAAAGACAATAAGTGTTACAAAATATTCATCACAGAATAAACAAGTATCATGATTTTTACAAAAATATTAAACAGCACAACGGTTTTCAACATAAGAACGGTTTCTTGAACACCAAATCAGAATATTAGTATGATTTCTAAAGGATCATGTAACACTGATGATTGGAGTAATATATATATATATATATATTACACATTTTAAAATATCCTTTTTAACATAGGACTGTTTAAATTGTAACCATATTTCTAAATATTATAGCCTATTACTGTATTTATAAAAAGCCTCAGTGAGCAAAAGACACTTTTTACACCTCAAAAACATTAATAATAATAATTACTTACCAACCTTAAACTTTTGAACAGTGTGCAATGGATAATTCACTTAAAAATGAGGAAAAATCAAGGAAATGTACACACATCCACATTAAAAAGTTTAATATCAAGACATTCAGCATACAAAACAGCCCAAAGTTTAAACCAACAACATATTGTCAATGCAGATCAAAAGTATACAAACTATTTTTTTTTCTCATCCTCACACGGCGCAAATTAAATCATGTCAGTATAAATACAGTATCATGTCTGTTAATAAATACATTCAAAACATTGATAATTTAAATCAAATAAATCCTCTGTTAATAAGTTAAAATGCAAAACATATTTTTTCATTTTGGTCATAAATGCATACTAAAGATCGCTTCAAGGCATAAAAGAGCCAACCCCTAAAAATGCTACACCTGAAAGCTATCACAATAGTGGTTGTTTATTATTTTCGCTGTTGTTGTTTTTTTTGTTTTTTTTTACTGGAAATGCAACCTTCAATACAACAAGACATAAAATGTTTGCACTAAGACGTTTATACATGGGGCATAACAGCCTTCATATTGGACTGCAAAATCTGTAACATTACACAGTGAAATGGTAAACAGGATTGTGGAAAAACTGCTACTGAATGACTACATCGTGTCTTTGTAAATCAAAACAAATGGAAGATGATGATGATGGGGTGGAAGCTAAAAAACGATTCGTCCAGTATGTCACACAGTGTCATACAGAATTTTGTTACAGTAATTAAGCGCTCTTTTCCTGTCGCTTCTTCTCATGATTGCCCTGGCGACAAACAGTGAAACGTACAGAAATTACAGATTTTAAACTACAAAAAAAAAAAAAAAAAAACTCTTGAAACAGCATTAATTGTAAAGAGTGTGCCAAGCAAAGTACCATAGTATATCATAAAAAAAATTCAAATTTGTTGAAATGCCAAATGTCACTGAGCTGAGACCTATCGACTCTAGTTAAAGCTGCCAAGTCATTTTGTGCCACTTCAAATGTCAAAGCTGTGTAAATAACAAAATCTAAATAAAGAAAATAATTAGATGAAAGACAGTGCTATGCACGGATGAGCCTTGGTTCGAATAAATGTACCAACTATGCCATCTTGATATCCTTGTAAGATCCTTGATATCTTGAGGTGACTATATGTGAAATTCAATTGAAATGGAGAAATATACTGGTAAACCATTAAAACATGGTAGATGTCAGTCATTTTCTTTCTTTAATACCACTTAGACTTGTGACCAGTACACCTAGAAACCAGCGTACTATCTATCCATCCATCCATCCATCCATCCATCCATTTTTGGAAAGAAATGTCTACCTGGATAGCATTTGGTTGCTTCCCAACAATCTGCATTAGCACCACCGCAAACAACCTGTAATAACCCATCAAGTAAAACTGCTGTTAATCTTCTTGAACAGTCTGAAACATTTGCGAATGCTATATAAAGACATATGAGGATAACATCATAAATCTTAAAGTCCAGCCATTATGTTTTGTTCTACTGCAACCATAAAGCAAAGAAAACACAAACATGTTTCTTTGGTAGTGGCACTCTGAAATACTTCAAACTAATCTGAGAGGATGCTGAAAGAATATAGCAAAAGAATGCATATGAATCAAGCTACGATAAAGACCTTTTTAAAAAAAAATATTTTCCCAGTCAGCTAAAGACAAGACAATGTGCTTCAAACGGAGATCCGTGCGAGTGAAAGCAAACTAGTTGGCTACCGTCAGAGTTTACTTCCTTTGGCCATGTGCGTTTCTATCTGAGGTACTCTTCTTCTGAGAAACTGTCCAGGCTCTCATCATCACTGTCCTCCAGTTCTGGAAGATCTCCCCACAGCAGAAGGTTCTGCCCTGTGAAAGAGACAGACATGTATTATTTAGTTGGAGGATTTATAAACATTATGTCTGAAATGTGTTCTTTTTACACTACAGTTCAAAGATTTGGGGTCTGCACACAAAAAAAAAAAAGATGGTTCTTTACAAGTAGTAACAGACTATTTAGAACCATATCATCCCAAAGAACCCTTTATATGAAGTTTAGGGACTGTCAACACACTCTTAACGGGTAAATGATTTCTTTCTTAAAATGTCTATACATTTGAACTTTGTATAGAAAATTGTACCTGGTTTCCTACCAATAGAAAAATTTTACCTGGTTTCTCTTTTTAGTGTAACAGAACATGTAAGTGTGAGCAGCTCTATTCAGTTGAGATAGGATACTCATATTCTCTTCTCCACAAAGCAAGATACTGCATTTATGATGCATATTGTTAGATTTTTTAAAATCATTACTCTATGCCCAAACACAGTCACAAAAACTATCCCATGACTTTATCACTTTTAACACAGTAAAGGTCTGACATACTGTCCATGTTTACTATTTTATCAGAAAATATTAATATTCACATATTGGAGGACGTAAATATTTCATATGAGAATATGGAAACTTGGTCTTCTTTACATCTATAACATGTTCATTGTCAATTGTTATTTATTAATGTGTTTGACTAACAACTGTTGTTAGAGCACTGCCATTTTTGCTACAATTTGCCATGTCAAAAAAAACCCAACAACAACACCTAATGCAGGGTTTTTTTTATTTTTATGTAAAACCCAAATAGAGGCAAAAATATATTATAAGACCTCTCTCTTATTATATTATAAGAGAGAGGAGTAAAAAAAAAACATTAATAATTTATAAAAAATAAAATAGTTGTAGTAATACTACTAATATTAATAATAAGAAGATACTAATATTAATGAAAATAAACAACAACAAAAAAATGTATGTACTATATAACACTTTCAAAGCATGGTTCTTAATGGAACCTTATAAAAAGGGTTCTGCTATTGTTACAAGCCGAAGAACCCTAATTTGGTACGGTTTAGAAACTATTTTTCTTAAGAGTATAACTACGACTTTTTAATGATTTTAAAATAAGTCACTTATGCTCACCAAAAAATGCATTTCTTTGACCAAAACAAAAACAGAAAAAGGGCAGCAGTCATTTATTTGAAACAGAAATCTTTCAGAACATTATAAATGTCTTTACTGTCACTTTTGATCAATTTAATGCATCCTTGCTGAATATGGTGTATTGAGAAAAAAACTCAGACCCCAAATTTTTGAATGGTGGTATGTGTGTACTGTATAGGCTTCATTTTGTCTTAAAACACACATGAAACAAATAACATAGCAACGGTTTATCTTGCCTTATATTGATGCACAGGTCGGTTCACACTCGCTTCACAACTTACACCACATAATAATTGAAATTTTAGTTGGCAGCATCTTTTGTTGTACAAAACAGAAGGTGCTATTTTAAATGGGTTTCAATCAGTTATGATAATGTTATAGCCTAGTACAAGGGACGTCTTCTGAAACAAACAAACAACAAAGTTAAAAGACTAGCCTGGCACACTATTTTTGCAATAAAGATTTCCTCAAAGGGTGCCAGGCTGACCCACTCTGAGGAAGGCTAAATTACTGAAATTAATTTGTGTGCCATACTGCCATTCTAGATTTATACCTTTTAAAATGCCCTTTTGTGACAGCCCAAAAAAAAAAAAAGGCTTTCAAGGTTTTGTATCAGAAGATATGCCATGAACAATTTGTTTTAGAAATTGTTTTACAACCATTTATACAGTTCTTTCAGTTAAGACAATCTGTTTTACATGCTTCACCTTGGGTAGTGTGAGTCAATCCATGCATAATCAAAAGCAACCAGACAAGTGAGAAGCAAGAGCATAGACGCAATGTTCTTCAAGTACTTTTAAAGGCAGGGTAGGCGATTTGTTTCAGAAACATTTGTTATGCTGGTTGAAAGTCTCTTCACATCTTGATAGCAATCACTAAGGTGTGTGTGTAAATGCGTTGGACCATAAAATGTTTGTCCAATTATTGCATTCGGTCTGATACGATGTCCTACCTGCCTGTTTCATGCTATGCAGGGTTACACACCAAGCACCGCAACCACCTTTCCTCCTGAACCAAAACAAAGAGCTTATGCTGTGCTCACGCCATAACTACCGTCATTCGTAAAAGATGGAAACCTGTGGTGTTATACTCTGAGCGGTTCGTGATTCTAATTTATGCATTTCAATGGCAACACTATCAACGGCGAAGTGAAGCTGCAGCAGTCAGGTGGTACAGGTCAGTGCTCTTTAAGTTTATGTTCAGTATTATTGTAATGTTACGTGCTTTGAGACATGAGGTAGTTTAACGCCGTCTCTTGTGACGCATTTGTTTGCGGTTACTTGCCTGCTGTACACGTTTGTGTTTTTTGAAGGAGGTGTGGCTTTGGAAACGCACAGAAGAGAGGGTGAGATCTTATGCTTTCAAAGCGAGCCTCTCCAAAAATTGCCAACCCTACTTTTAAATGTTTGAAGATTTGTCAAAGTCGGTTACAAACCTTTTGCATTTACATAGGATCTTTGATGGATAGGAGCAGATAATCTATGAAACAATGGTATGCAAAAGCTGGCTGACCATAAACAAAGGGCATAGACAGTGTTTTTGCACCAGATGTCTCAAACCTGTTGCATCCAGTCTATTGATGGTGGACACAGCCTCACTGTTGAACATCCAGAAGTGACCATTGTTGCAGGAGAGCAAGCAGGGCTTGCATGGGGCCACCACGTGATATCCCACAACATTCCCACTGAATGTGCAGAAAGAGCCAGAGAGACAGACAAAAACATCGGATTCAAATGCTTTGAGAGACACAATTACACAGAACAGCAAATGGCTCAGTGTAAACAAAGGACTGAATATTAAAGCTAAAAGGGCAAAATAACATGTTTAAAGCCAACTTATGAAACTAAATATGATGCATGTAAAAAATAAGGCAAATATACTCCTGTTCAAAAGTTTAGGGTTGGTAATATTTTTAATATGCTTGAAAGAAGTCTTACCAAGGCTGCATTTGTTTAATCAGACAATATAGTAAAAAAAGTAATATTGTGAACATAATTTTCTATTTTAATATTTTGAAATACCTCATTTTCAGCAGCCACTACTCCAGTCTTTAGTCACATGATCCTTTAGAAATCATTCTAATATACTTATTTGTTGTTATTTTATCACTAATGTTGACAACACTATTTAAATTTGGAAATTCTCAAACATTTTTCAGATTTCTATGATGTATAAAAAGTTCAAAAGAACAGCAATTATTTGAAATATAAATCTTTTGTAAAATTATATATGCCTTTACTGCTACTTTTCATCAATTTAAATACATCCTTGTTGAAAAAAAGGAATTAAAAATCAAAATCTTACTGAACCCAAACTTTTGAATATTAGTGTATATAACCACATTTGTTATTAATAAGCTTCATGATTCCAAACACTAGTTACGCTAAACACGACAGGCACTTTATGAGTAAAAACAAAGTGATAGTAGTTAAAGACCTCTTTACCATTTCAAGCAAGCAATGTCTCTTAATTTGCATTTGCAGCTGTCAGTGGAATAGCAGCTTGCCACAAAATCAACTGTCCTAAATGGGGATAACAACACAGACTTGTTAATGTACATAAAAAGCATTAAACAAACTGGATATGATTATCATGTTTGTATATGTACTGACGGGTTTATGTGATGGTTGATCGGGGAAGCCTCACCTATTTGGGGGTATGTCGGTTGAGAACAACTCTATTTCCGTATCAGCCAAAAGTACTGCTTTCATCCCCCTCATACACAGCAGACTGTCACAGTATATACAGTTGACTTGTGTCACACACTTATTCTTGAAATTTGAAGTAGACATTGTTAAGTTCTTCTCAAGTAAAGCTCCTACCCAAACGCGGGTCCTGTTGATTTAAAATGATAACAGAGTCAGCACCTAAACCCAAGGCTACAGTAGATGTTTTAACAGTCTGCACCTGTCTAGCCAGCTAGCTCTAGCCCGTTTTACCTTTATTACATTAGCAGTGTCTTCCAGTCAGAGACTTTTTAACACAACAAACGGAAAAGTCCTTCAAATTAACATTATGGATGTAAGTTACAGTAATTCGTGGTCATTTATTGTTTCTGTTAGAATATAGCAAAGCTGTAACTTACCTTTGTTGTTAGAGAGCTAGCTTGCTAACTAAAATATGAACTAGTTTATCCCCCCCCCCAAGCATGCCATAAAATCATTATTACCTGTTATCGGATATCAGATCTTTCTAGATCTAGGCGGCAGAGAAATACATTGTACTGCTGTACAATCTCTCTGTCGTTACAACAGCGAGTCAATAGATTGCTAAGCTACGTTTGTTTACGTCCGCGTCAAAGCGGATATTCACTTCCTGAAACATTTTCAAACAGCCTGATTTCTAACGCTGATTGGTTACAATTTACCATATCTAATACGTGATTGGTGAGCTCAAATTCTGTATGTGGATTGGTTGCAGTGCCTTTCCGCAAACCACAAAACCACTAGTGAGGGGAAGTCCGACTCATTTCCGTTCTTTCGAGTGAGTTGGTTAAAAAACGACTCCGTGATTCTTTGATAATCACGCGGTCTCTGTGGTAGATCGCCTGCCCCAATAAAGACAACTGACATGCTGTTTAATACATTTATTTCGATTCAGTCTCATTAATGAGGATGTTTGTTGTGATATCACGTGTTCTAGTTCAGTTCGTTGCAGCCATGATTCAGTTCGACATTTGGTTATTTAAAACATAAATATAATATATTTGCATTTACATTTAAAAAAAAAATCAATTTTGATATCTTGGCTGGGAAAGTTTTTGCACGTTTCAATGTATCTAGAATCAACTCGGCAAGAAATTGTGATTCGAAAAATTGATTCGCAAGAGATTCAGTTCATTGAGTCAGTGAATCAAATTGGTGCTGCCTCGTTTCCTCGCCAGTTCTGCGAAATGCTTTGCGAAACGGCGAGGTACAAGATGTGAAGAAACTTCCATTGAGTTTGGAGTGAGGATACACGAGTGCATGGAAAGACGTTTTTGTCACACCCGAAGAGGGCATGCCCCTTTTAAGCGAACTATTAATTTCACTGCAATTTCACTTTACTTTTCACAAATTAGTTAGCGTTGGTTGCTTGACCAACTCGTTAAGTTCGCTTTGTTAACAAAGAATTGTTCAGACCTGTTTTTTAATCGGTTCATCTGATTCATTGCAAAGATCCGACTCACAAGAAGGATTTTTTCACGACCCAGACGCTACAAAAAGAAATGTAAGAAAAAAACGTGGCATCGACAAAAAATAATTTCTGATATTTTTTATTATTATGAACACAAGGACGAGATAGGTTAAATTAACAGAAATAAAATAAACCAAAAGTAAAAACAATGCTTTAAAATGTCGGTTTTATTAAACGTTTTAAATGATTTCATTCACTCAAACCTTTTTTTAACTGCGGCATGTGACGGAATTAGGAGATAAAACAATATAAATGCCACAGAAATGTTTCTTTTGGCAATTTCTGGGTTCATGTCGTGTTCGTGTATTGTAACCAATGACAATAGAGGGGGGTTGTTCTTTCGTTCCATGAAAAGAGGCGGGGTTTGAGTTTGGGAAAATTCAGAGAATAGCGTAACAGTAAGTCTTGGGGGAGAAATCTGTTAAATGAAACTCGAATTTAGACATGGATATCGCCTTTTAAGGTAAGTGCTTTATCTAATCCATTCAGCAGTATGTGATACGGGAGCGTCAGGCACGAGAAACCTCCGCAATTCTCCGGATGAAATGCAGGGGTCTCCTTAAGGAAAGCCCAAAACTATTCAGAGAGTCACCAGGGGCCTCTCTGCTTTTCACATCAGGTTACTCGACAAACTCCCTCTTGTTGCACATGGCCTCTTTCATTTTAGGACTGAAAATTTCATGTAAAGTTAGAAGCATCTATTTAAACGTGTAGCTACTTGATCTGAGCATGTTAATGTACTCTTTAACCTCATATTTTACAACCTCCAGTATGCTGAGCATTTGTTTTAGGGTTTCCTATACTATGACATCAGTTATGTTGTCAGGATTGGTCATTTGCATGTCAGAATGATTCTACACACTGGGTGAAAAGCATGTGTTTTTTAATTGATGTCATATTGTTGTGTGAAATATCTTTGCACATTTGTCTTTGGGGAATGTTACTGATTAAATGTGAAATAAATGCCAGGAAATTATTTTGCTGACACTAAAATCTTACTCATTCAAATGACAGACAAGCCTAAATATTATAAGAGACTATTGTTCTTGTTTGTTTTTTATCATTGTCATATATATCAGAGTAATGTATTATTTCAAGTTCATATTTAGCTATGTAATGTGCGTCAGTTTACATTTTCATAATTGCTGGTTTGTAAAGAGGAGAAGTTTTTAAATGAATCAAAACGAAAGTATTTTGAGGAAGTTTACTGGAAGGAACTAGTCTTTAGTAACCTGATCCAGGGAACTTTTCTTTGCCCTGTTTGTGCAGTGTGATGCTGGGAAGTGTAATCCATGCCTTCATCCTGCACTGAGAAGACTCACTCACACGTCTGACCGCTGGAGGAAGGCTGAAACTTTTGAAGGCGCTGCGTCTAGTCTCTCGGATCCAGTGCGAGTGAACGGTGGGATGAAACTCTTCTGTTTTTGCTTCATTCCTCGCGTGCGCGTTCACGGACACATTCCACCTAGGAAGCAAACGGCAGCTTCAACTAATAATGCGGCGTGATTGATCATCGACAGGAGACAATACCCATCCACTGCTTTCCATTCCTACATATTCACTGGATATCTGTAGACGAAGTGTGGGTGAAGAGGCTTTTGTTCTGCGGTGTTACTCGCTGTGACAGGACTCTGTTTAGATCATGACGTCTCCGGCTAAATTCCGAAAGGACAAGGAAATTATAGCCGAATATGAAACGCAAGTTAAAGGTAAGTGAAATGTGTCGCTAATGTGCAGTCAATTCACGGCTATCATCGTGTTTCTTATTTGATAGGTTACAGTGCATTTGCACGAGCACAGTTGCCGTGTATGATCACAATATGCAGTCGTAGCTATTACGGTAGAAAAACGCTTTTTTTTACTTTGTGAGAAACAATGATAGCTCTTCTCCACATGTGTCCAAACTGAATGATAGATGTGCGAGTCAGTCAGTCGCCTGCGTGTGTAGAGACATTGTCAATAGATACTATCTCAGACCTTTTTAACAGAGTTTTTACTATTGAAAACGGTGTTTTTATGTTATTTATGTGGCGTTTGTACTGTTTTTCTGTATTGTTTCCCTCAGTTAGCTTGTGTAGGTTGTACGTATAGACAAGGCAGGGCGTTTTCTTTTGCCCTGCGTGTCTCTATACGAGCTGGTGCGGTGCTGTTCAACATTGATTAAAAAATATATGACAGGTTGGCTGACATTGTTTTTTTTACAATGGGTCATGGAATAAACACCACGTTTAAAGGACATTTTTTATCTGACAGAAAACAGTTGTGTTTAAGTAGCAATGAACGTGAATGAAGCAAAGGTGTGATGCTAGGTGACAGTTCGGTAATGGCTGTAACCTCATTAATGTTTACGCTGTGGTGACAGTTTAAAGTGTTAGTTTGAAGGCAGAGGGAATGTGTGGGTTTTTTTTTCTGTTTTTGAGAAGTAATGTAGTATTTCGTAAAGTACTAATCGTAACAATACACCTCGCATATTTCTTCACTCGCACAGATGTGTGTACGCAACGCGTGTTTTGTCTCAAGCGAGGGGTTTCCGTTCCCATAGAAACATCTGCCTGATGAAGTAAAACGAAGCTGTTTTTAATTGAAAGACGAATTGAATGATTCACTTCATTAGTGAAGCTCCCTATCACGTTATTCACGCCGTTATGTGTGCCTGCTCTTTTGTGCATTTGCCCGGTCACTGGCACTTTGAATAGAACAATTGAGCAGCCCTGCCTGTTGCTGCTGAGTGTGGGGACAATCTCCTTTAATAAGTGTCACTGAGTTGCTCGTCTTTGAAAGTTTTACTCAAGCAGGTCATTGTGAAACAAAAATTACTAAACAGAACATGAGCCAGGTTTAGGGTGTCTAAATGCAAGGTTTGCATGGAAATATGACTAAAATCATCTTAAAAGCTGGTGTGCTGGGCTTTTTGCTGCTTTAGAGTGGTTTTTGTCCAATAATTAGACTGGGAGACCATATTAAACCAGTTAAAACCAGTGAAAAGTCTTAAATTCATCATATAAAAAGTGCATGAGCCTCTTCAGAAAACTTGGAGTAAACCGCTCAATTCATATGGATTAGTAGTTTTAGTTTTTGATCTGTTCTCATGCGAGAAGAGAATGTGTTTCAGTTTATAAAATGTGAATCTATAAACCTGATATTAATTTGGCACTATTGTTCCTCCTCCTGCTCCTTCCTCTCTCTGGATGCTGTGTCATATCACTTTGCTGTGCCAAATTTAACCTCCAGCCTCCCCCACAGGCAAATCCCTATTACTCTGCCATGCCTGAAAACAAAATGCTGGTAGATAATTTTGCTCAATTATCTAGAGCTGACAGGAACTGGAAAGAAACAATAATAAGCATGATTTCTTCTCTCAGGAATTGCAAGGGCACACACTGAAAAATGGCCTAGATTTCGAAAGCAGCCATGCCTAGTGAAACATTGCTGATTTGGCTAAATAATCTGTCATGAATTAGCGGCAGAAAGAGGAAGCGGTAATTGTTTGGTGATCCATTTCTGTGCTGAGGCAACCAGGCACGAGGAGAAAATCTGAAACTGGAGAAGTCAGAGAGAGACAGATCAAAGCTGCGTACAGTTCTAACTGGATTATCATTGATTAACATCAACTTGATTTGAAACATACCGTTTTTCCATTAAAATCGTGTCCTTATTCCCAATGCCCTGGAGTTGCTTGAATCTTAAAGGGATAATTCACCCAAATATGAAAAGTCTATCATGATAGATTACTCACCCTTAAGTTGTTCCAAACCTGTATGAATTTCTTTCTTCTGCTGAACACAAAAGAATATATGGAAAAAAAGTAGGGATGCACCGGAATAAAAATTCTTTGTATTGTATTTGAAAGCCATAAACCAAAATATTGGCCTATAAATCTAAGATCCAGATTTTTATATAATTTTTGAGAGCCTGATTACAACCATTAAAAGCCATGTCCTAAGCACACAATTATATTGTTCTCATTATAATTTGCATATTGCACATAACCGTTTTTCCTTTTCGAAGTGATTTCAAAAGCAGTTCAAAAGCATCATGGCCAATAGTGTGCATCTGAAGTGTCTCAGCTGAAGGAAATAATCCATTATTCATCATCTTTAAAATATCATCCAAATTTACTTATTGGGCCATTCATTAAAAATGAACACGTGTTGTCCGTCACCGATATGGTGGCCTATATATCATTCATTCCTAGAAAAAATACTATGGAAGTCAATGGGGCCAACATCAACTTTTTGGTTACTGACATTCTTCAAAATATCTTACTTTGTGTTCAGCAGAAGAAATAAATTCATACTGGTTTGGGACAAGTTGAGGGTGAGTAAATGATGACAGAATATTCATTTTTGGATGACCTATCCTTTTAAGCTATTAAAATCCATTGACTTCAGGCAAACCGAATCTCAGTACCTCTGGTTCTCCATTCAGATGTTTTCAAAAGGAATCACAAATGAAACTCAACTCGAAGACTCACTAATGGCTCAGGTGTTGCTTCTCTTACCTGAAAGAACTGAAAGGGATGGAACACTGGGCTTGATTTTCCGAGGACTGGGAGGAAATGTACAGCTGTGCTTTTTCACCACAGCTGGAAGGATTGGATAATGTAGCTATAATCCCTCAGACAAAGGGAGTGAGCATGTCAAGCAATTGAAAAGTGACTATGGGCTTTCTGAAACTGTGGGAAACAACATGATTGTCTGGTCTAATTGCCGTCGGTAATAAAAAAGAAAGTCCTGGAAGATGCTTTGCCCCTCTTTACACTCTGTGCCTGATGCATTTAAGATCTAGAAGCTTTTTGGGATATTTTTATAATGAAGATTTAAAGATAGCATTTTCTTCATTCAGTTGCCATTAGTCCCTGTACTTTATAGATGCTCTTTGTTTGCACAAGAGAAACCATATTGTGCAAAATGGATTAGTGCAGGCGATTTTTGTAGCGTATATATGTTGGTCACTTTTGAATTCTGTTTGAAGTGCTGATGTTGGTGTTTTGGGGGAGGCTGTGAAAGCCTGCTAACATTTTCCCTCTCAATGCATTTCCCTGTCTGAATGTCAGTAATGACTATCTTCATCCAGTTTCACTGCACGTAAGGCCCAAAACAGACCGTTGCTTTTGATCAGGTTCATACTATATTCTGGATAGCATCCTTTGTATTCTCACTTTTTGACTGCTCATTTCTCATTCTGTAACCGCATGTGTTTCTGCCAATGAGCAAAGTAGTAGAGTCTTTACAACCCAAGCAGCTGGGTTTATCTGGCAAAAAGGAATGGAATGAGAAAACCTTCAGTTGGTTTCATTAGCAGTGGTTTAGTATTTTCACACAGTTGTTTGGAGCTTTGAAGAGACAGCCTAATTGGTTGAGGAGACTGAAAGATTGCTGAAAGAACGCACATCGTGGAAGAAAAGTACCACCTGACGCGAAGCGGAGGTTGCCTCCGCAGAGTGCGTTCAAATCGTTTAATGCACAGCTAGTCGTGGATTATCCCGCTTATACCATGGTGTTTTGCTGGCATTGACAAGTTAAAGCTGCATTGATGTTTGCAGCGCAATGTTTTTCCAGAAGGGTAAAAATGCATTAGACAGCGATCTGCCTGCTTTGAATCAGATACAGAGATAAAGTAGTGCGCAAGTTAACATTTGTTTCAATGAATGAAGTATAGCATTTGTTTGAATTCATTATCGAGTAGGGTTGGGAATCGTGAGAAATTTTCCGGTTCCGGTTCTGGTTCCGATTCCGCCTAATGATTCCGGTTCCGATTCCGGTTCCATTAAAATTATTAAACAAATAGTGGTAAAGGAAAAAGGCATAATCATAACTCAAACAATCCTTTTTGTGTTTATTACATGATCTCTGATTCATTTACAGGTTGGCAATGTCAAAAAAGTCCTGTACTGTACATATTTTACAAGATTAAAAGCATTCTTGCAAAAATATTATATATATATATATATATATATATATGTGTGTGTTAGTTATATTTATTAGTTATTTGTATATTAATGTAATAGAAATTCAGTTATTCAGTGAACTTGTAAATAATAAATGGTAATTCAGCATTAATCTAGATTAAAATGGCATTTAGAATATGTGTGCTACCCAAATAATGACTGGTGCTTTCACACTTGGTTCGATTGCCTGGACCGAACCAGAGTTCGATTGCTCCCTGGACCGTGTTCATATTATATTTTCGGGTCCGAAACCGAGGTGCGTTTTCGTCATCAAAGCAGCAGCTGTTTACCCCGTTACTTGGTAACGATGTCGAGCGAGGAGGTGGCAGAATGAATAGCGTTGTTCACCTAACTTTTATATTTTTGTTTTTGAACCGTTAGTTTTGTTACCAAAGCTTCAGTACGTAATGGCACTTGCGTCTATCAGCCACGGATGTACTGCAAATACTCGAAAGAATGCTGACGACGAGCAGAAATGATATGTACAGCTCTCTGCTTGCAGTATGTCAGTCACGCTCATCAGGACTCCTGATGCGCGCCCGAGTTCAAAAGACAGCATTCACGCTTGATGTGGTAATTTCACAGCATACACGCAGGTTCGAAAACTCGTTCTCACTCCCTACAGTGCAATTCGGCTAGGTAGCTATACATTCGCGCTAAAATATCACTGTGAAAGTCATCATAGCTTGTGTAGTATAGACCCAGCTCCCAACCCAACTTTGAGAATAGATTAACGGCGATATGTTTTTTTATCGCCCGATAAGAGTCTCACGTTAACGCAGCACGTTAATGCAGATAACGGCCCACCACTAGTTAATTGTTTGCACTTCTGGAAGCGGCAGGCAACGTAATTAATATTCATGATGAGGTTAGCTGTCGCCCGCTATTAAAGGATACGCTCCCAGCGCTTCGCACACACATTGCACCAGAACCGTTTTCGGAACCGAAACTCAGGAATTTTGCGCGATTCCGGTATTTTTCAAAAATAAGTATCGGTTCTGCATAAGAACCGGTTCTCGGTTCCCAACCCTATTATCGAGAGAGAGAGAGAGAGAGAGAGAGAGAGAGAGAGATGTGTGAATAACCTGTATCTGGTCAGCGTTTCCTTCTATTAACAATGAAGCCGTAAGTTGAATTACTTCAGAACCAGCGATGTTACCTCCTCGTTGATTAAGGGTTACACCTCGATTCAATTAAAGCTCCAAGAGGTCCACTCTCTATATTTCCTGCCCAGCGGAGGTCCGTACATTATTTTTTTTAACAGCTATACTTTCCATCGGGACAGCCGTAGTACTTTGTAAAAGAAAAAAATCTAAACACCACCAGATGGGAATCTTGGGCCAAAGAGTCAAAGTAGTGATGTCCATGAATTTTTACCAATTAATATTTACCAAAAAAGTAAATATTTTTCCTAAAATAAAAAAAAGGTTATATCAGTTGTTTTATCAGGCTATTTATTTGTTTTTTTTAGTAGTGTGACGACACTTATCTCACGAGACGAGACAAGATTTTTACATATTTTTAAGAAATCCTCAATGATGAATTACATGACTAGAAAATGATCTGCAGGTGCCTTTGAAATGTTGACATTTGAAACTCATCATCTTGTTATGAATATCATTTCAGTTCTACTTTCTGAGTATAAATGATCATATGCAGTAAAAGACAACAGGCACTGTAAAGGTTTTGCCAAAAACTCATATGACTGTCTTCTTTCCTGTATGATTTCACATGAGAATCTTCAGATCTTAGAACAGCACATGAGCTTCTTTGGACCTCCTAACTGAACTCCTTCCCACAAATTGATCATACAAAGGATTAGTTCACTTTTAAATAAACTTTTGCTGATAATTTACTCACCCCAATGTCATCCAAGATGTCCATGTCTTTCTTTCTTCAGACGAAAATAAATTAAGGTTTTTGATGAAAACATTCCAATTTTCTCCTTATAATAGACTCAATGGACCCCAAATGGTTCAAGGTCCAAATGACAGTTTCAGTGCAGCTTCAAAGGGCTTTAAACGACATTTCAGTCGTTTAAATCACTCAATATTCAAAGTGCAAATAGAGACAACATTTTTCTTCAAGCATGATACAGATCTAAGAGATGGTTACAACTACACAGATAGCTTTCATATTTGGAGATATTTGCATGCCTCAGGGAGTCGTGTTCAAATAGCGGTAACTACTGAAATCACGTTTGAATGAGCAATCCCGTGTACTTTCACATTCAATTTCGCGATCGCGCGTACTCTGCAAGCGGACACCTCCCACGGTCTCTCTTGAAGCCAATACAGAAGTGACTTAAACTGCAGTTCATCGACTGGCCACTAGGGAAAGGCTCCAGAAAGGAGCAGAATCTCATTGAGCCCCATGTTAAAATGCCTAACTTTACAGCAGGAAAAAAACAATATTTACAGTACAAATTCTAGTTTTGGTCTGAATGGCTAATTTTGCCCTTCATGACAACTGTGAGGGGGTGAATTTTTTTTATAACTCATTCGTTTACATTATATAAAGGCTTAAAGCATAATTAAGGGCGTGGCCACTTTGACTGGCAGGTGGAAAGCCATTTATTTGCTGTCTGTTAGTGATCGCGTCACCAAATCTCCGCCAACGTCCCGCCTCTTTTCCCATTTTCTGTTATCCGGGAGTGGCACGTTGCTAAGATGGCAATGGCCAGCTGAACCCTACTTTACGCTTCAAAACTGCTCTGCAGAATCCTATGGGTGACGTCACAGACACTACGTCCATATTTTTATACAGTCTATGGTACTCTGAATAGGGAGCGGTGGTGCTGAATGCGCGTTTTAAAATGTAAGACAATTGTCTGACGCTTCTGTTGTGCAACGGTCCAATCAACCTATGGACTCGATGTCCTGGCAGTCTGGAGTTTGTGCAACCACCACAAGCATATTAATTTACCATGACGATGATAAATTTATATACAAAAACGACCAAAAACACACTGACCTCTACTGAATACCAACCTATTCTGCAATGAGCCAATGTAGAGCCCGGCAACGACTACCTCTTGTGATGTAAAACGATGCAATGTCAAAAATTTTTTACAAACAGTCAAAGAAACGGTCACTTTATCTACTAAATTTGTGCCCTCATGTCCTTTTAAACATTTAAAATCCTGCATTAACTTTTCATTTGGTATTTTCATACAAAGTTATATATTTATTTAAAAAGCCCTTTAACCTGGTTTAGTTAAACGTTTGGAGTCATCTGTATGACAGATACCAATAATTGTATTTTCTGCATTCTTATTTTCTGCAGTGTTTAGCAAAATAATATTTTTTTCTGCTCACCGTTTTTCTACTGTGTAAAAATAACGTGGCATCTGGAGCTCTTAATTGGCATTTTACATCTTTGGCGAGAGAGAGCGAAGCAACGCATACAAAGCGGAAAGGGCTTGAATGGGGTGCATTTGGCTCTAGATAAAAATATTAAGAGGATGTAGTGCTGAAAGATCATTACTATAAATGACCCTGAGCGCTTGTGGTGTGAACCGCTCTGTTGTTTTGATGCATTAAACTGTAGAAACGGTAAAATGGTGCAATTATGTCCCGCGGGGTCCGCCATTTGAAATAAATATTTTTTAATATCTATTGCTTTTGACCATTTTAGTTAGGTATTACTTTAAAGGACACATTGTAATGGCATTATCTGTTAGTCCAAGGCTTGGTTAGTTTTTTAGAAAGTGGCAGCACCCCTTCCAATATGTTCACTTCATCTGCAAGGTCAACGGACGAGCAAGTAATTTAGGTTTACAGCTCCGCATCAGCCTTTGTTTATCCTCGCTGCAGCGGCAACAAATCATTACGTTTCCACTAATCTCTTCTTGTCCTTTTTAATACCCTTCCCATAACGAGTGTGCCTCAATTAGAACAGGCCAGCATTGATCCGTGGCTATGGCTCCGGCCAAAGACGCTCCACTTTAGCGCTTAATGAGTCAGAGGAATGGATGGTGTGCCCCGTTGCGGTGCTAGAATGCAGTATGTAAATGTATGTAGAAATGCTGACTTGATCTGAAATAATCTTCCCAGGAAGGATGTTTGTTAAAGGAAGAAGAGGAGAAGAAGGAGGGGGAGACAGTGCACAACACACACGTATTGTTGCTATTGTGTGTCTCTGAATTGGAAACTCACCCCCGATTTTTGGACTTCCTGTCAGAGGACCAGCCCTGAGGGAGTTGACCTGCTCAGGTTGAAGGCCTCCACTGTAATCAGGACACCCTGTTGATTGGTCCTGATCTAAGTTTTCATTTATAGAACTGAACTAGTGGAGTAATACTGGAGGCTAAATTACATTTGAAAAACAGATCATAACTCATTCTTGTCTATGCAGCTTTTCTCATACCATATTAATAGTTCTCACACTTACAATCACCTTAGAGAGGGATCTAAGCTCTTCAAATAATTCATCATTGAATTATTGTTTCCATTTTAATACTAAAATGCCTCTTTACCTTCAAGATGCAGGGGACATTTTTGGTTCCCTCAATCAATGGGCAAACACAGCATAATGTTTGTGGACGCAACAGAAAGGCCATAATTGAGAACAGATGTCTGATCCCGCTGGATGCACATGGTTAAAGGCACAAACTGTTACCTGACACAGAATAGCAAGGAAAGAGACTGAAATCACACCCCTCAAAACTCCATTATACTGTTTGCACTGCATCAGCATAATTTACTCTGGAAGTGAAAATGGCCGTATCGGCTTTCTGTTCTCTCTAATTAATCTTGCGCGCTGCTCCTTAACAAATGAACACCAGGTGATTCCCAATCCGAATGTAAATGCTCTGCCAAGCTGGATCAGAAACTTCCAGATGAAGATCAAGGGAAGATGTTCACTCCATCATGAACCTGCTTCCACTTACGAACGTGCTACTTTCCAGCTCTTTTCTAACCACCTTCCTTTTCATTCTTCTTAAATATGTTAGAAAGCATGTAATTCGTGCACACATGCTCATTTTCATGGCTCATCTCCCTGATAGGTAATGCTGGACTTAATCATGTGATTTCTCTGTCAGTCTAAGCTAAATGTCCTGAAGTCCAGCAGACCTTCAAACAGGCACGGTAAAGTCATCAAGCACTTTCCCAACGTTCAGCCAAGGGAAGGTGTGGGGGAGGGTTGGAGAGAGCCTGCAAAGTGGAAAACCATTTACATTTTGTCTTCCATCTACTTCTTTGTCAGACTGAAATGGGCAGTCTTGGTTTTAGTGGACCTTTGCGTTATGCATGGCAGGAGAACACGTGTCAGTCGGCGACATCAAACCAGACTGTGATGTTAACTCTAAGACCCAAAGCATTGACTCAGTCGGTATTTTAAATTTATAGAGGGGATCAAATGAAGGAGGTCAGAGTGCACACTTTCAGGATATACTCCTTTATGTTTCGGCCGTCCTGATTGGAGGATGCCAGACAGGAAGGAGCTTACCTTTTAAGAAGTGCTAATTATGGATTGCTTGTCACAGATGTGGCTGTTTTTCATTAGTTCCTCTTTTGAAGATGACTGATTTCCGCAACGAAGAGGCACAAGTTGATAAATGAAGCATCCATTAATGCTAGCATTGAAATGATTTAAGAATTGTAATTTTTGCACCACTAGTGGTACCAAACAGAATTAAAGCTGCGAGAAGCGATGACGGGCCCAAGCCGGTGGCACCACCACCCCGGTGGCTTCAGGGCAACTGTGCACGACAGGCAATTTGCATTTAAACAGGAGAAAATTTTAAAAACGCTCAAATATTCCACATTTACCGCAGCTGGTGGCACTATGACCACAAGGCACACCTATGATGTCATTTAAATATAGATTAATTTGAATGTCATAGGATATAATCTTCTGGACGTGTATCGAGTTTCATGGAATTTGAAGCATGCTAAGAGTCTCAAAAACACCCAAAAAGATCATTAAACTTTGACACATTGCCATGACAACAGTATTTAAAGTATCAGGAATCCATCCATATGTCTATATCTGTCATGGTTTCACATTAAACTGATAAAGTTTGAAGTAAATCGGGTGAAAATAAGACGATGATTCAAAACATTTTTGAAAGTGACACACTTTCTGCTGCCAGTTGATGGCGCTATAACTTTGACTCACAAAAGTCATATCCATGTGATCGGCCTCTTACAACGAACACACAGCTGAAGTTTCATCTAATGTTTGCAGAAGATATAACACTTCCTGTTTTCCTTTTCTCGCCATGAATTCGTCTCCTCGCCACGGCTAAACCTTTCGAGTTATCAAAAATCTGCTCGCAATTTAGCATCCTCAATGTTTTGACTTCATGCTGACGGAGTTTGGTGCTGATCGGGTGAATCGCCTAGGAGGAGTATATCAAATTCCAGAGCATGCGTTTTCTGAACAACCCCTAATAGCTGACTTCCTGTTGGGCTGACGTATAACTTAGAGCACGAGAGTTGTTTGGCCCGATGAGGTCTATGTGTACCGAGTTTCATACATCTACATGCAAGAGTGTTTGATATATGAACTAAGTTTTCAGACCACACTTAAGGTGGCGCTGTCGAGCCCCCCTGCCACGCCCGGGTACCAGCTTTGGTCCGGCCCTGATGGCCGCAGATTCCGATGTGTGTGCAAAGTTTCAAGAGTTTTCGAGCATGGTAAGGGCCCTAAAAGTGCCCAAATAGTCTAAAAAACTAAATTGTCCTAAGAAGAACAATAGGGCCTTCGCCCTTTGGGCTTGGGCCCTAATTACAATCTGCTTGATAAAGTGGTCCAGCCATAGCAACAATGGCTCAACCAGCGGCAAATCTATTTGTTGTGTTTAAAAATTCATTATTTTTCTAATTCCGTTTGCTGCTCTTAGTGGTGAAAACAATGCAAAATTCACCTTCAGAGTTCACTGCAAAACAGAAATGATGCCATTAACCTTCTTTCTTTTTAAACTTTTTAAATTTTGCGAATAACTTCCTTTCAATGTTTTTCTTGCACAATGCTATTGTTAGGCTTCAGAATATTTGGAATATTGTGAATGAATCATACAGACAGACAGCTTTTATGAGGATTTTTTGAGCTGGTCCCCAATCACTTTCATAGCATCAGCATTCTTGAAAAGAAAGAAATTCAAGTAAGTAAATAATGAGAGAATTTTCATTTTTCAGAAAACCGTCCCTTTAAGATGGCTGTCTTTGGCTCTTTGTCAGTTTGAACAGTGACACGGTTTGAATGAATCTAGTGGTATTTGTGCTGATATTTGCATACCGTCAACGGACACATTCCACCATGAGCTTGTCCGCTATGTAAAATCAGAATGTCAGCTCATCGCATCGAGCCTCATCGGCATCATCTCTTTGACTCTGTGGAGTGTCTCTGAGACAAGAAGTTATTCAAATGAGGAAGCATGTTCTACTCTGTCTTGCCCAAAGGACATTTCAGTTCCCCCACTCATTTAAACCCGGCCACTGTGAGAACCGAGTCCACGTCTCGCACAGCAACAGACCTGAGACCTGTAGGAATGTGCAACGTGAGTCAGGATCAGAGTCTTTGGAGAGGGCTGGTGTCTTTTCTTTCTCCTTCTTTCTTTCCAGATCTGCTGTGGTTCTGGACTAACAATAAGAGCATTGTGTAGACCTGCAGGACCAAAGCGGTCTCTGTTATTCTATTGTTCTTTTCTTCTTGGCCTGCTCACTCCTATTTTTCTCGCAACCCCTGAAATGATGTTTGTCAGTCAGGATGAAATATGACACATTGGTTTTTGGTGTTTTCCTCCCCCTCCCCCTTCTTAACCAGACTTTTAATAATTGCAAACACATGACGTTTTGACACAAGGTTGACCACACACTTTGCATGTTGTTTTCTGCTTTATATTATTTTCCATATGGCATACTTCAATGAGTTTCATTAGAGACCACAGGCAATATTGCCTGTATAATAATAATAATCTATCGTGTATATCCACATGTCTTGGCTCTACATTGCTTGTAAATACGATCCAAAATATAGAAAGACTTGGACTACAGAGTTGTTTTCAAGTTTGAAATGCACAGACAGAATAAGTGAGGAGCTATAAAAAGCCTTGTACATCAACAAAAGCATATTCATATCCTCAATTTAAAAGTCAATAAATAAAGAATAAAGGGCAGCAGTTCCTCTAAATAAACCCGGCCTAAATGAAAAACAATTGAAACTGAGGTATTGGATGTCTGAGAAGTCCCTTGGGTCAAGAGAGGAAACAGATTTTTTCTTTGTGTTAAGGCCTGCTTTGTTTCCTGCCTCTGTTAGGCCGGTTCTTGATTACTGTAACTGACTGACCGCTACGTGGCTTTCTGGCGCACTTCCTTACTTGACATCCATCTGGATACTGGTTTAATCCACCTTGGTTTATAGCTAACAGTGGTTAGCTGTGAAGTTGAGATAGCGATGCATTGTGGGAATGATATAGCATTTTCCATCCTCACTTTTGCATTCAGACACGTCTATGTTGACTATTGTATTGTGCGGTTGACTGAAAAAATATTGGCTGCCAAAAACAAGACATCTACCTTCATCTTTTGTAAATTTATGGACATAAGAATGATATTTAGGTGTGTCTCTCTTCAGGATAATTAAACTTTCCCTTCATTGTAAAACCACAGAGATGGTTTTCCTCCAAACCAAAACTTTTGTAGGCATCTATTTTCCCATCAACTCTTGAGTCTGACAAGTAGAATTTCACTTGCATCCTTACAAAACTTTGTCAGTTGTATGTTTTAATGCCTGCCAGTTTGAACACTGAAGCGAGTTTAGACCATTGGATGTGTATTATGTTGAACTAATGCCTGATATATTGTTTGTGACACACGAACACTCATACAGACAATAGCTTGCACATCACGTGAAGATCGCGCGCAGAGACGAGCGCAAAAAATCATTGTCAACACTGTCCTGCGATTTTATCACTAAAGCAGCTTGGAAACTAAACCGTTACAGCATAGATTTAACTACCTTTGAAGTTACTATAAACCACAGCTTCATAATTAATAGAGTATGACTAATTCATACACACAATCACTCTCTCATTAATGCATTCAAGTAAATGAAATTCTACTGTCATTTTCATCAACGAATAAAAACGAGACGAAAATGTCAGGGAGGGACGATTAGGGAAGAGAACCAGTCAGAACTGATGTCCTGTGTAACAAATGCGCACATTTGAGTTGTAACCATAGACTGTATAAAAATATGGACGTAGTGTCTGTGACGTCACCCATAGGATTCTGCAGAGCAGTTTTGAAGCGTAAAGTAGGGTTGAGCTGGCCGTTGACATCTTGGCAGCGGGTCATCAGCCGTCACTCCCGGATAACAGAAAATGGGCAAAGAGGCGGGACGTGTGCGGAGCTGAGGTGACGCGTGACTAACAAACAACAGATAAATGGCTGCCCACCTGCCACTCAAAGTGGCCACGCCCTGAATTATGCAGAACTTTAAGGCTTTATATAGTGTAAATGAATGAGTTATAAAAAATTCACCCCCTCACAGTTATCATGAAGGGCAAAATTACCCTTATAGACCAAAACTAGAATTTGTACCAGGCTGTAAACATGTTTTTTTATGCTGTAAAGTTGGGCATTTTAACCTGGGGCTCAATGAGATTCTGCTCCTTTCTGGAGCCTGTCCCTAGTGGCCAGTCGATGAACTGCAGTTTAAGTCACTTCTGTATTGGCTTCAAGAGAGACAGCGGGAGGTTGCCGCTTGGTTGTAACCTTATACAGTCTTATGGTTTTAACGTGCAGATCTAACGGCTGGAAAACACGGAGCTGTTGAGCTTCTCCAGGCTCACACATCTCCAATGCACGCTTCAGAGCGGCTCAATCAATGAATAGCACACATTTATATCATGCAATTGTTTATGAATTAATGCTGATGAACAAGGACAATGTTTACTTTACGATGTGTATATAGTTTTAGATGGTTTTTACAATGCATATTTGATCTCCCTCATCTGAACTTGAAAGAGCAGCTGCAACTGCAATAGTAAAGCATTTCAAAATAAGAGTCCCGGTGTATTCCGAGCTTGTTTATAATTAAAAGTCACGCATTATATATTCGTTTTTGGTTAAATAATAAACTGTATTTAATTTCATTCCCATTTAATTCATAGTCAGGAGGAAAGACCAGTATTTGACACATATTCAGTATCAGCGTTATAACAGTTACATAAAACCATAAAAATCTCCATTACTTAAATAAAAAAATAAAAAAATAAATACCAAGTTATAAAAACTATATTGATGTTTAAAAAAAAAAAAGTTAATTGAGCTCTCTTTCGTGTATTTTTAAATGTCAAAAACACAATGATGTCACAATGTCAGTTAAAGTAACAGTCGGTTATGTAACGCTTAAATGCTCAATTAATGCATTACAATTTAATAAACTCATTAGATTTTAGTCTACTGTAGATTTAGGAGACTAATATCTTTTGATATTTAGTCGACTAAAACTAGTCTAAAACTAAAAACAATTCAGGTGACTAAAGATTAAAACTAAATGGCATTTTAGTCAAAAGACTATGACTAAAACTAAATCAAAATTTTCTGTCAAAATGAACACTGCTGTTTATATCAAAGCTATACACTTTTATCCCAGTTCTTCTGTGTTAATATGAATATTTGTAACAGAAATAACAATACTGTGTGGTTTTGAAAAGACTGTTCGCGAACGCAGATTTGATTGTTCCGATGTGATTTTGTCAAAGATTTAATGTCCCTGTAAAGGTAATTCTGAGTTTTGTTTCTAAACCCATTATAAATGTTAGAAATGTATTTTTGAAACACATTACAAAGACTGTGAACTGTGAAGTACTGAATTAAGAAGTTAGACCGTTAAACAGTTTTTCACCATTGCTGTGTTCTGGATTTTTTGGCGGCGCTAAAACGGCGGCTCTATGACGCACTGGAGCCACTGAGCATTTGGTGTTTGAATTGAGATCATGATCTTTTAGCGATTTAATCGTGCAGCTCTAAAATAGCTATTGAATGGCTTTTAATTCATTACTAACCACAAGAGCTCAAGGGTTCTACCTGAGAAGTTTATATGGTTATCATTCCCTTTCTGAGTGCTTAGTCCCCTGTATTATCTATCTTTATCTACAGTATCTCACCCAGAATTTTAATATCATGAATCCCTATGTGTTGATAGTTTTAGCATCGATATCTTGATGTGCACTTCCGCAATAATCACATTGCAGGATATGCGATGTCAAGTAAGGATCGTAGTTGATCCGTGATCCGTACGGGTGAGCTGCACCCCGGTTCAGAACGCATGTGATTGGTGGATTAATTGCAAAGTTTGACCATCTTAGAGTGAGTGCATCATTTGCATGCGTTTTTAAGTCTAAGTCAGGCATCAAGCGCAAAAGGCCTCGCACGCTTTTTTCTGTGAAATTCTGTGCATTCATCTTAAAGGGACATCAGCCTAATGTACCCGCAGCTGTTTGTGTCACCAGAGGCGATCAAACAACAACAGAGAAAGAGAAAATGACTCTTGTAGCTTTAACAGAGATAAAATGTACTAATTATATCAGTTATATTTCATTTATACAGTGAAGACTGTTATTTTACTTTGATTATTCAATTTCTGTTCATGAATACTGCTAGATTTACCTGAAAAACATAAAGCACTGCTTATTTCACTTGTATCTTTCTTCTATTGTATATATGCTTGTAATTTGTTTATAATTTTTCTATGCAGATTCACTCCCCTACAAAATCTTCCCAATTATTCTAGCATGATTAATTATTTTCAAATAGAGATATTCAAATCATCTGGGGAAATTGTCTTCATATCACAGAAAAACAAAATATCACAATGTAAGTTTTTTTTAAATATTGTGCAGTCCTAGTTTACAGTACCTGCTAAAAGACAAGCTCTTGTTGGCTGTAAATTAAGAATATTGGCGGAGATACAGCCCTAGTGATTAGCCCGAACACAGTCATCAGGTATAAGATATCAGCAGGATTTTTAGCTTTGACAGTGAGGTACGGCATTGTGCAGCAGGGACATTGCTTGTCTGACTGGGTCACACTTCTACTAATGCTTTTTTAATGAAGCAATTCATCACTTCTCTTTGTTTTTCTCTTAATATGTGGTCTCTCTTTGTTCCCCCCTCCACAAACATGCTCAGGTTCACAGTGATCTGGTGGTGAGGAGACGAGCCAAGCTTGTTCCTCATCGGTATTGTGATGTGCTAGCTCATTTGACTTGGAGCCATTTTAGGTGTTCCAATGTATTTTCATTTTTTCATAAATTTTTTTTCTGTATGCGGTATGCACTAGGGCTGGATGATATGGGGGGAGATATATAATTGCAATTATTCTGGTTAAAATTCTGATTAGCAATTTAAAATGTGTTGCGATTTCAGAGTATTTAAGAATAAATACAATATCATAATAATATTTATATTTGACAGCAAACTTATTTTACAAAAATCTGCTACCTGTTAACATGCAGGCAGCCTATGCAAACGCACGTTATAAGCGTCTCAAACTCGCCGTGCTTTCAGACAAAGCAACGTTTACTACTGATCACAGAGCCGCTCTTCACTAACTGGGCATATATTTATTTAATCATAATTGCAAATAAGTCAAATTGCGATTGCGGTTCAATTTTGATTAATAACGCAGCCCCAGTATGCACCATGCAAGTGTAGGCTCAAAGAGCCGAGTTCCTCCTCCTCATCAGCCCAGCTTAGCTTTGAACTTTAAGATAATGCCCTCCATTACACACATAAACTCTACCTGTGTAAATTCCCAAGTTCCCAAACAGCCTTAAGTTAAAAACACTCTACAAGACGGAGGGTCATCAGCGTGTGCATTTAAAGACTTCACTCTAAAAAAAAGTACTGGGTGGTTTTTCATCCATTATGTTGGTCGAATATGGACAAACCCAACCGTTGGGTTTAAAAATGTAATAAAAAAATATATAAACCAACAATTGTGTTTGTCCATATTTGACCCTAACATGAGTTAAAAAACAACCCCGTATTTTTTAGATTGTTGGTTTCTGGTGAATGGTGCACTTGACTCCACCCAATCAGATTACATATATATATATATATATATATATATATATATATATATATATATATATATATATATATATATATATATATATATATATATATATATATATATATATATATATATATATATATATTTGTGTATATATTTGTGTATATAGACCGAACAGAAAATGCTTCTTCACTTCCTCTTGTCTCAGAGACACTCCGCAGTCAAAGAGATAATGTTGTTATGATTCGTATTTTATAAGGTAAACAACTTTTTTATATATGCATATGCAGACTTGCAGTATGCACTTGGCAGGAAAGGAAAATAAAAATACATTCGCTTCAGTCAACTATCTGTGCACATACTGCGGACTGAACCACTGAGTGGACCCATACACTGAAACCAACATTGTGTGTTTTGGATTACCCACAGACCCTTGATAAGCAACCCTTGGAGGTTCCTGTGATTCGGGGACAGGCGGATCTCAACCCGCCGTGGGCTTTCTAGGCTCTGACTTTGTTTTACTCAAACCAGATGTCTGTTCACCCTGCACATGACTCTATAATGAGAGCCAAACCTGAGACTCTCATTCCTTTTCTTCATGCACGGCCTGTTTTGCACAATATTCCTCCTTACATAATAATTTTGGGGCTTATTTTAAAGGACTGAGGAGGTTGTGCTCCTTTGAAGTCTTTGCACAGCCCCAGTGTGTGCTGATACTCATACTTTGACTGCACGTCTGTTTCAATAAATGTACATCCAGAGATGATAATTAAAAACTGAGATAAGTCAGACGTGTCTTTAAAGCTGCAAGGTGTGCTCATTTTATCGCCGCAGAGCTGTATTGCCCAGGGCTATAGTGTGTCGTCTTGAAATGTTCTTGAAATATTTCTGTGTAGCACAAAGTTTGCATTGTGTAACTGCTAAGTATGTATAGTTACAAGAAAATTATGGGTTAGGCAACTATACGTGTATAAACACGTCCTGCTGCAAACAAGCAGTGAAATACCAGACAGCAAAAGCAATGAAACAGTTGATTCATTGTCAGGTGGCCTAATGAAAAAAATACATTTTAGGGGTGATAGAAATAGATCCTTAAGGTATGCACTTTAAAAAAAGAAAAAAGATTGTATGAAATTTATCTTTCCATCTAATGTGGCATTACATGGCATTAACATAAATTCTGTTACACATGTTAGGATACACTTGAGGGGCACATCTGGGTTCTTCAGCTGTTCTGCTGCAATTTATCTGTAACAGGAAGGACCATAATTGTTCAACGTGAGCCTAGTTTACTATTAGGAGCGTTTGATTTCAAATCTGGTGCGTTTTTATGAAAGTCTCTTATGCTCACTCTTGTTGGTTCATAATATTCATCATTGATTTGACTGTACAGTATTGGATGAGAACTGATGATGACATCACTGTTTTCTACAGAGCTGCTTAATAGTTGAATTTACTCGGTTATTGAACAATACTGAATCATAATCAAACTGACCTCAGCTGAACACTATTTTATTTTTTAGAGGCGTTTTACAGCAGAATTGCTGACTCATAATTTATTTCAACAAAAGTACATTAAAGGGGAGATACCATAATTTATTTTTCCATGTTTAAGTGCTATAATCGGGTGCTATAATATGAGTCTACCAACACAGAAAACATGAAAAAGGACAACCCAGTAACTTTGTTTTGATAAGCTTTTTTCTACAAACATGTGAAAAAACGAGCCACTCAGATTTATCTCCCCTTCTGATGTAGGAAGGGGATCTTATAATAGTACCGCCCCTTAATCCACCCACGGCGCTGACAGACTGTTCTGTGGCATAGTTTCCGGCCTCTAGACAACAATGTCTTGTAAGCAATGCAGGTGCATTGCCTGAACGAGGGATAGTTCAAGACAGGTTTTGCTAAAAAGTTAAAGCTCAAGGATGGATCACTACCAACTATTCGTGATCCAGCTTATAGTATCCGGATCAATACTGGTCACGGCAGTAATGAAAGGGAGAACGCGCACTTTATAGTGCTTTATCTGAATTGTTTTACGTTTACCAGTTTATTAAGCACCCCTTAAAAGGCACACGGTCTATATTTGTTTACTGTTAGTTGTAAGGAGTGTTTTTGTGTAATTCGCTGTGTATGCTGATGATAACGCAAGGGAGAGGTGTTTATGGGTAAGACTTTAATGCGCACTTCTTGTACTGTGTTTTTTTTTTTTTTTACACCTTTTGTGTGTTGAACAAGAAACTTCATCAGTAAAGTTTTGGCCATCATTCGGACAAGGAGTCGGCTATGCTTGTACTTATAGTGGATAAAAGCAAGATGGCATCATAAGTTAAACCTGTAATTAAACTAAAGTATACCTGTTCTATGTCCATGCAGCATTTATTCCCTGGCTCTATAGGCATTATTGTCCGAGTCCGGTTCGAACTGAACGCAGTTAGTTTCTGACATGTTCTGTTGTTGTTGAATGAGCTCTTGAATCGCCGCCCTCATGAAAGAACAGGCCGGGAGCACCAGCTCATTAGCATTTAAAGGGACATTCACAAAAACAGCGTGTTTTTGCTCACCCTATTAAAGTGGCAATTTTTACATGCTTTAAAACATGATCTGTGGGGTATTTTGAGCTAAAACTTCACTCTAGGGACATCAGAGACTTAATTTAACATCTTGTAAAAAGGGGTATATGTTTATTACTTTAAAAAAAATATTGTATAAATATTTAGCATCTATCAGCAGGTACTGAATATAATGGTACTTGGTGTTACCAGTACTGCAGAAATGCTAGTACCGTTATTACTGACTGGTACCAGTATTACCGGTACATTTAACAGCCCTATGTGGTCCTATAGTCAAGCTTGTCTTCCAAACAAGTAGTGCCATTGCAGGCTACTTATTTCTCTTAGTTTTTATTTTACTGTAGCTTAAGTGGTCAGTGATTTAGAGCTTAAAGGCCATTTTTAACAAACTGTTCTGCTTCTGGCTTTTTATATGTTAAAAAGAAAAATGCTACCAGCAAATTTATTTCTTAGATCTCCACAGTTTCCTTGGGCTTTCTGATGCACTCAAATGCATTAATCTGAATTATCGACATTATGACATCATGTCAGTTGTTGTTGCTGCTGTTTTACTAGGCAGAATTGTTCACAGTTAAGCAGTCTGTAAATACAGCACTTTCTGACCACAGCACTCTCACCATGAAACAGTCACAAATGCCTATGTGGTCAATGATCAAATGTAAATCCATTGGCAAGCTGGCGGTCTATACAGTTTTTTCCTCTAAGTGGCAGTTTAGCGAGATGTTTTCAGCCTCCCGTCTTTATGCTGGTTTGCTTGATGATGAAATTTGATCTTTCCGACTTGACAGAAATAAACATAGAAAGTCTTCAAAGGTGATACGTGACAACTTGCATAAAGGTTTAAGCAAATCCTCCCTGCTGCAAGCAGTTTTCATTCGCTAATATCCTGATGTCCAATGCTTCCTGATTATCTTTACAGATTATGAGCATGTGTTTATCTTTGTATCTTTTTCACACCTCAGAAACATTATATGCATACACTGGTGCTCAGACATAAACTTTATAAGCTCATGTGCTTGTGTTAAGCCTGTTCCGTATCAACTCAAGACACCCAAAATCTTGCATGTGCTTACACTGCCCCTCCACAGATGTAAACATGTGCTCCATCTCTGTCTTTCCCTCTGTTTCTCTCCCTCTCCATGAGACTGTTTTACCCCCGTCACTTTACAAAGGCCCCATTGGAGTGGGAGGTAATTCCTCTTGACACTAAGGGGGCCCGGCCATCTGACCCCACGCAGGAATGCTGAAAGGACAGAAATCTCTCATAACGATATATGATTAAGTCACACAATAACTGTAAGGTATTTCTCAGGAGCTCACTGTATAATTTATGTCTCCCTCAAGTCTCTGAATCCATCAGTGTAACTTAATCACAGGAAGAAACACAGAGCTCTTTTGTTCGACGGATGGATTGATAGCCATAAACATGTTTCATATGAAGTGATTAACATGATGGGTTTTTTTTTTTTTCATCTTAGTGCTTTGTACTTTGTAATTTTAAGAATTTTCAGTTAAAATTCAGATTAAGGGAGTGGAACAAAGTGTCTGAACAAAGAGTAAAATCATACAAAACAGAGATTCATATTTGTATTATATTTTTAGATTTGAATTTGTTTATTTTGATTTATTATAATTTTTTTGTTACCTAATTTGTACATAATTTATTCTTTTTTTGTTTGTAAGCACTTTTTGTTAATGTATCTTAGTGGTCTCTATGAAATGGTCTATATATATATATGTATATAAATTTGGTATAAAAAAAATTTCATTGGGCCCTAAACATGTCATTTTTGTTAAACTTAAATTGTATATGTTTATTTATTTAAATTAATTAGACATACTTTTTGATTAATTTTTTTTTTAATTTAACCATTAAAATGGAGTCCAAAAAAAATCTAAACGGAAAAATCGGAATTAGGAAAATAATAAAACGGATTTCATAGGGCCCTATGGGAGAGGATTGCTGTCTGTAGCTCTAAAGTTCAAATGTAGTTGTAGCGTTTGAGCTCAGTGACATCAAACAGCTTCCTGGTTGGATGAGATTCCAGCCTCCCTTTAATGTTGCTCAGATAAAATGAGAATTTAAAGATGGTCCAAAAAGAAACAAATTCATGCTGGGATCACTGCGTTTTTTCCTCCCCAGCCTGCCATTTTGAAGCAAGCATTATTTTTTCAGGAAATAGCAGACATGTTACAGTTGAACAGCAGCTTGTATCTTCCTAGGGGTCAATGTATATGGAGTTGTTTTTGTAAAGCCCATCTTGATGTGGCGTCTACTCCAATGGAATATTTTGTTTAAGATTTGTGATGTTTGAGTGGATTTTTTTTAGACATGCATTCTTAGAAAAAAAGGTATACAACGCTGTCACTGGGGCATTAGACTTTCAGAAGGTTCACCTTTGTACCTGCTGAGTGCATATTAGTACCTCAAAGGTACATAGGGCTGTGACGGTGGCAGTTTTTTGCCACTGAGGTGGTCTACGGCTGTGCTGGTGAACGTGACAACTACACCACTGCGGTGGTAAAAACCTGCCACGTCACAGCCCTAATGGTACATATTAGCCTGGTCCTACCAGACTCTTGTACATGTCATTTGTTCAGAGAGTCTGGCCACTCTCCATTGACAAGCATTAACTTCCTTGAAGGCAGGTACTCTGAAGTTTAAAACTATTGGATCTGCCATAACCAATCGCTAATGTTTGGTCGTGACATGTCATCTTAAACTAGCGCACGACATCAACGTCATCGTTCTCAGCCACTCCCTCTGTTCGCTGATTTGACCGGTTAAAATTTGACCTGAGAAAACCAGAGAATAAACCGCAATCCCAGACAGAGTACTGAAGGAAAATGAAAATTGAGCGGAAGTGTGTAGGAGGGTGGAGCCAGGCTAACATATTATAACCTTTTTTAAAGATGTCATCTCTTTGTACCAGTGTCACCACCGCTTCAGATTCAATATGAGAATGCATTCGTATTTCATTCATTCGTATTTCACAGTCTGTTGTTTGTACCTCAGTAAATAATAGATGATATTTCGCTCTGTACACCAGACCTTGCTGTTCACCCACTAGATTCAATGTGAACATTAAGATGTGATGGATTCTTCATATGTGACAGATTTATTACGACACGAGAGTAAATAGTTGTGAATGTTTTTTTTGTGTGTGTCATTTTAGGTGACCTGGCCCTCTCAATCGTTATGCATGGTTAGTCTTGACAGCTCAAATGGTTTTCAGACAATTAGTCCTGTGCAGTGTTTACTACCATCAGTCAATGTGGCTTCCTTTTTACATTACTTCTGATATGTATCGCTGGTTAAGGGTTGGGGTCGCTGGTCCCTGGTGGTTATGCTCTGTTTATCAGTCATGAGAAGAAATAGGTTGGACTCACACTGACATGTTTTGTCAGTGCTTTATCAATGGACATTATTTTTTTCCCTTTATTAAAATAAATAAATAAATGCACATAAATGAGCCTATGTCCTTGTCTCCGGTTCACCACTGTTCCTTCCTTGGACCACTTTTGATTGATACTGACCACTGCAAACCACATATATTTACTTATGCATGTCTTATCAGTTGTTGAAGAAAGCTCAATAGTGTGTGTGTGACACTTTTACTCACTGGAAGTTTTTCTCTCGCCCTGTGTGACAAATGCATCAATAATTAAGCAGCTGATGAAGAGAACACAAAGCAGGCAGCAGGAGCCACCAAACATCTCCTTTCACTTTCTCTCATCCTCCTCCCTGTTCTCTGGCCATTACAGGGAAACCTTAACCCAGCATTTATTAGGTGAGCCTGCGCCCTTTGCTTCAATAACAAACAGAGCTGTCTGATCCCACGAGCCCTGGAGAACCATGAAGATAGGTGTGTGGGAAGAGACCGGGGAGTTTTGTGGTGGAAGATGGAGAGGTTAGCTTACGCTTTGTTTGTACTGGCCGCCGCTGCCCTGTTCAAGGCTTCTTTGATAACACGACCCCTCTACTGCAGGAATATCCGTCATGCGGCCCAATCTTATTTGTTCAGCTCGGAAGAGCCAGATGCTTCGTCCTCCCGGGTTCTCAAGCGACAAGAAGGAAAGGGTGTGGCTGCGAACACAGAGACCAGCCATTGTCTTCCTACAATATCTAACATTGGAACAGATATTGTGTTTTTTACAACCGCAGTAGCTGAATGCACAGTGCATCAATGCAGGCCTTTCTCTTAGAGCCCCAGACTCATGCTGTGTCCACTTTGCATTGTTTAATGACGCCTGTTGGGGGGATTCTGGCATCCCGCCACTGACCTCTGCTCTCAGCGGCCCCAAGCCCGTCAGCGCCGTTTCCATGGCAACAGGAGACACCCAACCACAATGGTTAGAAACAAACTAATGCATCATGTTGCAGTAGAACACTTGGATGAACGACACAATGGTGATCGGAGCGCAGTACCAAGCGTCTGTCATCAGGCTACATCTGAGCTGTTTTTGCTTTGTCACAGCTAATGTGGACTTGACTGTGAATATGAATGTGATACAGAGACTGTTCTCCTCCCCCCACCAGCTTCACAAGCATTGCCTCATTTAGCAGTCTTACTCCATTGCTCTGGAATGGGCTTGTATGTATTTATCTAGCAACAATAAGTTGTTAGAAATTACCAATTCACTTTGAAAAACAAATCAACTTATCTTTCTTTTAAAGTGATGACATCTTTAATTCGATTATGACTTAGTTTAGTGCATTTGAGAGAAGTACCGTCACACGTTTGCAGTCTCTTAACTAGCAAGTTAGTATAAAGGCAAAGATTCATTCCGCTTTTTTCTTTCAGCTGGTCCACCTCAGACGGTCTCACAAGACCTCTCCTGTGGATCCAATATCCTGCTTATGCAACACAGGGGTCCTCCATAATCCTCTCCCACCACTCCCATCTTCCTAAACCACATAAACCATCTTGAAATGGATGAATGTAGGGTCGACTGATGCCCGGGTGACCGTTTTGGTTTCATTGCAGATTTTTAAGCTTGCTGGAGGTCAAATGCTGTACAGACACATGCTGATTCTCCAATGCAAAACTCCATCTCACATTGCCAATCACTGCGAAGTAAAGCTAAGCTGCCTGGCTTCCAGGCGCTGTGGAGTGAGTGTTCCTGAGCTTTGGAAGTCAAACGCATCTCAAGGGAACTTTTAAGGAACTTTATATGCAGCCGGGTAGCTGCCTCTGCAAACTTAATGCTATCTATGTAGATATAAATTTTAAATTGTTGTTCAATTTAAATCTTCAGTTGATTCTTGCTGGCTTCAGCAAAGGCTAACAACTTCAAACAGTCCAAAATGTTGAATCCCCTTATTAACATAGTGGTTATTCACAAGTAAACATTTCAGCATTACCATAATCACCATAATCACAGCAGGCTAATCAGGTTTTGTAGTTCTCCAAATTGCCTTTTTCCATCATGTGCACAATCTGGAGATATTTAGTATTTGTAAATCCGATTATTCACATTGATATTATGCAGTGTTAGGCAGAGCCAAATGCCCCAGTGTTCACTCACTCACTCACAGTCAGTTGTTTGTCCATCAGTAAATAATAGATGATATTTCCCTCTGTACACCAGACCTTGCTGTTCACCCACTAGATTCAATGTGAACATTTAAGATATGATGTATTCTTCACATGTGACAGATTTATTATGACACAAGAGGGTAAATAGTTGTGAATGTTTTATCATCATTAATATCATCAATATCATCATTAACATCATCAATATCATCATTAACTAAGTTGTGGGCTGTTTTGATCCGCATGTAATGACCCTTAGCGATTCACTAACTGCTGCTTTCGTGAAGTACTGGTTTATAAGAGTCATGAGTTCAGACATCAGACATCACAACTCTCACTGTGTTCTTTGTTGCGAGCAGGAAACACTGGCACACACTCTAAAGAGATGACATCTGACAAAAAATGTATATGGATGCACACAAAGCTTTGACTAGATTTCAAAAATGGACATTTTGACAAATTGGCACTTTTGAGACCATTTTAGTCACAGTCTTAAGCTCAGAGTAACATTAGGAAGTGGTCAGGGCATACAGACGTCAGTGTGGTTCTCATCATCTGTGGTATTGCCGGATTGATTCTCTCAGTCTGTCAAATATAATCATGCCTCCTGCTGCAGGCACAAATGGCTGTTCAGTTTTCTCTAGCACATAGCTCGACCCACCCCTGATTAAACCCAAGGGGTAGATTAATTTCTCATATTGCTCAGTGTGCTTGAACTACAGCTGACAGCAAATGGTTATTTGCCTGATTCTTGCACTACGAAAATGGCAAGGTTTGCTCAGTGATATTCTGCATGTCCATCTACATCTGTGTTGTTGCATCATGAAATCTGGCATCTCTCTTTATACATCATGGTGTTATAGAGCACCTGCAGTCACCTTATGGTGCCGTCCAATTCATTAAACTCACAGGAACAGGCGGTGTGTTTTCTAGAACAATGTGTCCCGATTGCTCCCTCCTGCATTGCAGCTTTCTGTGCCTGGGGGCTGCAGGATCTATAACAGCACCAGACATTCTCCAGCAAGCAAGAAAAAAACTGAAACTGAGATGATAGGAATCGCAGTGGATCTTAAAAGCGTATAAAACCAGTTGCAAAGGATTGCAGAACTTGCATCGCAAGCCATAAATCAGCATGCCTTTCATGCACGATTAAAAAACGGGTCAAAATCTAATTTAGATGTCGTTTCTGATTTGTACATCTCAGAATTGCATAGAAAATTCACATGAAACGCTGTCTAAATATGCTTTTTGTAAGTTTCCAGGGTGTTTTTTACAACAGTAATATAACATTGAATAAAGCAGCTTAAACTAGCATTTGATCTTGATCACTGAAGATCTGCTTGTCGGTTTTATTGAGATCTAAAGATCTGCAATTTTACTCTTTGTGTGTGTGTGTGTGTGTGAGAGTGTGAGAGTGTGTGAGTGTGTGAGTGTGTGAGTGTGTGAGTGTGTGAGTGTGTGAGTGTGTGAGTGTGTGAGTGTGTGAGTGTGTGAGTGTGTGAGTGTGTGAGTGTGAGTGTGAGTTTTTTTTTTCTTTTTTTTTTCTTACCTCATTCTTTTTTTCTCCAGGAGGTGTTTTGCTTTGCAGAGATATTATTCAGCATCCCAGAGTGGATTTCTGCTGAGGTGTTATAAGCCTCCCTCCCTTGCTCTCCTTCAGTCTGCATTGGCCTACTTCCTGTGTGTTTGTGCATTTGCGGCAGAAGGTGAGGGCAGGCATCACCTTGTGTAAAATGGCATTTTGAAAAACCCACAATCCATTTTACATGAACAGGTCATGGACTTATAATTACCAACTAGTCACGGGTAGTTATTCCCTGTGGCCCTTTTTAGTTATATAATTGTCCAGAACATCCTTTTATGGTCTCTTTGTTTTTCTAACCGATGCTAACAAAGTCTGTGACCATTGCAGTTGCAGCATCCTCCATGTTTGCGGTGGAGCTGTGTGTTTTTCCCAGCGCACCATTTCTCCTGGTGATTGCAGGCTTTCCTGCATCTCGAAATGGCTGTCGTATTTCACCTTGCATGCGGTGTCGCAGCCGCCGCCCATCCCTGAAAAACCTTCCGCTCTCCAAGTCATTACAGCGACACGTTGCTGTTTCCCAGTCGAGTGGCTAAATCACTCTCACACGCTGCAGGCTGCTGGGATGAGTTATACCACCCAAGAGTGAAGGGCAACGAGAGAGTGGAAGCTGCTGGGTGATTAAGAGATTGCAGTCATTGGAACATCTAATTCTGATTCAGCTCTTTCTTTCATGCCCTCTCTGTTCTCCTTGAGTGTAGATGAGGCTGTATATCATGTCAGCGCTACTCATCTAATGAGATTGTGGGAGATAAGTTTTCCTCCCTATAAAAGCCAGATTATTTTATTCTATCACCACAAGCACTTCATGTTGGTTGCGAGTGTAATGTGCAGAGGGTGGGGAACGGAGAACCGATTCTCATTCAGTTTTCTATTCTTTTTTTTTTAATGTAAAGGGAACACAACACACAGTTTCTGCCAATCTCATGTTAATCTTGAGTACCTATAGAGTAATACTGCATCCTTCATATCTCAGAAGAGTCTTTAGTTTTATCATTTTTATAAAAGACAGATACGCTGTACCGATTCTTTCTGAAAACAGCCGAACTCGTGGAGGCATGCAGTAGGCGGAGCTAAAGAGTCACACACACACAATGCATCATGGCATTATCCCTGGATAACTTTCGATTCACTATACGCTCGTGTTGTTTACATTATATGCACTTATGTGCCGATTGCCAATAAAACAGAGATTTGAACACACTTGCAGAACTCCGTTGTCCACTGTTTCCTTAACGCAGGGTTATTTGGGAAGCTGAACAAGGTTATATTTTCCTCATTACCAAAAGCACACTTCTTTAGTGACAATGTTGATTTCATGGTATAAAAACAAAATGTCATTGCTGCCGACGGCTTCAGATGCGTGCACACGCTCATCCGTGAGAAGTGCCCATATAAGCAATTCCACCCTTTATGACATCATAGAGGACCATACTCCGAAACATGTTCGAGTGTATTTGGCACAGAAATACTTCAATATACGTCCAACTGGCCATGTTAAGCAGTGTAAAAATGTTTTATTAGAGTACAGTTCAAAGTATAAACCTGATATAACAAAATAAACTGTATATATAAAAAAATATAAAATATGCATTATTGCTATATATTTTTGTATTAAATAAATGAAATGTTATTTTAAATAAAATAAAAAACAGAAATGGAAAAAATCATATGATATCTGAACAAATTTTTATGAAACGGTAATACTTTAATTTTACCAAATTTATTTATTTACAAATTTAATTTTTTTTATGTTTAATGACTCACTCCCTCATGAATCAATTGAAGAGGTTCATTCAAAAGTGGTAGAAGAGTCATTAATTCAATTAAGATGCCAGAATCGTTCGGTTGAATCTGTAGTTGAATCTTTTAACCTCTTACTATTCCCATCCCACCGCCCGCATCACTACGGGTGGGAATTTGATTTAATAAGCTGCAGGAAGCAAACAGCCATAAACCTTGTTAAGATGAGAAATGCCACCCTGATTGAACGGGTTTGAAGTACCTGCCCTAAATCTTCACAGGAGAGGACCACGGCTCTGGAATGTCCTCTATGGATTTTGATTATTCAAAAGCAAATGTTTTGCTGAGGATTTTGACAAGTCGGCGGCTCTAATATTCCCCGGGTCAGGGAATAGAATGGCAGTTGCTGAAAAGGCTCCACATGTTCTTGGCAGTTCGGGCACTTCAGAATGGCCGCTCCACTCCAGGCCCGGCCCGCTAGCACAATGCAGGTCTGTGTGTGAGGGCAGGAAGGGGGTTTGAAGTTTTAAAGGAGTTATAATGTTGGCCTTGTCTGAGCGGAGGAAATGCCGCTCCATTCTGAATGAGTTATGGCACACAAGGCCAGACTTCGACAACGTTCTCCGCTCGGACTGTTCTACTGCCACAGCTACTTAACATATAATTTGTGACACAAAATACTTTTGACACATCTGTGAATGTTATGATAACTTATTTTCTAATCAATTTCATCTGGCATCTTTATGCCATGCAAATTAGACCGTTTACAATCCGAATGCTTGTTTGCAAAAGCCTCAGGCACAATCGTTCGGTGTTTGTCGACGCATGCGTTCTGTATTTTCCATTATATCAGATTGTGTGTTCACAGAGGTCATCCTGAGATCAAATTATGTTTTGCACCACCTGGGTTTAGAGACCAGAAATGACTGTTTTATTGACCACTAGCTATCAGGTTACCGTGCTCACTGGCGATCACTTAAAAACAAACAAGAAGCCAAAGTGAGTTTTTATTGATCGGATACAGAGCTGGTTAATCTGTTTGTGGTTGGATTGTGGGTAATAAATGTATTGGACATCTTGTATGCTGCCCACGTTAGCGTTAATGTCGACGGATTAGGATCTGTCAGATATTACATATGATCTCTTGATGTTTTTCTCATGGTTAGACAAACTCCGCTGGACAAACAAGCGGCTGGCCCTAAGTCATAAACAGGATAATTCTGTTTGTAATGCTGGTTTTAGCAACAGGGCTTCCATGTTGTCTTGGAAAGCTGCTGTCAGTTGATATGCTCTTTTATGGTGCTCTAATGTTGTATTGTGCATTTATACCATAGACAGGATCCGATCGAAATATCACACAATAGCAGTCTCAAGTGATGCACTTTCTCGCTGGTTATGTTTAGACTAGTCTGTGGTATGTTCAAAAATGGTATGTCAGGCTGCACTGTGCGCAGTCAGGTGTTTGTTTGGTGCAGTGCTGTCTCTCACGCTACCTGTGTCCTTTTTCTACTGAAATAGAATCACCTCAAATGCTCAAAACGCAATCTGACATTTGTGTATAGAGAACAGGGAGCATTGTCATGCCACTGCAAAATAAACTGGGAAATCGGCTATGCGTTTTTACTTTTGTCAGGATGTTTCTTGAAACTTACTGCAGTTTTACTTGTCTCTTCATTCGTTTTATTAAGTGTCAGGAATTACACCGATTGTGGTCCTCCATATACGAGAGTTTCTTCAACAAATGTTGACTGTCCCACAGTTGGGATGTCATTTCCACCACAATTAACAATTGCAACTAGCGACATTTTTTAATACACTTGATTGTCAAGGAGACAAAATTGCCATTAAATTATAGGCTAAGACATGTGTGAAGAAAATCAAAGTAAATATGTTTTTTGAGCATTTTATATTTGTCATTTGTCAAGTAATACAAATATATTATGTAACTATGTGTATTTAGGATGCATAAAATGCTAGCTATGAAATTAGTCGTTAAGTTTACAATGCTGTTAAACACAACACAATCTTTGAGATGTTTTGTAAATGACACTGTATTGAATTTACATGACAAAATATGCTAGATTAAATGATCTAGTAAGAGTTTGAAAAGTGTGTTTGAGGAGAGGTTATTTATATTTTCTAGAAGCCCATATAGACACTCGTATGCATGCAGTAGCTGAGATTTTTGCAACATGCCTGATTAATTTCACAGCCTCTCTTCCCATCATGAGATCAGCCATGAAACTGATCTCACATCTTGCTGTCTCTCTTCCCTGCTGTCTATCTGCTTCTGTGTTGACACATGGCTTATGTTTGCTCAGATGTGAGTCTCTCGGTTATTGCACAGTGGGCCTGTGTTCTAGTGCATGTAAGCATACATTTAAAGCACACACAATATAATGTGTGCACTTTTCTAACAGTTTCCTTTGGTCTGGAGGAATGTCTCTGTGGTTACTATAACATGAAGTGTTGAGCGCAGGTAAACCGCCGTTCACGACACAATTCAGCACTGTTCCCTCATACAAATACAGTATCATGCTGGAATTCATTATATGCCACAGCTTACTGGGTATGTGTGGTGTCCGCTCGGAGAGCGGTAATTTAATAACCTCTTTATTTGTGTAGTATTAAAAGGATGTGTGGATCTGAAGCCTCCTCGCCCCAGCTACTAAATCATCATTACGCCGACGTTGTGCTTTGAAATCTTAATGCACTTTTCAACAGTGACTGAGGGACCATCTAATGCCCTCCTCAGCACAGTGACACTTTAGGTTAGAGAAATAACACTCCAAACCCACAAAGTTTCATGTTACCCAGCCGCTGGCATGCACAAATGTGGCCACAATTAAGATGTTCATATACCGCTGGTGTGTGCGGGTCTGCTTGCGCACGAGTACCTGCAAGTTTAAAGTATGGAGAATGGTTGGATTTTTATTTTATTTTTTTTATCAGCTGTCAGACAGATCCAGTATGTGTTGGTTTTTGGGGGTGGGGTGGGGTGGGGGTTGTACTGCCCTGGTGAAAACTGCTGGGTAAGCAAAGTGTGCAGCTGAATCTTGGAATAGTTGTCAGATTGTTTAAAACACAAAATGCCTTTGTAATTAAAAAGTGTGTTTACCCTCCATAGTGTGTAGAATAGGTATTATAAATTAGGGATGCAAAATATATCAGCCATTGGTCCCATTGGTCCATATCTATTTTTTAATGGCCAGTATTGAATACATTTTTTATTTTATTTATTTTATCATTTTATTTCATTTATTCATGTATTCAATCATTCTATTTTATTTAATTTATTTATCTTAAATTATTTATATTATATGAATTATTTTATTTTATTTGCCATCCATCCATCCATTCATCATAAACTTATGTATATTTATACTTTGACAAGCAGAATGTCAGCTTTACCTTGGGGAAAAATCTGACAACCTCAAATTCAAGGACTTCCTCAAAGATACAATTATTCATAAATAAAGTAAAATTTCTTTTGGGAGGTGTTAGTGTTCGTCTTTAGTAGTTACAATTGGCTTCATAAAAAACAATAGAAGTGTATATTATGTCTTAATCTTTTTTGTTTTGTTTTGTTAAACTGTGTTAGCTCATTGCGAGAAAGAGACGCACCATCTCGGGACTCGTACCTGGCACACAAAGGCCCAGCTTACGTCAGCAGAACTGCAGCTAACCGTGGGCCCGTCAACACCCTGAGTGGGTGCGATAATGCAGGCACACAATGGGCAGACAATGGGCACCAGGCCGTTCTGTGCCCCGCTAATCTCATTTCTGCTTTCTAAGCAGCTAGTGCTATAGTCTCCTCCGAGGGAGGAGGGGGTGATCCGCCTGTCAGCTTACCTCACACACCCGTAAACATCGTCCCAAAGCTGTGAGAACATCGGCTCTGGTGGTCACCAGCCAAAATGCCTGGTTTCGTTCATTTGCTAAATTATGATTTTGAAGATGACATGTGGAGGAGAGATATAATGTCATATTCGCCCACTGGCGGCCCACAATATGGCAGAATTAAACACATCAAGCTCTGTAATTTTGTTTTTGATCATTAATTAATGCATATTAGAGCGCAGTGTTTCCCTGTTCAAAGAGACTTTAAAGTGGCTCCATAGACAGTTTTAAGAGGCCTTTTCTCTATTAAAGCCCTGCGGATATTTTATCTTTAATCAATATAGACATCTGAAAGGAGATTTGTGGAATGTTAGGAATGGAGAAAGTTGCCTGTGCATGTGAAATGGTTTCAAGGCAGTTTGGTCTTTGTTTGAGACCGATGACGGTATGTTAGATATTCCTTCAGATTTATTTGTGTTGGATATTATTAGCTTGTCTTCGACGTGCGTGCGTGCGTGTGTGTGTGTGTGTGTGTGTGTGTGTGTGTGAAGAGTCTAATGCCTCCTAAAAGCCACTTCGGTCAAAAAGGAGATAACGATACTGAGTGAATGCTCTCCGCATATAGTATACGTTCATAAAATGCTTTCACTTAAAACTAAATCCCAGCCTCAGCCCATTCTAAAGTACCAGTACTTAGGTAGAAACCTATACATTGGAGTATGTATGTTGTATAAATGTATATTCTCTCACTTTCTCTTTCTCACTCAGTTTCTGTTTTGATGATGTTGTTGTGAGACTGTAGATCTTTATGATTGGAGGACGGGTGATGATATCAGGGTCCCACCCCATACTGATGGTACGTACGGAGCGGCTCCAGTGCCAGCTGTTATCTCCAGCATGGGAATGTGACATTCTGATAAGCTCCCCTCGTGTCCTTGCACCCTGTCTCCACACTGATTTATTTATCCATGCTCTCCGATCTGTATCGTTCTCTTCTTTCTTTTACCATCTCGTTCTTTTTTCCGCAGTCATAGGACTGGATAAGATGAAAATCTGCTGCATGCAAACGTGGATCTGTAGAATGTCAATATATGCCACTCTATCTAACACATGTGGTTCCACCTAGGGATGATATACATTTTATTTATTTATTTTGTATCGGCCAGAACACATGCGTGATAAACCAACCTTAACAGTCCTTATTTTATATACAAATATTAATGTTTCAAGGTGGGTGACTGGTGATATGACATTATAATTGGTTAGTTTGGTGATATTGTCTCTTTTTTTAGTCAGCATGATGTAGGCATACGCCGGACAGACTCTTCAGGTCCTCCGCAGGAAGTGACAACCACAGAGGGCTTAATGAGGTTGTCTGTCTGTTGAGAATGAGAAGAGCAGGATGTGCCCGTCCTGTATCAATCCTTTGCCCTCTTTTCTTCATTTCTCTCTGTTCATTATTTTCCTTTGTAGCTGAATTGAGAAGTAATAAAAGTATCATTACCTGGCTAGTCACCTACTGTAGTCCTAGAAGTTAATGTTTAAAAAAACCAGACCATAGAAGCGATGTAAATGTACACTACGTGGACTAAAGTATGTGCACAACACACATATGTGGTTTCTGTCTATATATGGTGCAAAAGTCAATTTATTATGTGCAACTGAACATCAGCTGACAGCTGTTACATTTTGCCAACAACAGATTTGTTTGCTGGCTCAGTTCTCTCTGTAAGTGACAGTGCACCCTGAAAATCCTCAGCCTTGTGTATTTATTATTTATTGTGGATGTGCCACCCACTGTTTGTCTAAGTCAAGCATAAAGCTTGCTTTATTTTTACTGCACAACACAAGTGCAAAGCCATTTCTTTCTGAAAAATATCCATGAAGGAACCTTAGTCCAATTACTCACACTGAAAATTTGGTTCAGATTACTAAGTTACAATTTAAATTTGAATTTTTATTTTTAGCACCAAAAACTTCCTGTCAAAGCTTGCTGGATTAACATGCCCCCTCCGAAATCCCTGGACTGGCAGCAAAGCTGATTATTATGCCTTAGCCAATTGTAAACACAGACTGTGACGGTGTCTAAGTTCATCGAGCCTCATGGTGGAGTTTTGCATATGCGTGTGTGTGTGTGTGTGTGAGAAGTGTTTGTACTGGGTTGCCTGAAGGTGGGAGTGAGAACTGTGTGGCTGCCCAGTTCTCGGAGTGATTTGTGTGAAAATCTTGTGTTTTTTCTTCAGATCACCAGCTTTTTTCATGCTTCTGTTAGCGTCTTCACTGTCATACTTGAGTACTTTAGAGATGTTGCCTGTACTGCCAAGGGGTTCAATAGAGCAATCCATCCATCAGTCTCACAGAGAACATTTCTTGCAGATAATCACTGTATGTGAAATGTTGCTCTTCAAGCAGCTGTCATTGCAGACAAAGATTGGCTGAGGGTTTGTTTTTGTTCTCCCAGCCAATAGAGAATAAAGTTTTTTACATTTTCTTATGAAAATACGAGTGGTGCTTGCACATGCAAAAGTTGCCACCTTTGTGAGTGATTGCCAGGGCATTGCTATGCAGTGGAGAATAAGGAGAATGAGTCAATTGTTGAGCATTGCTGTGTGGTTGCTAGGGTGTTCTGTGTGGTTGCTTATGGGTTCAAGTAAAAAATAAGCTTACCTTTTAAAGGGATAGTTCACCCAAAAAGGAAAATTATGATTTACTCACCCTCAAGCCATCCTAGGTATATATGACATTCTTCTTTCAGATGAATACAATCAGAGTTAGGCTATATTAAAATATGTCCTGGGCTGGCTCTTCCAAGCATTATAATGGCAGTGAATGGCAGCCCGAAATTTGAAGACCAAAAAAGTTGGTACTGAAAATACCTGGTACTCTGTAATACCTGTACTGGCACTGCAGAAATGCTGGTACCGTCAACCTTTTTGTCCTTTTTTTTAAAAGTATCAATTGGTACCAGTAGTACCGGTACATTTGACAACACTAGATCAGAAGTTATTTAAATATATAATGAATCTTTTCTTCCCTTCTCTCTTCTCAACAAACCACATTTTTGTTCTGTACACAGTCATATTCAAATTGTGAACAACCCTTAGCACTCTCTTTATAAGCAACCCCCTAGTAATATCAATGCTTGTCTTTCCAATAATCCCCTCTGTACAGTCTGATACGCTCTAAGGATTTTAATTAGTTCATTATTAGATTTCTCTGCACCTTTTCGGTGCTAACCTGGCCATGGTATATTAGCATGAGGGAGCCTCAGTATGCCATCCTGTAATTCCTGGCCAGGGTATCTGTCTTGCCAGATGGCTGGTTGGTTTTAGACGGAGTGTTGCAGTTCATGGCACACTGGAGAGAGGAGCAGGGGACCAGACTGTAGCACAGATGGCCGTGTCCGCTCATGGCATTTGGTCTAGGGAGGGCTGGTGAGGCTGGGTGAGGTAAGGAAGTGGCACCAGTGAAACAAGCCCTAAAGACTGACAGAAGGTCAACTCGTTATTACAACCAAAAGCAGATCATCAGCTCATGTTTGCTCTTTAAGTGCAATCCTGTATGCATGCAGTATGAAACAATCAAACTTTTATAAAAGCAAAACACTTCTATATTTAGCTATATAAACATCCTGTCAAAAATTAGTTCAGTAAGCACTTGTATGTAGTTGGCAGTATGCTAGCGTTCTGTTCTGAACGTGAACACTGTTTCAATATGAGGGAAATTCTTTTTTTCTCATTTGTTGATTGTCAGAAGTAACTGGTAGAGCCGTTAAATTTAAACGTTTATTCTCATGGCAGGGGAGATTGAAGGTCACGGAGGGCTTACTCTATTAATTGCATTGAAGATGGCCAGGGCTCACATGTGATCTCAACCCTAAGTGGTCTAAATGGTAAGGAAAAATACATTTGTGTTTTAAAGGTAGGATGGAGGAGGCTGGAAATGGGGAAAAGACCTAGTTAACCTGTTAACCAGACACTTTGATGCAACCACCAGTTCTTTCCAGCTGTACCGAAAAGAAGATATGTAACAGGAACTAACAATTATCTCTGACAGCACAGGTAATCTGTAAATATAGCCAAGTTAAGCAGTTTTTTTTTGAAGAGATAATTCACCAGTAAATTAAAAGTCTTTCATAATTTACTGGAATGACATGAGGGTGAGTAAATAACGACAGAATTTTCATATTTGGGTGAACTAACCATTCAAGTTTTCATATAGTGCAAGGTTAACAAATGAGCCAGAATTTGTGGGCAGGACTCGGAAATCACGTGTTTTACAGGTTGAGGTTAAAGAGCTGATTTCTTTCTGTGGTTTGCTTTGTTAATGCTTTGCATTGTCAGTCTATTGAATAATCATCTCTTTTTTTTCCTTCTTTACCATCAAATTTTTTTTTTTTCCTATACAGTGGAGCCTTCAGACTACAACGATACATTGTCTCACATTCAGTTTTTCTTTTAAGTAAGAATATATTATGATGAAATAGCAGGAGGAAAATAAATCTTATATTTTTTCCAAATCTGCAAGCAGTCTGCTGAGCTAATTAGCTCTGCTTCTCCTCCAGCGATGTCACAGATAGCAAAATAAATTTAATTAGAACTTGTGTAAGAAAATGTGGCTCAGTATGCTAATGCCACTCATCTAGCTGTGCTGTGATCTCAAAGACTGTTTGGCTGTTGTCACAACTGAAATGTTCAAAGAAAAAGATGCATAAACCTGACTGAAACATGGATTTTAAGTGTTTTGCTGCTTGTCAGAAGTATATGATGCTTTGTTTGTTTTTTTCCTTACACAAATGTTTTTTATACATGACTGTTCAAGCTACTGATGACGCAATGTCCGTGACGTCACCTGTAGGTTTGTGAAGAACATTTTTGAAGCCTAAAGTGGGCCATTGCCATCTTGGTAGCAAGTCACCGCGCTACACTCCTGGATAACTGACAGTGGTAAAAGAGGCAGGTGTGTATAGCTGAGGTGCCTGGTTGAAACCATGCCCGCCTAGCTTTACCATAGCGGCAATCCACCTGTCACTCAAGTCGCCACACCCTTAATTATGCAGAACTTTAAGGCTTAATATAATTTAAATGGATAAATAAAATAAAAAAATCTCCCCACAGTTGTCATGACGGGCAAATTTAGCTGTATAGACCAAAACCACTTTTTGTACCAGGTTGTATTTTTTATTTATTGTTTTTCTGCTGTAAAGTTGGGCATTTTAACATGGAGGAAATACAGATGTGACTCCCTTTTGGAGCCTGTCTCTAGCGGCCAGTCAATTAATTGCAGTTTAAATCACTTCAGTGTTGGCTTCAAGAGAGGCCGCTGGATGCTTGGTCAAAAGTCTTTAAAAAAAATACTTTTAATCCGAAAGAATGCAATACCCTGTCATTTTTTTTATAAAAATGTTTTCTTCATAATATTTAATCAAAATGTGGTGTCTTTCAGTTTATGCATTGGCATAGGTCAAAATACACCCGAGGATGAGCTTGACCATAAGCCTCCACGGTGTAATCAAAAAGCCTCCTCGAATGTGAATACAAGTGGTGTTTCTTGCATTTAGGATGGAACACCCACTTTTACATTCCAACCAATTCCAATAGCATTGAAATCCAATTGTCCCAGAAGTTCACTGTATTGTATTTGTTGAATGTCCTGTTTCATGGATTGCAAGTTGGTTTTATCTTTGAAAGCAGTCTCAATGAGCCAGTTGAGCAAATTAGCTGTTAAATGACTCTGATGACTCCTCAATAATGTGTTTTTCACCAGCCGCTGTTTGTAAATGGCCTGCTGAAAGTGTTAACCAAACAATGTGCCAATTTCTAATTGGAGAAGTCCAGCTAAAAAATCTGGCTTTTGATCAAAAAAGCCAGTGTTGCATGAATGAAGGCGGCACAACTGAAGGAATTTCAACTTGAGAAAGTAAAGTTTGTGGCAGGCATCGTCGCTGGCTCTGCACCGGCTTGTAGAGTGGAGTAACCGTTGACTCCTGTTTTTCTAACAGCCAAAGAATTTCCCCTCCACTCATGCCCAGAGCAAGTCTGGCCCGAGGCCCCAGTAAACAAAACTAGACTAGGAAATGGAATCGGCTAGTTTTGATGATCTTTGTCTGTTTCACTCACTCACTTCCTCTCTTATGTAGTATAACATGACCTACTGAGCGATTCTGAGTCGGGCTGTAGAAGCCTGAAGTAGGTTAACATCCCAGTATAGTTCTAGTACAGAGCTAGGCTTTATGGGAGGAATTCCACCCCGCTGGGCGTACTCCCATTTGGTCCATTCCTGACTAAACTTACTGGGCAAGAAGAACCACCCTCCGTCTCCCAGATGTATTCAATGGAGCTTTTGTGGAATGCCCTGAACCTGTGCCATCAAATGTTGAACTGATCTACTTAGGTACCCCGCAGACTGGCAGCTTAAAGTGATAATTTGCCCCAAAAATCTAAATTCTGTCATCATTTCCTTATCATCAGTTTGACCTTCTTTTCTCAGTGGAACACTAAAGGAGTGTTTTTGTAGAAAATCATGGTTGTTATTTTCAATATAGTGAAACTGAATATGAATGCACACAATAGACCACTTTTATGATGTACAGATCACTTATTTGATCGGAGCACGATTTTATAACGCTACATAAAGAATGTGCATCAGGTTTTTTTTTTGTTGCTTTTTTATGGTTATAAAAAAAAATTGTTCTGAATCAATATCTCTATCGTAATTGTACAATGCTGTCAATGGAACTTAGCTAGTTTGATAGTAATTTACATTATGTAGCTGTTCAATGCACTGTAAATTGGTGGGATTTTATAATTAGTCTGATGAAACAAACCCCTAACCCTTGTCTGGCTATCTATTAAAGATTGAACATTGGTCTGGGGAGTCTGCTCTGTATTTTCTACTGCACAAGAGGTGTGATCAACGGGCATAATTCAAATGACAATGTACGCGATTGGAGAGTCCTTCAACCAATCAAACCACAAGAGGCGAGATCAATGGGCAACGACCCATCGCTTCTCTATCCGTCATGGGGTTAAACCTGCCAATAGCGTGCCCGGTCGATAAGCCAGTCTGTGATTGGTTCCCGCAAAAGTGTAACAGAAGCAGTAGAAATGAATATACAACCTGAAATCAAATCGCCGGCAGATCAGGCTTGGTTTAACCAGTCTACCTTAACCCCCAAGTATGAGCAATAATTATAGTGTTACTTGCCTTAGCAAAACCTCTAAAGTTTTATATAAGCTTCCTATACTCTGGTTGCAGATTTTCTATGTACAGTACCTGTCTATGTACCATCCTTTGTTTCCACCATCTTGTTTATGGTTTCCTTTATTCCTGTTCTGAAGGTGTTTTTCAAGAGACTGTTTCCTGTTAAAAGTGTGAGAGCATGTGTGAACTATCCTTGTTTTGTACGGATGAGTAGGTGACAACAGTTTTTCCACCCCATCGGCTCTCGTGGAATAACGTCAGCTGTGTAGATGGAGCCTTTTCCCAATATTCTCTCCTCAAGGAAAACCCACGCTGTGTTTCCTGATACACACTGAAATAGGCTAGCCGGGGAGGAGGAAATATGGGTTGCCGTCATAAAGCAATTATCTCCTTTAAACGCCTTAATGATTAATCAAGGGAGTTCAGCGAGAGGTTTTGATTTTCAATCTCACGTCCCTCACCATTCATGTACACCGTGGTTTCCACAGTAACGGGTTTGATTATGGAAATTGGGGAGAAGGAAGGATATGATAATGTTCTGTCAGCTTGAGTTTATTTTTGAGCCTGATGTCACACACATACACACAATCACACACTTCATCCTTCTTTTGTTCCACCAAGGAGATGTTTATTTAGTCCTGACAGCTGCTCTCTAATGGAATCGTGTCCCTTTTTATCTATTCATTCTGATGTTCATTGGTGTAGTCTGTCCTGGCCTGTCAATGTGGTGTCATTCATGTGCCTTTCTCTCTTTTCCAACTTTTTCTGCCTCCTTGCATTCAATTAGAGTCATGGTACAAGATCCTTGAAATGATCCTCACAAAGCAACTAATCATAAATGAATATTTCCCTCATCAGTATAGTGATATTCAACGTACAGTTGTCCCATAATGCTCTAGAAGTATAATTATTTTGAAGCAAAACCAGAGGAATTTTCCTCCTTCAACTTTCTATTTCCTGATTTTGTGTCATCATAACACTGATGTATACCATCATTATGTCTCTTCAAGTATTTAAAGACCACATGAATTGGCTTAGCAAGCTATTTTTTTAGCCTTTTGTACATATATTTCCTATTGAAACAGAAAGTAGGTGTTGGACATATAGGCTTTAGTCAGTAGGCTTTTGTTTTTGTCACTACCGCAATGATACTTTATGTTGCTTGTCAGAAATTGGTGGTATTAAGGGTAGGAATGGATATTGATACACATTTCTTATTTTGATTTGGTTGACGACGATCCAGCAATCCAATCAGTTCCCAATAAACAAAATCAAGTCCCGCCCTACGTTTTTTTCTTTTTGGAGAATATGTCACACAATAGGGAAGAAAAGACTAGCGCAACTTCTGTTTCATTACTGTTTCACTAAACATTTTCATGTCATGGGGGTTTAAAGGGTGGGGAAATTCAGTGTGCAATGAGGGAAATGTTAGTGTGTGACGCAAAATCTTATCATTCCCTGCACCTCTCCTGAAACTGTATCTCTTCCCCCATTTCCTGTTCTCTCCTTCCTTCAATAAAGAATGTATCTTTCATTTGAGGGTTAAGTTTGGCATGTCTGGAACTAATAGTTCCACCCTGAGTCCACCCTGCTGAAATATGTTATAAAATGATGGACGGACCAAAATAGGGACCTGAGGCACTGTACCGCATGTGACTGGAAGTGCTTTTCCTCAATGTTCTCTGTAGTTTTGGGCTCTCAGTTGGCCTCAAACTGTAGCCCAGGTGCTCAGGTGCAGGGTCTCATCCCAGCCAGCTGTTCTTCCCATTCTCCCAAGAGTTGTAGACCAATTCCTCTTGTATTGTGGAGTTGGCTCCTCATTCTCTCTTCCTCTATAGCCGGCTGCACAAACTGACTTCCTGTCATCTCCCTTCTGCTTCCTGTTTGCTCTAATGAATGGATGGTTTCCTTCAAGCTGCCTTCAGTGACGCAAGTAGTGTACGCTATCCAACCCGCCTCCTGGAAACAACTGGTCTCTTTCAGATTTGCCTCTTTTTTTTATTGTATCCCATAAAAGTTGCAGAGACAATAGCACAGCTCAGAGCTGCACAATGCTCTTTTTCACGAGCTAACAAATGTGTGTATCTTTCTTGCTATCTTCTCACATCTCAGCTGTGATACAAATGCTAATATAATTTTTTGGCAAAATCCTACTTGTCTTATCATATCCTCTATACTAATCCACTATATTTTGAGCCATATGAGAATAAAATTATCTGTAAATCTCTTTGGGTGAGATTACAACATCCTGTGCCTAGCATTTCTTAATCATTAGAGCTTGATCTATGTGTTTTTCCTGGAATCTGTGTTTTACGATATTTTCCGAAGGAAAATCCACCTAGTGGGTTTGTTAGAGAAGGCTGATATGACATCAAACTCTGCAAATGCATTTGATTTTTGTCAGGGATTTCTTTCCAAGTGATTTATTTACATTTACATTTACATTTAGGCATTTAGCAGACGCTTTTATCCAAAGCGACTTACAACATAGGAGTACAGGAAGCGATCGGTCATGAATAGGCGCAAAACGCAAAAAGTGCCTTAAATACCAAGTTTTGGATATTACATAGAATAAGCTTAAGCTAGAATAAAAGAGAAGAGTTTTTTTTATTTTATTTTTTTTTATGATAAGTGTTCACGGAAGAGATGAGTTTTTAGCCTTTTGGTCTTTTGAATGATGACAGTGATTCTGCCATCCGGATGGAGGTAGGAAGATTGTTCCACCAGCCAGGAACGGTGAATGAAAAAGTTCTGGAGAGGGATTTCATGCCTCTCTGTGATGGTACCATAAGCCTACGCTCCTTACCTGAGCGAAGGCTTCTGGTAGGCTTCTGGTAGGGAATCAAATTTATTTTTTTTAGTTTCTGAAAAATCATTCATCTCAAATTCTGTCATCGTTTACTCACCCTCATGTTGTTCCAAACCTGTGTGACTTTCTTTTGTGGAAGTCGAAATTGTCAATACAATTGAAAGTCAATAGGGTCTCATGAGTAACTCATGAGTAAATTATGACACATTTTTGGGTGAAATAACCCTTAAAGTTTCTAAAACCCACTTGTGAAAATTGCTGACAAACATTTAAGTTAAATATGCTTTCAGCTCTTCCCCGACAGATTGAAACTTTTTGATGTTTGTTGAACTGTGGGAAAGGAGAGCACAGGAGAAGGAGTGTACTTAGATGTCTTTTAATTTGACGATTTTCTGAATGCGTCAATGTTTGCCTGCCGGCGAAATACCTCAGACATCTACTTACCAACTGTGTGAGGATGACTAATGTCAAAACAACAGACTTCCTGAGCTGTTTGTGTGTTGGTTTCACATGTAGAACACTTTTAACCCCTCTTGTGCTCCCTGTCAGTGTTGTCCTTGAACTCGTTGAGGCTTCAGAGTGGCACTATAAGCACTAATCTCATCTGCTTCGTCACCATGGCACCCCGGCGTTCACAAACTTCAAGCGTGGCCTCTGTTTTTGAGGACAGCAGTCTTGCCGTCTACCGCCTGGTGATTTCTATCTCCTTACTTTTAAAGCTCTGGCGACACGCCTGGAGTTTGGATCCCTTTGCCAGGGCTTGTAATGAGATATGACAGATTTGGGGTGGGGTTTTTAGGGGAGCCGACTGAGATGCTCTCAGGGAAATGAGCAAAGTGACAGCTGGGGTGAGGAGGGGAGGAGGATTGATTTGGCCTTGAAGAGACAGCACCATTAGATTACAGACCCCTGATGTGCATGGCTACACTGGACATCAAACTGTAGGCCTTATAAATTCAGTCCAGATTATTTGTATAGCATTTTTCATAATAAATTGGTCCATGGCATGTTGTCTGTTGTCCAGGGGCCATATTCACAAAACATCTTAAGGCTAAAAGTAGCTCCTAACTTGCAAATTTAGGAGAAACTCTTATAAATAATGGGCGTGTCAGTCCTAAATTTAGGACTCTTAAATGTTTGCTCTAAGAGTATTTCACAAAGTATTTTAGCGCTAAGACTAGCTCTTAAATCTGTGAAATGTTAGGAGTAGTCAAGAGGAGTCCTAAGTCACTAAAACCAAATCACAATCATAATGGCTGTTGCGGGCCTTTCTCTCTTCCACTTCTCTTCCTGTCTACTCACTGTCCTATCATAATAAAAAGGCAAAAATGTCCAAAAATAATAAATATTGTTTATTTAATAAAAGAATAAAACCTGTGGCAGTTGTTTCAGGAGTTCACCTTTACAAATGATCGGATAGAGTAAAATAAACCTATTTGCCATGTTGTCCGAAAGAAGATTGAGTTCTCCAAGCCCAAACTCAGAGTAGGGCAGAGATTCGAGGTGGTGGAGGGATGCAGAGAACGGTAACTAGGTGTTTCACCTGTGTGTATACTGTATGTCTCCTCTCAGGCTGATTAGATAGTGCTTCTCCCTTTATAAAACATAATTTGTCGCTTGAATTCTGCTGATAATTAGCTGAACATATACTTGTTTAATTATTGACACTTAGCCTACTTTTTTAAATCTTTATTTGAATATGGCAACATGATACGTTGTACAATATTTCTATCGCTGACTGAGACTCCTCCCCCATCAGCCAATCACTGTGGGCATAGTTAGTAAGCGTGATGACATAATCCATAGCAACAAGGTCAACCCCGCCCTTACTCTTAGCTTAAGACTTCTTTCTGATCTTTAGTAAAAGTTGCTCTCAGCAGCGTTGTGAATAGTTTTTAAGAGAAAACTCTTAGCTAAGAACTTTTACTGCTATTTAGGAGAACTCTTAGTGATAAGAGAAAATGTTTTGTGAAAACGGCCCCAGGTCTATTATTGATTTTATTTTTTAAATACAAGTTATGCAGTGAATCGAATAACCTCTTCTGTGATGAACATGTTTTTAATTTCTTAATTGATGAACATTGAAGAAAGCACAGGCTGAAACGTCTGCTCTTTGGTCTGAAATCAAAGATATATTTTTGATAGAGCATTGCTTTGATCTAATTGCATGGTTTTCAGTGTGCGGACAATTTTTTGCTATTTAATTTCTGAATGAAAAATAATTTTGATATTTTTGGGAGGCATTAAGTCAGAAATGTGAGTTTGGTACAACTGTACTGATATCAAAAAATATATATAAACATAATTAGATTATTTTATAATTTTTTCTTATTATTTATCATAGTATGACATCATAGAGGAGACATTTTTGACCAAATGTTTTGACCTTTTATGACAATAATTGTCATGTGGTGTGACTCTAAAAACGTAATGATCTTTATAAATTATTCCTGACATTTGTGTGTATAAATATATATAAAAAAATACTTTTTACCTTGATATTTATAGAAGAAAAAAAAAATGTTTTCAAGATTATTATAATTTTTTTTTTGAAAACTAGATTTGGTCTTTAAAGATTTTTCCTCTTCTTTATTGCAGTCTCTCTTATTGTCATTGACCCATATGTCATCAACATGCAGTGTTTGTCTTCCCAAGATTATCTTTCAGTCCTTTGTCCAGTGCCAGCTTGTCGGTCAATCTGTTTGGCTCACTCCCGCCCTTCCTTTTAGTTAGAGGCAGTATAATCAATAATGCATGGCTGTGTAATACCCTGACTGAGCAGATATCTCAGCAGGTAGCTGTGATGATTGTTGTTTGGGGACCAGCAGGTATTACTCATCACTGTGTTTGGTTCTGTCTAATGAAGGTCCCAGCCAGCACTTTGCAGAGTGCTCGCCAACAGCTGTGTCGCAATGAAGACTGCCATGTAGCCATGAAATTAGATCATTATATATTGCTTGTTCAGCAAATGCACACTCAAGGAGGCTTGGGTCAATGCTGTCTGATTACTCTGAGATCGTTTAATCTTTTGTGTCGCCTTAATGTTTATGACATGCTCAGCTAACTTCTAAAACAAACAGGTCATTTTGAATCAAGGTCAGTTGTCCTTATTTGTTCATTCAGACGAAAAAAGTGCTCTTCAAACGAATCACTGAAGTTTTTTTTTTGTGGTGCCTGCAGTCACACATCTATCTATCTATCTATCTATCTATCTATCTATCTATCTATCTATCTATCTGTCTGTCTGTCTGTCTGTCTGTCTGTCTGTCTGTCTTATTCTATATTAGATTTACATTTATATATATATATATTTATAAATAGTAGGGGTGTAATATATCGTTAATCGATATATTGCGATATAAAAATGTGACTATGTGTATCGTTGATCTAAAATCCCAAAAATGTAATAAAAGCAACAAAAAAATAACTCATTGAATGTCCAATCCAAGCCTTCTGAAGATACACGATAGCTTTATTTGATGAACAGATTTACCCCACGTGCATACTGTAGTAAACACAGACGTTCAAATGATTGCGTGACGTGCAAAAACAACATGAGAGTGAGTAAATACAGAATTCAAATTTTTGGATGAGTGTTTACAGTTTGAGTAGTCATTTTGACACGCTTTCTTGCGATTAGAACTGTGAAGGATTGCATTGATCATCTGAAGCACGCGCGCTGGAACGGCGCAAACATTATTCTTATATGTGTAGTGCTTTAATAGAGGGAGAGGCAGAACATAGCGAGTACGGGGAGAGAATGCTGCCTGCATTGACAGTGCGAATAATGTGTGAGAGAAAAAAATTAACGTTTACAGAGTTTCAGTGACATTACTACATCAAATGACTATATGTTGAATATAATAATAATGCAATGGGGTACTATTTGTGGGTCCTGATAATAATACTCTAATAATATTATTTTAATAATAAAAAAGTTATAATAATAAACCCTCTTTATTTTGGTGATACATATCATATCGCGAGTTCAGTATTGCGTTTTATATCAAATCGTGTCACAAGTGTATCGCTACCCCAGTAATAGCCTATTAATGTATAATATATAACATATAACATTTATTATACACATTTATTATACCTTCTAAAAAAAATAGCATATTGTGATAAAAGTTCATTATTTTCCATAATGTAATGATACAAATTAAACTTTCATATATTTTAGATTCATTGCACACCAACTGAAATATTTCAGGTTTTTTATTGTTTTCATACTGATGATTTTGGCATACAGCTCATGAAAACCCAAAATTCCTATCTAAAAAAATGTGCATATCATGAAAAGGTTCTCTAAACGAGCTATTAACCTAATCATCTGAATCAACTAATTAACTCTTAAACACCTGCAAAAAGATTCCTGAGGCTTTTAAAAACTCCCAGCCTGGTTCATTACTCAAAACCGCAATCATGGTTAAGACTGCCGACCTGACTGCTGTCCAGAAGGCCATCATTGACACCCTCAAGCGAGACGGTAAGACACAGAAAGAAATTTCTGAACGAATAGGCTGTTCCCAGAGTGATGTATCTAGGAACGTCAGTGGGAACTCTTTGGGACGGAAAAAGTGGCAAAAAACGCTGCACAACGAGAGGAGGTGACCGGACCCTGAGGAAGATTGTGGAGAAGGACCGATTCCAGACCTTGGGGGACCTGCGGAAGCAGTGGACTGAGTCTGGAGTAGAAACATCCAGAGCCACCGTGCACAGGTGTGTGCAGGAAATGGGCTACAGGTGCCGCATTCCCCAGGTCAAGCCACTTTTGAACCAGAAACAGCGGCAGAAGCGCCTGACCTGGGCTACAGAGAAGCAGCACTGGACTGTCGCTCAATTTTTGCATGTCATTCAGAAATCAAGGTGCCAGAGTCTGGAGGAAGACTGGGGAGAAGGAAATGCCAAAATGACTGAAGTCCAGTGTCAAGTACCCACAGTCAGTGATGGTCTGGGGTGCCATGTCAGCTGCTGGTGTTGGTCCACTGTGTTTTATCAAGGGAAGGGTCAATGCAGCTAGCTATCAGGAGATTTTGGGGCACTTCATGCTTCCATCTGCTGAAAAGCTTTATGGAGATGAAGATTACCTGCTCACAGTGCCAAAACTACTGGTAAATGGTTTACTGACCATGGTATTACTGTGCTCAATTGGCCTGCCAACTCTCCTGACCTGAACCCCATAGAGAATCTGTGGGATATTGTGAAGAGAAAGTTGAGAGACGCAAGACCCAACACTCTGGATGAGCTTAACGCCGCTATCGAAGCATCCTGGGCCTCCATAACAGCTCAGCAGTGCCACAGGCTGATTGCCTCTATGCCACGCCGCATTGAAGCAGTCATTTCTGCAAAAGGATTCCTGACCAAGTATTGAGTGCATAACTGAACATAATTATTTGAAGGTTGACTTTTTTTGTTTTAAAAACACTTTTCTTTTATTGGTCGGATGAAATATGCTAATTTTTTGAGATAGGAATTTTGTGTTTTCATGAGCTGTATGCCAAAATCATCAGTATTAAAACAATAAAAGACCTGAAATATTTCAGTTGGTGTGCAATGAATCTAAAATATATGAAAGTTTAATTTGTATTATTACATTATGGAAAATAATGAACTTTTATCACAATATGCACATTTTTTGAGAAGGACCTGTATTATGTATTCATGCTGTAAATTATATATTATAATTTTTAAATGATAAATCAGTTATATAAATTATATTTTAAATGTGTGTATTGTGTGACTATCCAAGCCTTTGTACTTATGTGGAGTATGCCCAGGAACCAAGTGAATGTTTGAGGGACATGCTATACTTGGAATTTTTATATTATTAATTAATAATTTATAGTGTGCAAAAAAATGTCCAGTCAGCCTGTGGTGGTGGTTATTGAGCTAAAGAGCATTTTTGAGTAGAATATTTTTAGCTTTCCAAGGTTTTCTGTTACTGAGTATATGTTGTGTATTCTTTTCACTAAAGGATTTTCCCGTATAGATCAGCAGGATGGCCAGAGAATTGGTAGCACAGTGTTTCTCAGACTCGGGAAACATTTTATGAGCCCTAGAGACAAATGTAGAACATCTGACTTGAGTTTCCCTGTGAGTGTGGTTAGATTATTCTCTTCCTGCTGTTGATGACGGTGATGATGGTGTTTACTGCTCGTCTTATAAAGAGGGGTGAATATCACTTACGTTTCAACTGATCCTGAGTTAATTAGTCATGTTGCTTGTTCTAGCTTGTATTGCATTTAGCACATTAAACTTTTATATTACTGTTTTACTTTTCCAGTAGAGTCTTGCTTAATGTGCTGTCATTAGATCTATCCTCAGTTTCTTTCCCTAGCCCGACACAGCCCTGTTGGCTTCATGCCCTTCACCTAACCAGTCACCTAAGGGCTAAAAGCCTTGACAGCGAAGAGGGTTTGGTTTACACATAGACATGCATGAACACATATACAACCACAATGATCAGTGTCACTCCACCACTGTGATCTAGACGCTTAAATCAATTCAAAATGGCAAAAGTGTGCTTGTCTGCACATTATCATGCTCTTCTCCGTCATTTGGTTATCATTTGTTGAATTACTGCTATCATGATAAATAGAAAATAATTGTGATTATAATGCTATGATTGCCGAAAGAGTATTTAAAAACAGAATTTAACAGGAATATTGTCCAATTTTATTTTATTTTGTTGTATTTTAATTTATTTTAATGTTTTTCATGCATCTGTAATGTATTTTATTCATATTTAAAGGTAGGGTAGGTAAGAATTGGTTAAACTTTTTTTTCCAAATTTGTTTCAACTTTCTTTATATGTCAATACATAATTAAAATGTAAGTACTTTGAAAAAAAAGGATAAAATTTGAGTATCTGTAGACCTCTCATAACTGTTTTAAAGACAGCTCATTATTTCCATTCACTCCACCTTCTCCCTTCAGGGCTCTTTTCAAAGCCACACCCCCAAAACACACGAACGCGCTACGCCGACCGCTCAGCTGGAAGACGCATTAAGGAAGACGCATTACACTGCAAGCGTGTCGTGAGTGTGGCGTTTCTGTTGCGTGTCAGCTGTGTGGCGTTTTCCATGTTTTTGCACACTAGAAGCGTGTATGACGCGGAGCTGGTACTGCTAGGTGACGTACAGGGAAGGCCTGCTATACTTCATGTATACAGAGGAGTTCGTGCAAGAGGGCGGGCAACTAGGTTCCAAGGAAGCAGAGGTGCGCGCATGTGGCCAGGTCCAGTAGCAAAAGGGGTGGTACCCATGGTAGCGAGAGAGAGTGACAGTCGCACAAGCCAATCTTTTTTATACTCTCTTTTTCAGACTACTTACATTTTAATTATGTATTGACATATATAAAGAAAGTTTAAACAAATTTGGACAAAAATGTTTTAGATAATTCTTACCTACCCTAGCTTTACATTTTTACATTTTGGGGTTTGAAAACCCCTAGTTTTCTTTGTGTCTCGATAAAAAATAAACGATAAGCTCATAATTTAATTATTAATATCATGAAGGCCTGACTGGTTTATTGACCATGTTGTGTCTGTGCGTGTTTGGAGATGATTTTTGCTTAAATTACAGGGCTCCTTTTGAGAGGCATTACGATGTGGCACTGACTCATTTCACATCATCCAAAATTATATGGAGTGTAAATTACACGTGACAGTGGTATTGTCACATGTTGGCATGTCAGACTAGGGCTTAAGGGGTTGCCTTGTGATATAGAATCATCACAATGAGAAGTGGGAAAAGCCCACTTTTGTCCAACTTTGTTGTGTTTGACTTGACTGAGACACAGAGGCTGTGGAAATCCCACCTCTGTCTGATGTCAGAGTGAAAGTGTGCTCTCAGCGCAAAAGCACAATAGAGTCGGGACAGCTGGGTATCATAGCCCCGGGACTGTCACACCCCACTGGTCTCTTCTCTTCTCCGGGCTGGAAAATTTAGAACATATGGAGGCAAAAGTCATCAGATTTCTCTACAGCAGGAAATGCAAAGGTACTTTTGATTCTGTCCTTTTCAGTTTGCTTTCTCGTCACTCGAAACACTGGTTTGACAGCTAACGCAAGACTTGGCATAAATACATCAAATGAAATGTGATCCTGCAGCTGTAAACAATGGAGTAGGTGCTAGTTTATGGTCTGTCCTGTTTGGATGAAGTATTCTGCATTGCTTTGAATAGTTAAACTGCTTTATGGCAGCACTTGCTCCTAACCTAGATGGCTTTGCTGTATTGTATTATGTTTTTTTTTTTTTAATTGGAGCTTTATTATGCAGGGCAAGTATCCATAGATCCAGAGTTCCCAAGAGCTCACATTAACATCATAATTCAATATTTCAATTGGCTGTCGGGATTGTGCGGAGTAAATTAATTTGGAGCCATGCTTGAGTGCTCCACGGATGTTGGACAGGGAGAGAGAGAGAGAGAGAGAGAGAGAGAGAGAGAGAGAGATATGCAACAGAAATGAAAAGTGATAAGCTTGGATAAACTCTCTGAAGATGTGTGTTTGCATGATGGAGCTCTGTAAAAAGATCTCTTCATCCTATGTATTGTTCTCCAGTCTCCTGAGAGCGTTTTAAATGTACTTATTAATGATGATCATGAAGCCTATTCTCTGAAAGGTTCGTTTTTTTTCGCATAGAAGATTGAAATGTGTCTCCGACAGCTATTTTCGACTGTTTTGAGTAACTAGGTTAGAGCAGCATAGACACTAGATTGTAAAATGTAGGTGAAGGAGTTTTTTCTGCCTGGATCAAGAGTATGATCACGTTTTAGATGATGTAGTGAGCAGTCCCAGATGAAATATGCACGTTTTCTGCATGTCCATCGAGTTTTCATTGCATATTAATGGTAAAAAGCAAGTTTTGAATTTGCAACATTTGCAAACGGTGCCAAAAATGAACTTGCATTCATAGAGGGTGAGTTTACCAGGCCATTTGCATATTTCCTTTACCGTGTGTGCATTTTATAAAGAAATGCATGTTCTCTGTTACAAAGATTAAGTTAGTGGCTTTTAGTTATCATTGGTCAGTTATCGTTTTGGTGGCTTATGTGAGAAATATTCCACATTTGTTTCTCCACATGGAGTTTTAGAGAAAAACTAAAAACTTGAGGCTTTCTAGATTAATTTATAAGTAATATAATTTCCTTTTAGGAAAAAGATGCAAACGTTGATCACATAGTGTCCATGCTTTCTATTCATAAAAAGAATCCTGAAAAGATGTATCAATTTCCACAAAAATATTAAGCAGCACTTGTCTTGAGCACCAAAAATCAGCATATTAGAATGATTACTGAAGGATCATGTGACACTGAAGTAATGGCTGATGAAAATTTGGCTTTGCCATCACAGGAATAAATTAACAGTAAATTACTGTTTAAATAAATGCAGCTTTGGTGAAGTGTTTACAAAGTGTGTAGAATAGCAATGATGCAATTTTCATCATTTGTACAAAATTAACCATTGATTCTAAGCACATTTATGCATAACCAGAGTGTGAAGTACTGAATTAACTCTGCTTCCTCTTCTTCTTCTTTTTCTTTGGTTGACAGAGATCCGAGCCCAGTTGGTGGAGCAGCTTAAGTGTTTGGACCAACAATGTGAGATCCGCGTGCAGCTCCTGCAGGATCTGCAGGACTTCTTCCGCAAGAAGGCAGAGATCGAAATGGACTACTCCCGCAACCTAGAGAAACTAGCCGAGAGGTTCCTGGCCAAGACACGCTACACAAAGGACCCTCAATTTAAGTAAGAGAACATTTGGCTAGTGAAAATCATAGTCTGGTGATCCATGCCGTTACCTGGGCGCAGTTTGAAATCAATATGTTTATCCAGCCACCACCCCCCCCCTCTCTCTCTCACACTTCTGTTTACATAAGAGCTGTTTTGCAGTGAAAGTCGAGACTGTTGAGTAAACTCTCACCAGGGTCACGTGATGTTCAGGCAACACTTCATTTTCTGCTTTTTCAAGATAAATGTATTAACCTTCCGTAAGCACTCATAACAGTCAAATTTTAGCACGTAGGCTTAAACAGAGTCTCCTTGTGCGTCAGGATGATGATGAACCAGCTTCAGACCATGTAAATACAGTAAGTCTTTTGAGGCTTTCACAAGACCCTGCTGTTATATAAGAGGCTTGTCTCACATCTCTGATTAGATAGCAGTGGGGATTTTGATCGTGGAATAAAGTCAAGTATTTTCTTCGAAGTCCTTGGTTCTGCTCCAGTGACCCATACTTGATCCCAATACTGTAGTGGTTAGAGTTATTATGCCATATTACAAAGAAACAGCTGGTGTGACGTTAAGGAAAGCAAGCAAAGTGGAGCGTTAATCTTCTTACCCAAGATATAAATGTTTATATTATATGGTCTGCAATATTAGCTTATTATGCTAATTGTATTGTTTAGTGTGAAACAAAACAGCCTTTTGAATGTTCTTGATATTATTTTCATACTTAGAGCTTGACTTGGAACAGGTTTACAAGGCTTTTTATAGCTCGGTTGCGTAGAACGGCAAGTGGCAATTATGCTGAGGACCTGGCATTAAATGAATGAAGGTTTCCCGATACCAACTAGCTACGAGAATGATGCAGTCGTTATGACAGGATATGCTGCGGAAGAGCCTATTAATCAGTGTTATACACTGTAAGCAGACGCTGTGGTCAGACGCTTGGATCCTGGTGGATTCAGTGGTATAAATAACATGCTAGAAAGAAGTAACCAACTACCATAAAGCTTTAAATATACGTCCCTACCCTGGATTATGTGTGAGCTATGGCTGAAAGAATCAGGATGTAGTCTGCATGTCTTGTTAATTGAATAAGTGTGTGATGAGAACCTTTATGATACTAACAATAACATCTTTCCCTTGTCTACAACAAGCTTCCCTACCATTATGAAGCAAAATATTTGCTTACATTAACATTTATGAAGCTGCTTTTGTAACTTCCAACGGTCCTTATTTGTGGTGACACATTGTCATCCGTTTGTGCTTGCTGTGTAAATAAGCTGGAATGGATTTAAGTTGTATTCCTGGGTCTAGTATGCATACCTCAACAGGTTTCTTTCTGGCAGTTTTGCCCCTGGCACTATTTTGACATAGGGGATATCCAGTGCTTGAACTTTTTCATTCTTTCATTGTTTCTTTCATTTTCCACCTTGTCATGTGCTTCTCTTTGCTCCTTCCACTTTTCCCTCTCTGTCTTTCACGTTATTTTGTTCTTTGTATTTTCACTTGACTCCTCAGCTCCCAATATAATGGTTTGGCATGCTGGAGGCTTCATGTCTGGGAAAGTCAACATACGGCTCTGACAGCTACTAGAAATAATCAATAGTTAGCACACATGTTTTTTGAGTGCGGTTTTGTGTGACAGCTCTGTGTCCTATCAGGCCATGGTTCTGACGAGACCCTGTGTACTTTAGACCCTGAGAGAGGCTCAGTTTCAAATGGAGACGTACATACTGCAGTGGGAGGGGTGGATGTATAGCACAATATTCTTCATTTTTGGTCAAAACAATATAATATAGTATAGAAAGAATATTTAGAAATGACTAAAAAAAATATATATATATAAAAAAAAATATATATATATATATATATATATATATATATATATTAATAAATACTATATATATATATATATTAATAAATACTATATATCTACTAATAATCTACTATTGCTTTTAAATAATAATAATAATAATAATAATAATAATAATAATAATACAACTTTTTACTAACCATTATCTACATAGTACATTTATCAAAAATAAACAAATAATAATTTTATGGAAAATTACTAATAAAAAATACAGAAATAATTAGACAATTAATGAATAATATTTTAATACCTGTAATTAAAATAATATTTCTATCAACACTAACAACAACAATAATATATATTATTAAATACAAATATATTATCTTATTTTTATTCATAAATATATTGTTACCGTTAATATATTATTAATACAAATGTATAATTTGAATGATTATGATAATGAACCGTTATCTACATTTTAATTAAACAAATATGAATGGATGGATGGATGGATGTTTTTTTTTTTTTATGGTTTTAAGTTTTGTTTTCTTAAACATCATGCATTTTTGCACACTTTTGCTTGCATTTCCTCCCTGAGAACTCGTTTCTTCATTTAATCTTAATTTATTTTGCTTGCTTCCTGATTTCTTCGTATCTTCCTCATTTTTCTTTCACATTAAGGCCTGCATTATAACTTCTCGCTCATCGAACACCCCTCGCTACACAAAGTCTACAATAACCCGATGATTGATTTAGTTGGATTGCGCCCTGATCCAACTGACCCCCGCTGAGATAGATTTTCGAATTGGCTCGTGATCTCATCCAGTCTAAATACCATTCCCTGCCCTCCGTGGGTCCCCTGAGCCCCTGGAATCCAGCTCCCAACATCTGCATGTTTAACAGGCGAAGGCAACATCTGGGACGATGATGCCACGAAGGAATTTGAGGTATTTTCCGGCCCCGCTCCACCAGAAGAACGTAGCTGTCGGTGAGGCCCTGACCTACAAATTAAGGGGCATCTATGGGGATCGTTTGGAGACCCCTGATATACTGCTTGTGTTCAGCTCAGTACCTTCCATTCTACCAGTTAAGGGTCAAAAGGCTCCTCTATGTGTGCTATGACTGTGTGCGTCATTTGTTCAGCAAGCCAGCGGGAGGCCCGATGACGAGACGCTCGGCAATGAAAGGACCGCATGGTTAAGAAACACGTGGTCTGGAATGATAACGCCATGGTGTACTGACCTAATTTCTAGCATGCCTGATTTTCTGCAAATGGTCTCAGTTGATACAAAGAAGCAACTGAAACTGACCACAACGTCTTGACTCATGACGAATAAGAAGGGTGGTGGTTAAACTGGTACCACAGATGAACGGTGTGTCACATGCTTAATGGTCTACCCTGCTGATACAAGATTACACTAAAAACTAGTTCTCAACTTTTCTCTTCTACCTCAGGAGGTTGAGAAGTCAACATAATGGACAGCAGTGATTTCATCATTTCAAGTTTTTAAAACATCGTCATATGGTTTTACCTCACTTCCTAATGTCTTGGAAACCATCAATGTTATTGTGCCTTTCCAGAGTCCCTTAGGAGTGTCCAGTCCTGCACCTGGAAGGCCACATTCCAGATCCAACTAGATCCAAAACACCGGCTGGAAGTTTCTAGGAATGTGTCCGAAAATCACCCCTAAACTCTTACCGTGTGTCCGAGCGCAGTGTTTTTAAAACGCCAGCAGCGTGATGACACGCAGATCATCTATTTCACTCTGAACGCTAAGTGCTTGCAGGGTTTTTTTTACCAGTCGCCGGGAGTTGAAGAATGTTCTAAAAATGTGATGTGTTTTAAAAAAAATTACATTTTGGTTGTTAATGTCTCCTTGTATCCCTTTTATTTAAGGAAAAATTCATTGCACCCTTAAAGTTTTTTAATGAGCTTTTCACCTTGTGAGCACGTGCTCCTTGAAAATAAGCGTCAAGCCCTATGTCTCCTCAAATAGTGCACTTCCTGTACAGAAGGGTATAGGAGTGATTTCAGACACAGGCCTAGAATAGCTGGTTCAGATCCGTTTACTTGAGGTTGGAATGAAACTCTGCAGTAAAGTGGCCCTTCAGAAGCACGGTTGGACACCCCTGTCTGACCAATGAACTCACCTCATTAGACCTCCATGTACAAGTGTTGTAATGTTGCCTGTTCTGCAGTATCCAGTGTCACAATACCTCCCAGCACATTTGTAAGGAGTTTTTGGTTAGTTTGACTAGAGGAAGTGAGTCTGTCTGGTCTGGTGTGTTTGCTTGAACTTTATAAATGTGTGACGGTTAGAGAACGCATGCAGGGCATGTTTCATTTCCTCTTCATTCTGACTAGCTTGACTGATGTCTTCCCAATGTCATGTCTTGACAGAAACCAAGGCCTTGTAAAACACTTCTCACCAGAGTGAAGAATTCCCCTCAACACCTTCTCATGTACCTTCCAAACAAGACTGAGGGAATGAATCAGACACAGTTTTCACAGTTTACAGTAGATACAAATTACAGTAAAAATTGTAACATTGAAATATTCTACTTAAAAATAACTGTTTTCTATTTTAATATAGTTTAAAATGCTATTTATTCTTGTGATGGGAGAGCTGAATTTTCAGTAGCTTTTTAATATTTTTGTGGAAACCATGATACATTATTTTCAGGATTCTTTGATGAATAGAAAGCTCAAAAGAACACTATTTATTATAAATAACTTTTGTATTATTATAAATGTATTTTACTGTCACTTTTGATAAATTTAATGCCTTCCAAAAAAAATAAGTCTTACTGACCTCAAACTTTTGAACGATATATAAAATGGTGTATATAAAATTATTATTAATTATTATTGTATTTATTCATGTTTTTCCTTCAAGTATTGTCTTTAAAGGGTACATTACACACACAGTTAATCTTGAGTACCTATAGAGTAGTACTGCATCCTTCATATCTCAGAAGAGTCTTTAGTTTTTTTCAGATTTATAAAAGACAGATAGTGACCAGGAACAAACACACTTGCAGAACTCTGTTGCTGCTCTGGAAAAACAAACTGCATCCACTGTTTCCTTAACGCTGGGTTATTTGAGAAGCTTAAAAAGGTTAACTTTCCCTCACAACCAGAAACACACTTCTTTAGTGGCATTGTTGATTTCGTGGTCTGAAAACAAAATGACAAATCTTTCTCGATCAAGTCCTGTGCAGCGCTGCCGACAGCTTCCATAACCGAACGAAGCTCGTTGATGGGCGCACTCTTGCTCTCGCTCTGGTTGATGTGCCCAAACAAGGAATTCTGCCCTTTATGATGTCATGCAGGGCCATACTCAAAATAAACTTTCCAAAACTTGTTCGAATCCCGAAGGAGTGTATTTGGCACAGAAATACTCATTCATACATGCAACTCGTTTTATTTAAAAAATGTTGGCTAGGTTTAACATGAGAATCCAACTCTTTAACAGTGTAAACACGTCAGAATGCATGAAATCCCCCTTAAATAGTCCATGCGTACATTCAAGACCTCTCGTTTTTCTTTGTGAAGTGATATCTTCAATCAATTCCCATCAGTCCAAATGTCAAGAATTCCTTCATAGTCTTCATTTTTTTTAAAATTCTTTACATGCCACCATGTCACGTCCCTCATGTATGTCACCTAAGAATTAGCCCTTCTTGGCTTTGCAGAGTGTTACTTTGGTGAAAGACCGGCTCTGTCTGCGATGACCTTGCTGTTAATTGGGCGATTCCTCCGCTCATGTGACCTCGGCTTTTTCACGGCCTTCCAGAAATGACCCGGAGCTCCCTCGTCTGAATGCCCATTTAAGAACCCTTTCCATCAGCCAAGGGGCCATGCTAATCACATCAACATCCCTTTTGTATGTTTCTCAAGAGGAATTGTGTTTCTCCTGGGACTCCATCTTATGTGGTTCAGCATGTGTTTTGCTTCTTTGCATATGAAAAAGTAAATTAGTGTGTTTAAGAGATTTTAGGGTGTTTCTCAGGGCTGTCAATGGTTTCAGTTATTCAATCATTAGATTGTTGGTTTCAATTCTATATTCTTAATTTATACACAATTCAGAATTGCAGAGATTTAACGATTTGTTTTGTTTGTATATTCTTGTGTTCTCATGTTCATCATGTGTGTCAATTACTGTTCACATCACATTTTGGCACACATCTCAGTTGTTTACCATCGGGAACTTACCTTCTTTGAACCCTTGTTTTGCAAGACCTTTATTTTTGCTGCATGCTCGAACCGGTTTCATTCTACCGTTTCCCAAATGTTGCTTTATACCAACATGTTGTGCGATTCTTGGCAGAGCAACATCAAGATCTCATTCCACTCTTTACCTCAGCCATAGCCTCCAAACATCCAAATGCAATTATTTCTGCTACAGTTCTTAACCGCTGTTGTTTGGATGGGGAAAAAGGGTGTCTGGGAAAGTTTGTGCAAAGAACAGTTATTGGTGACAGTGGTGTGCACACCTAAATGCTTTGAGCTATAATTGTTTAGTTGCATTTAGTTGGATTGTTACCCAAGTACCGGTTTTTATTAATAAGTAGGCCTGCTCGAAAGTGAGTTGCACTTTTGTCTGGTCCCTAAAGGCGCCATCTCAACATAATAAAAACTATTTAAGTGACTGATTCTTTGGCAGAAACTTCAGTAATGTTCACAGTGGTATTCCAATGAAGTTAGCCTGCTGCTAAGCTAATGGCTTATCCAAAGGTTAGCATTTGTTTTTGTGACCCCCACTTTAAAAGTAGAAAATCTTGAACAGACATTAAATACAAAACAGTAATGCCTGAGGGTTTTGAACAGAGCTAATGCTAAGCTGAAATGTAAAGCTCATCTGTAGAAATACATTGTCTGTCTAATGACAACAGTATATTTGGTCTTTTTTTCTGATCCCATCATCAAACGAGTTACATGGGCATTGATGAAATAAGATGAACCCAGTCCTTTTCACAACACTGACAGATGTTGAGCAGGAGAACAGGCTGTGATGTACCTCCGCAGAGCCCCCTGCTGAGCTCTGAACGCTGGCTGATTTCCCTTCTCTTTGAACTTGTTGGGAGTGTCTGTCTAAAGTCTTGTCGGCAGGCAAACCAGAGGGAATGTCCTGTACAGAGAGACAGGGTCCCTGTCGAGTTATATGATTAGTCCAATGTGCTTTTCAACAAGAAGGACTGTGTCAGACAAGTGTTAATACATCTGTACCCCCCCAACCCCCATCAGTAGTGCCTGGTTTCAGCACAGAATATGTAGGCATTGATGAAATAACTATTAATCAATTATTATTATTATTATGTTAAAAAGGTGCAGCTGATGCTTAGCTGTGTGCTGTATATGATTTGTGCATTTGAGCATATTCTGCACAAACAATTATTATTATTATTATTATTTTTTGGAAAGCTTGGTATTACCATGATTTTGTCATGGACAATTGGAAATAACATGTTGTTAGTTTGGGGTCGATAAGATCTTGTAATGTTTTTGAAGTCTTGTGCTCACCAAGACTGTGTATTTAATAGAAGAATGTATATCATAAGACTGTATTGTATTGTCAAAAATACAGGAAAAGTAACATTGTGGAATATTAGAATTTAAAACAACTTTTATTTATATATTTATCTATTTTTAATATTTTTTAAGTGTAATTTATTATATTGAAAATGTAAATATAGCAAAGCTGGATTTTCAACAGCTGTTACTCCAGTCTTCAGAGTCACATGATCCTTCAGAAATCATTTTAATAGGCTGATATGGTGCTCAAGAAACATTCTGTGATATTACCAATTAAAAAAAAACGTTGTGATCCTTAATATTTTTTGTGGGAAAACCATGACACTTTTGCCCTTGCCAGTCACATGTTGTTTAGCCCTTAAATTTACACGTTTGCATAATGCTGATGGATAAAGTTGCTGGTTGTTTGCTTAGATGTGATAAATGGGGGTTAGATCGTTTTAGTTCTCACAGATGCTCAGTGCTTGAGTTAACTGCTGGACCAAGGTCATGTGTTAGCTGTTCCTCTGTAAACAGAGAGTCTGTAAAACATTAACAGCCAGCCGGATGCTTTCTGTGAGCTCTTTAGATGCAGTCTTTCTTGTTTCATCTCTCTCTTCAGACTTGTCTGGTTTGAAGAAACTTCAGGTTCTGCCCCACCCATTAAGAGGCATTTTGGCAGCAGGGAACTGGCCCCACCTCATGGGCTTCTACGGGACAGTCAGCATCAGCTGTCTCCTCTGGCATGCACAGACCGCTGTGTCCATCCCTCCAGCATATGCCTGGAGTAACGCAGGGCTTAGCAGAATTCCTCTTTGACGTGACATCCATTGCTGTATAGTCCATGAGTTACCTCCACACAGAGGGCAACAGGTTTATCAGGAGAGATCTATACGCACATGTGCCCTTCTTAACCATAGCAGGACTGCATGTGTTAGGGTAACCTTTAACATCAAGGGCACATTCCTGATTGGAGAACGTCCATTGACAGGATATATCTGTAACGATGATGTGTAAGTCTCAAGGGCTGATTTGTAGTGAGAAAGTGACCTGAAGTTAATCATTTTCAGAATCAGTTGGCAGTTTTTATCACCCAAGTGCAACTTTATGCAAATGAGCAGTGTATATTATATACACCAGCACCTGACCCAAGTTCATTTAATCATAAAATACTATTGTTTTGCATTTTGTTAATAATTGCAGTTACTAATAATAGTACGTTTGTTTATTGGAAATTCAACAGTGAAGCGCTGAGCTTGAATTGATATTACAATAGTACGACAACAATAATGTGCAAAAACCTAATTTTTAAAAGGAACATTTTAATATTCCACTCTTATTAAATATACTATTGTTATTCTATATCATACTGAACTAAAAGTAGCACGTTTCCATAAAATCATGTCTATGTTTTAATTGATAATTTAATAGTGTCTCTCATTTAAACTAAAGGAGCATCAGACTGTCCATTTTAGTTTTTTATTTAAAACACAGATTCAGCTATTCATTAGCATCATAAATCAAAAGTCCCAATTTTAACATTAAAATGATATGATTATTTTCAAAATGATTTTTACATTTAGTGTGTGTATTAAACATTTTGAATCTTGGTAAAGTTGAAATTATGGTTTCTATGATTCCTTTTGATTATGTATCACAATTGAATCGTTGAAAGAGAAAATATTTGCAACTACGGGATAATATAATAAATCATCTTTTACAATTATTTATTTTTTGTTTGTTTCAACTTATCCTGCTGCTCTCTCTTCTCTAATGAATGATAATAAATGCGTTTTTCTTTGCTGTTCTCTGCAGGAAAGAGCAGAATGTCTTGTCTCCAGTCAACTGCTGGAACCTTCTCTTGACTCAGGTGAAGAGAGAGAGTCGAGACCATGCCACTCTCAGCGATCTATACCTCAACAACATCATCCCACGCTTCGCCCAGATCAGCGAGGACTCAGGGCGCCTCTTCAAAAAGGTGACATTTGAGACGCGTTCGACAACAATCCAGCACAGGACTGCAAACACAAGGAGAATTAATAGGGAGCAAACAATAGAGGGTAACGAGGGAAGACAGGTGGGGGAAATTAACCAATAATCAGGAAACAAAGTGGACGGGGTTAGACAATAGACATGAGAGCACATGGGACAAAGAAACGCAGGACAAGCCATGTGCTTACACCAAACATGACATGAACATGCAGCTAATGAGAACTCATAAGCTGCATGTTCACACAAAACAGGACAACATGAAAGCACGCAGCTAGTGAAGTGCGAATGCTCATTCCGTGCGCTCACAAAAAAAAAAAAAAACACGCAGAGTGAATGTCTGAACCCTGTTAGGGGTATAAAAGCTTAGACCCAGAGACCAGTAGTGAATAATGAAGACAAATAGTTAGGAGTGCAATTAATTAAAGAAAAATTTTAAGACTCCTAGGCATTCAGGACTGGTACTGCATTTTCAACCCCAACACAAAACCGAAACAAAACTCACAAGGACAGAAGAGCACGCAGCTCGAGCATGCTCAAAACTGCACACTCACACAAGATAAGACAAACAATACAGGAGTGTCAGGGCTCTGTAACAAACCAAGAGTAAGCTAGACCGAAGTGACGGAACCCTGACAGTATGGTTCATAACCTCCTTGTGTGGGTTCCAACTGCTCTTTAAAGCTGATATTGAGATGATTATAATATAAAATCTCAAGCTAAAATTCTGTATCAGTCAGGTGAGGTTATTAGATGTGAGAGAGTATCCAGCCTTTGGTGTCTCATTCCTCTTGGCTTGTCTAGACTGGTTAGACAGGAAAGAATGTTCACTATCTTGACCCAGAGCTGTGAAAGAGACGCTTTCTGATCCACTCGTTTCCTGTCTCCATCGGTTCTCCAGGTGAATCCAGTTCACAGAGTCAAATCTAGCTTTGTTTAGTGAGAAGATGAGGGAACTTCCAAAGCTGATCTTCTTAAAACAAGCATAGTTAAGAGATGTCCCCATCAGGCCATCAGTTGAATTTTGGTACTTTATAAGAAGCTAATTTTTAATAATTGTCCATTTGATAAGACCTCTTGGTGTCAACTATGTGTAATTTAAGGTTCAATGTAAGATTGTGCTCTAAACGTTTCTAGAAATTTTAAATCAAGAGGGAGAAAAGACTTGCTTAATTTTTAACACCCCTATATATCTAGCGGCAAGAGTCTCTCAGACCCCAATCAGCACTTCTTTTTCTCTGGCTGTCTCTTTGTCTGTTCCTCAGTTCCCGTGAGAGAGAAATGAGCCTCCCTATCAACATTCTTCTCAACTCTCTGGCTCTCTCTCTCCTGTAGTTTAGCTCACCCGGCCCTCCATGCTGCAGGAATAACAGGCCTTTAATTGAACGCTCCCGGCCGGCCTCTCTCTGGAGGCTTCCTGGGAATCGCTGAAGTCGGTGCGATTAAACTTACCCCACATCCTTGTGTTGCACACTCCCCACCTGTCTTAAAAGCTCTACGACATGCTGGAGAAATTCTGCATTCTAAATGCAAATGCAGTCAAGGGAGCCTTGTCCGGAGGAGGTTTACGGCTTTATTGAACCACAAGAGCAGACACACAATAAAGGAAAACACTGTAGAAAGAGTAGTGTGGAAGTGAAATCCTGTCCCCTTCTTTAGTGCCTGATCAGAAATGTACTTTCTGTAGTTTTTATTTAATTTGATCACTTTTAGCTTCAGTAAAATAATGTGATATGTGATTGATATTAATTAACTAGATAGATTTGTATAAATAGATTGTCATTGTACCATCTTTTACCAATTGAAATCTGGTGGCAAATAGTGGAGATTCACAATATATTGGTAATATAATGGTAATCTCATATTACACATTAAATTAAAGCTGCATGCAGCGTTGAAAGTGGCCTCGCAAAACAGTGAATAGTGGGTCATGCATTTAAGCGGGTAAATATAGGAGAAATATGGTAAAGTCACTTCGATGTGCCACACTTCCTGTTGTCAGCTGGTGGCGCTTTGATTATAACTGAATATTTGCGCCTAGATGTCTTCAGGCCAGGACTATTATGAAACATGTGAAGTTTAAGGCAGAGTTGACATTGTATGCTTGAGTTACAACAACTTAATGTTTCGTGACGTAAATCGCATACATGAGCACTTAGCCACGTGTTGTGAGATTTAACGTTTCTAGCATGTTTGGTACTTTGTGGCATATTTAAATGTGTTTCTGGGAGTGAATTGCATTTTAAAGCATGCCATTTCCTGTTTCCAGAAGGTGGCGCTATGACTAACTAAACATTGCCATGTAGATGTCTTCAGGCCAGGACTATTAACAAATGTGAAGTTTGGGGCAGGTCAGACATTGTATGCCTGACTTACAACAGCTTCCTGTTTCATGGCGAAACATCGAACTTTGTCAGGCCGCTACAGACACGCCCTTCAGCGAATTCTCAAGATCTTCACAATTTAACATCGCAAAGGCCTTATGATTAGACTGTACTTGTACATGAACTGTAGCGTGAACGGTGGCGCTATCGAGTAAATTGATATCAGAAGTAAATTGTCCTCCCTCCATACATACATACATACATCCATACATCCAAATTCTCTTGTAACATTTACTTGATTATGCTTGACTAGTTTTTAGTGTTTTAATTTTTTTCGTTTTTTTAGACAAAAATGTGTAGAATTTTAATATCGACCATTCATTGGTAATCGTCCATAATGTAAAAATAATTAGCGGCTTATCTGTATCAGTCAGAATTTTAATACTGGTGCATAGAAGTGTTTGGTAAAGTTCTTTGGAAACTCATTTAGCAGCACTAGTGTTGCCACTACAGAGTGCACTACTAAATGAGCAATGACAAATATACACATGCATATATGTATTTATGAAAAACAGACATCCTATAAGGATAATTTTTATCCTAATTTCATGTGTTTAGTTGTCTAATATATAATGTGAATGAAAGTCTTTCTCGTTATTAGGAAAAGGCCCTAAACTGTGGAATATTGACTTTTCTTTAGACTCCAATAACCAACAAACAGACTGCATTTTATTGCTGAAGTAGCTCGATCACTAAATACGAGCAGAATGTTTCTACATAGCATTTTGAATTAAGACAAAGTTTCATCAGTTGAATCGCATGCTCTTGATTTTTGGAGGGAATTAGAAGCAGAGGCACTGTTGATAGGAACAATCCTTTGACTTGTGACGGTAACAGTAAACCAATCCTCTCACAAACACCCCAAATTGATGTTTCTGTGACAGATTTGTGCAGAACCAAAACCAATCTCCTGCCAGGCTCACGGACAAATGTGTGATCTTTTTCATTTAACAAGTGCATCTTGTCATTAAGGCTCATAAATCCATGTCCTCCCATCCCAAAGTCTCTCCTCTGTTGCCCAACAGATTTATAGAGCTCTTCATGGAAAATCAATAGTTTACTCCCATTTTTGGGGTTCTTTTTGTGTGTTGTCTTTGGAGTGTGTCTCCAAGCAGATGGAAGAAGGCAGCTCTGCCTGGTCTGACCGCACTCCTGAAGATCTATTTCACCGCAGGAGTGTTATGCTGCTTAGAGGGGAAGTGTTATATGTGTCTGTGAGCAACGGAGCAAGAGAGAGGAAGGCAAAATGGAGGGGAATATAGCCTAGGCCCAACAATCCTAATAGAAAGAGCAGGCTGAATAAATCCATCAAATTCTCCTTATTGGACTGATCTGAATAGGGATGTGTCACGGGGTGTTTGACTAGTCATCCGACAACCAACAGGGCAGGCGGGAGCCAGCAACCCGATGCACGTGTTTCCCCCAGCAGGTCCGTAAGCACAAATGAGCTTAAAGATGTGAGCTGGGGAGACCAAATGCTTCTGAGCTATCTCCCACACCTTCAATTTAACACATGATAGGGAAATGTAAAAAAAAAGTCAAGTCACCTTTATTTATATAGAGCTTTATACAATACAGATTGTTTCAAAGCAACTTTACAGGGATAACAGGAAAATTATGCATTTCGTCTTGGCTTGGGGTTTATGAATACCTGGAATATTGAGATTATGGTTGCTAATTATGTGTACTTGTGATTATATTAGGAAAAGATTAGCAGCAATTGTTTTCTTCTCCCTCTATCTTCGGTCCCCACTGACGAATAGATTCACTTTTTAGTTCTAAGGCATTAAGGCAATTAAATATTTGGAAATTGTCCCAAACTTTTAAACAAAATGTGCTTTACTCACGGGTCATCACATGCCAAAAATATTCTAAATGTATAATTTGCTTCTTTATACCTTAATGCATTAAAGATTGTTTTTTAATGGGACCTTTTACCATAAAACAATAAAGAGTAATTTTGGTAATAATAAAATAAATAAAATAATAAAAAAGTTACAGTAATAATAAAAATGCTATAATAAAAGTAATATAAAACATAAATTATACTGTATATTAGTTTATATGACACATTAATTTATATTTAATCATTATTTTGATGTTAGTTTATGTAAATTTAATATATATTCTCTCTCTCTCTCTCTCTCTCTCTCTCTCTCTCTCTCTCTCTCTCTCTCTCTCTCTCTCACTATGTATGTATATACTGTATGACGACGCAACATAAAGGTATATTGTCTTGCCATTATTCATTATTTTACTTTTGATAGACTTCCTCAAACATGCTTAGAGAGATGTGGCAAGCATCTTCACTCAGTCACTTCATTCCCTGCTCTGAATCTGGGCGTTCTTGTGCTTTCTCGCATATTACTCAGTCCATTGCCTCCAAATACAACACATCAGACCTCCATTACAAATGACTCCCCAAAGGGGATCTCCTAGAGGACGCCTCCCCATTGCCTACTCATCCATCTCAGTTTTCAAAGGGTTAAAATTAACTCCAGTCTGTCCATCATTGACAACAGGAAGGAGTTGTGTGACTGCACAATGCTTGTTTGTGAAGATTGACAGATCGACTGTTTGTGAATACTTTCTCAAATCACTATCCAAAAACACCCATAAACCCTCGTTCAGACCTTCAAAAACTGGAAAAACCCACAAAATTGTCAATGTGGGTAAAAGAGAAGGAGTGACTGTAAAAGCCCTCAATGAATCCTAGACATCTTCTTGGCCGGCTCTCAAGTTATCAGCCCATAGCGATTGAAGTTTGGACTTCATTTTTATGTCATGCTGTGCCAGCGTTTCCCAACTTCCTCTTATAAGACACAGCATCCACCAGATCAGCAAACCACCATTTCCATCTCACACAGAGTTTACCAGGCCTCTTTATTTTACAGTGTCTGAGAGGAAGTCTCATCAAATTCACAATTAATAGTTTCCAATTTTGGTTCAGCTGCACCTTTTTTTTTTTTACATTCATTGGAAATTGATATTTAACCGAAATTGAAAGTTTTTACATTGCTTATACACTTCAGTTTTCTTTAACAACTTTAATAGCAGTATAAAATGTAGATGCAAGTGCACAAGTGGAGGGAACTACTGTAACTTTAACTGGCGACTCTTCTAACTCAAATGGATAGTTCACCCAAAAATAAAATGATAATTTACTCATACTCATGTTGTTATGAAACCTATATGAGTTTAATTCTTCTGTGGAACTCAAAAGATGATATTGAAGAATGTTTTCATCCATAAATGAAAAGTCATCGGGATTCAAAACAACGTTGGACCCCACTGACTGTCATTGTATGGACAAAATCACATTTTTGTCGAAGAAAATCATACAGGTTTGGAACTACATGAGGGTGAGTAAATGATGATAGAATGTTCATTTTGGAGTGAACGTACATTGGTGTTTGCATCCCATTTTGAATCCATAATATAATGTATTTCAAATTAAAACGTGATATTCGACTAGAAAAAGAGGCTTTGCAGTTTTCCTTGCTCTATGAAAACATTTGTATGGCCCCCTGTATTTCCTTTTTCGATGTTCCCAATTGCCCATAAGGTTATTCCGGGCCTGTGTGCAGTGGTCCAGTATAATCTGACAGTTTGGGCAGGACTGTATTGAACTAGATGTATTCAGGGTTAGCTGGTGCTGACCTCCATTACTGAGAGGGCAGATAGGCGTCTCATCGGTCCGTCTAACAGAGACAGCCTCTGGGCTCGAGGCCCAAGAAGGATAGTCGGTTGTAATAGAGAACAGGGCACTACTGTTAATCATGATCTACACTATTATCTCCCTCTGTTTGTCTTTTACTAATGTTTTTTTCTTTTCTCTTACAGAGTAAAGAGGTGGGCCTCCAGCTGCAGGAGGATTTGATGAAGGTCCTCAACGAGTTGTACACGGTAAGATACAAACAAAGCTTAGTCGAGCGTAACAGCTTCAATCTAAAGCGATCATCTTTCTGCCACATTTCCATGTTCCATTTTCTGTTTGTATTGCTTTCTGCCTCAAACTTCAAACGGAGTGCAGGTACATTATATCGTCGTCTCTCTTTCAATATCTCTGGTTGTTTCTGTCATAGCTGCAGCTTTAAGGCATTGATTCTCTGATTCAGTCGAGTGCTTATTTTGGTCTCTTGTGATTGTATTCCAGTCAGTGTTTTTGAGGCGAGGGGTTGGCTATAGTTACTTTTTCTTCTTGTTGAAAACATTTTGAGAGCTTTTAGACCTCCTGTGTGCGGTTGTGTCCGATTTGTAGTTTTTTAAAAGGCCTAGAAGGCACCATTTGAACGCCTCCTAATGTTTATATGCCTTAAAATGGATGTTTGTATGTATGTGTACGAAATAATGTTTTACCAGACAGTCCCTGTAATTCATTAGCAAGACCGAAGGACATGAACAAGTAGTGAATGATAGTTATTATAGTGTTCAGCCAGCAATGAATAACCTGCTGGCACGCGTGTTGACTGCTTGCAGCCTACCTGAGGCTCTAAAGCAGATCTATTGCTTTTACAGTGCCAAAGAGGAGCGCTGCGAGTATGAAAGCTCTCCAAATGGTGATGATGCTCTCCGGATGGTAATGAACAGCAACAGTTGTGGGTCGGAAGTCTGGAATCCAGTCTCACCCTTAACTGACTGTAATCCTAGAAGATTTTATGATATTCCAGCTATGCTGTATGTTTTATACTCCTCAACCATCAAGTAGTTATATTTTATATTTAGTCTTTAATTATTTACTACTGCTTTACAAATTTTGACATAGACAATGTGAACAAGCTTTGTTTCCCACTATAGCACTTTCCATGATTTGCTTAATTATATTAATTATATTATATTATATAAATTGTTTATTATAACTATTTCAGTGTTTACGTTCTAGCACCAAAAAAAACCTTTCATGGCAGTTAACCTTTGTTTTAACCCTCAGTGGCAGTATGATTCCTGTTTTATAGACTTAGCTTTGCAGTATCCGTACCACCGCAGAGACCCATGTTCGCTGGCAGAGCTGAAAATAGAAGTTGTGCTTGGAAAATGCAGGGATGTTTCAGTGGATTCTAAGTAATGTTATTATCCTGCTGTATAAGGGAGTGCATCAGGGCTGCTTTCTGATACAAAGTGCAGTGTTGCACAGGGCTTCCGCACATCTTTAATTAGTGGCACAACTAAATAATTCTTAATGATTTCAGGGTTTTATTTTTACTGGGAGAAGAAATTAAATTAGAAATGCCCTTTGCACATATTTATGTATTCCTTGTTTTTGTGGGGGAGGAAGGAGTAGTTTGGGGTTTTTAGGGTGGGGTGTTCTGGGCTCAAATGTGGTAAGAGGAGAACCCGTGATATTGGCTTACTTTGAATGGTGACTGGATTCCCCCCCATACAAATCCACACATGGTCTCCTGGGAAATGACTGTAACCCATTTCAATACTCTATAAAAAGTAAGCAAATCCTTTAATTAAAGAGTTAAAGATGATGAAAATAAACCTGGCACCATTTTTAGTGACATCTGTGCTTTATATGAAGAACGGGAGGAATGAATGGAAAAGCTGATGATGATTATCTCAGCCTTTTGGACCTAAGAGGAACCTCATAGGCCCGAAAATGGTGAAAAATGTGATGAAACGTGCTTCAACAGTGGCTAGTTCAGTAGTTCACCCCAAAAATTAATTCTGTCATCCTTTTCTCACCCTCATGTCTTTCCAAACCCGTTTGACTTTCTTTCCTCTGTGGAAAATCTTTGGGTGGACTATTCCTTTAAGAATGGGAAAAGAGCTTGATGCTTCTTTGCACTTTACAAGAGCAAGAAAAGGCCATTGAGACCAGCCCACATCTATGTTTGCCAAATTCCTCTTGTAAGTGTTTCCTATTAATGATGACATTGCAAAGAGCTTACTAAATTTATTATGCCCATCATGGAGGTTGACACCCTCATGAAAGCCAGTTTAAATGGAGGGAAATGGAGTCCATTAAGTTTCTCTCTCTTATAGACAGGGAGTGATGGCTTGGTATCATCCCTCCGGTCTTGGCAGAGTGTTTGATTGCAAGCACAAGAATGGCGTCACTCTGTGACATTCCTCTCAAAGGAGCAGAAGTTTGGAATTAGATCCTCCCTTCAATCCCATTCCTAAATTTAGCATCTGCTGAATACTAACTATCAAGCTTGGTGGCGTCTTCCAATGCTTGGCAACAGATGACAAAGCCAAGGATCTTAGGATTCTCTTTGGACTTGTTAACTGTTCTTTATAGGGGTCATTTAATTTTTTCACCTGCATTCAAATGTGACTTGATGGGGTACTGGGGTAAGAATTAGTAATAAGGGTTAATGAATTGGACTCGGCAGAGTGGCTCTGCTGGAGTTTTAGTCCTTGTGATATGGATACTCGGGTAATATCCTCGGGTAATATCCTCTCTGCCTGCACAAACACATTGAGTTAAAAAGTTCTGCATGTCTGTCTGTAAGTATAATGCATAGGTGTGAGAGATTTCGGGCTTGTAGTTGTCTTTGAGTCGGTTGTGTTGTGAATAACTGCTGTTGAGGCTAAAAGGTCACCAGTTCAGATGTTTCAGTCTAATTCTTGTCTGTAGTCTATCTTTTCAAGCTGCCTTCATGAGAATGACCACCTGTAAGGATCCTTATTTAAACAAACCACCAAGACATAGATGCCAAAGATAAATATTTATACTTATGCTGAATTGTTTTTAACTGCCATCATAATTCTCTGCAAAATCCAGTTAATCTAATCTGATCACATTTAATGTACATTTCCTCTTCTTCGCTGCACAGGTAATGAAGACCTATCACATGTACAACATGGACAGCATCAATGCCGAGAGCAAGCTGAAGGATGCAGAGAAGCAAGAGGAGAAGCAGATGAGCCGCAGCGTCCGACATGAGGACAGGCAGACCCCGCGCTCACCCGACTCCCTCACCAGCATCAAGATCGAGGAGAAACATGTGCGCCGCAGCTCCGTCAAAAAGATTGAGAAGATGAAGGAGAAGGTGAGCAGCGAGATCAAAGGATTCAAATGAGAAGGGGTTAATGGAAGGAGATATCAGCGTTTCTTGGACAGTTAAAGCAGAGAATGTGGAGGAAAGGTGAACGTGGGTAGAAGAAGAATGAACAGATGGAGGGGGATTTCAGAGAAATGGGAAAGGTGATGGAGTGGGAGTTGAGAGAGAGGGGCTGAAAGGAGCTGAAACCACTGCCAGATGGTGTTGAGGGTCCTAAACCTGATCCTAGACCGCTTTAATGACCTGTTGATAGTGGTTTAACACGCATCAGATAAGTAATCTATGCTTGTCTAAATAATATTATGCTAATAAAATACATTATTCTGATTGGTCAATCACGGCATTCTGCACACAAAGAAAATTAAAATAAAATTTGTGACAACATTTAAAAGGTGTTTATAGTTGACTGACAGTTTTTATGTCCGTTCAATTAAATTAAATGAATTAATTTAAATGTATTGAAATTAAAATAATAAAATCAATCACCAGAAATTTCCATTTACATATTCTGCATTTGGGTATTTTATATTTACATATGGGTATTTTCATGCCCATTTACATATTTATTTTGTAAGTAACAGTATAACAAACAATCATTATCACAAAATTTACTTTTTTTAGGGTAAGACAAAGCTTGATATGATTGGTTAATAATGTGATTATACACTCTCGTATTCCAGGCTGCAAATTCCAGAAATTTCCAATTCGATATGGAAATCCTTAGCACTAAACGGCAGCTTAATTCATCAAAATGAATGGCTCCACCATGACTGTATACGCTGTGTTGTAGAATGTCATTTGATGATGTAATGAGATGACATGCAGTCAGGGGTCAGGCATTAGCATGTCTGGGACAGATATTGTTGTCAATTCATGTCTTTGTTCTTCTGGAGTCCTCTGGTTACCATCTCTGTCCAGTACCACCAGCTTACAGAATGATTGATGGGATCATCGCTGGGTTGTTCCAGGGCCACCTCTGTTTCCACAAGACCAACAGCAGCTCCTCTATGTGCGTCCCACTAGAGAGAGCCTGTGGTCATCCCAGCAGTATTTACAGATGGAAATCTAGTGCAGTTTGTGGTGTCAGCTCAAAAATTTCCATATTCAGGGAGGGCTAGTGTAAGCTAAACAATGTGCCATCCATCATGAACTTATGTTTGAGTTTAGCTCAAGGTTTTGTTCACTCAAAAACAAGAGGTCAGTCATTATTTACCTACACTCTTGCTGTTCCAAACCGCATATGCTTTTATTTCTTACACAAAAATTATAATATATGTTTTCCCCCATATTCCTATGACACAGGTTTGACTTTGTAAAGTTAGGTTTTGCTACAGTAGCAAACCAATGACATTTATAAGTATTGACATATTTGAGAGATTATCAGTGAAAAATTACTTAAGCTTTGGTGCCCAAAAATGTGGTACTTGTTTTGGAGCTTGACAGCTTATAATCACTATGAATCTTGATGAATCTCTGAATTGATGAATTGCTGTCTCATCCTCCTTTTTTTACCTTTTATTCTCAGCGGCAAGCAAAATACACTGAGAACAAGTTGAAAGCCATCAAGGCCAGGAACGAGTACCTTCTTGCTCTGGAGGCCACCAACAGCTGCGTCTTCAAATACTACATCCATGATCTGTCTGACCTCATAGATGTAAGTCGACCTTTATATCATCACTATAACTTAATTATAGTATATATACATACATATACAGTGTATATATACTTTAGTTAACAGTAACACTGGTTTGAACTAGTTTGCTAGGGGTTATTAAAAACTTACCAGGCATTGGTTTCTCAGTATCTGTGCTAAATATAGCACACATATATATATATATATATATATATATATATATATATATATATATATATATATATATATATATATATATATATATATATATATATATATATATATATATATATATATATATATATATATATATATATATATATAATATATATATATATATATAACTATATAAGTAATCAATTGAAGCTCTTTAATACAATAATACACTGAATATAAAGCAAAATAATGTGGGAAACATCCACAACAGTAAGACAAGACTGGACAAAGAACTAAACAAAACAGGGAGTATATACACACACAGGCTAAATGAGTGAATTTATAGAATGACAGGTGAATTGAATTATTAAGGGAACACATTAGAAAACTAGGTCACACAGTCAAACAGAAATAAAACATAAAGAAACTAAACCAAAACAGAGCATACGTTACACCCCCCTCCGGAAAGGCATGTCCTTGCATTGTTACAGTCCAACTGAGGAGGGAGGGCGGGTCCATGGGGGAGTGGGAGAGGAGCAGAGGGTGCTGGAATGATCCAGAATCCAGCTAGGAAGGAGGCCCAAGGCGGTGTTGTGGGAGGGACAACATCATGGGGATGGATGATGGAGACAGAGCCGAAGATGGTGGAGCCCTGGGCGTAGGCATTGAGCAGATGGAACCGGGCGACATCGCAGGTCCTGGTGGCCGTGACGGAGCCACAGTCATGAATGTCCAACCAGGCTGAAGTGGAGCCAGATGGAGAGTGAAGCCAGACAGAGATGTCGGGGTGGAGAGAGTGATGTTCGTCTGAGGTGGAGCCGGAGGATCGAGGCAGCCCGGGGAGACTGTAAGGCTGATGGCCGTAGGTGAAGTCAAGGGGGAAGGAGCCAAGTCGGAGAAGTCTGGATGATAGGCTGAAGTGGAATGATGAGATCAGCTGCTGGAGGGGAAGCCAGTGGACACCTTCGTCCAAGAAGAGCTGGATGCCGGAAGGTGGATCCACGCCACAGAGGGGAAGCAGAGAAGGAGGAGCCGAGGGACTGAAGGAAAACAGCGGAGACTGGGCAGAGGAATTGGCTGAAGTTTGAAGAAGAGGAGGAAATGGAGGCTGGGAGGAATCATAGGTGACACAGGAGACTTGGAGCTGGGTGGGACCAGCGAGAACAGGAGAGACAGGGTAACATTCTCTTCAATTATCCCGGGGATCGTACACTGGGAGACATGCCTTGGACTCCTCGCTTAGGCTAGAGTAGTAGAAAATGTAGAGCGAGCGGTGCGGATAGTGAGTCAGTCATGCCAAATGAATAAAGGCCAAAGAATGGACCTGCGGTAACTGAACTGCAGGCAAGTCCATGGTGACGGGGGAAGGAAAAAAGAATAAAACTTAAACTTCTGTTCTTCTGTCACGGGTGGGACCTTCACCACCCGTAAGACCTTCATTCATCTTTGGAACACAAATTAATGTTTTTGATGAAAGCTGAGAGCTCTCTGACCCCTCCATAGACAGCAAAAAACTCCATCTCAGCAATAATTAATATGCAATAATTAAATAATTCTTATTTTATAAGTATGTCTTTTCATTCTTTTTTTGCAAAAGATATGTAATTAAATTAAGTAATCAAATTACTTAACTTTTGTTAAGCAACCCATCTGAATTTGATGTATAGACAAATGACATAATGAATGTTAATGTGATAATATCAAGTGCAGTAAAACATCACGATTAATGCTTCCGGTCATGTGAGAACCAACTGGCACACTTTTTCGTACCACGGTACTTTTTTATGACCTGTGTGACCCCAAAAGTGTGTTTAAGTGTGATGCCCTGAATATGCCCATGTATAGAGTGTCCCACAATGTATTAATACCCACTGACAGTGTGCTGCCTCATCAGGCTTCTTTCTTCGTGTGTGACCCTGAAGGTAGACCTGTAGTAGCCCCCTGTGTGAGCTCCGCAAGAGGGCCCACTTGTCCCTATGTATCAGCATCAGACTTATAACAAGGCACCCATAAAGTGGTGAAATCTCCTCCTCGTATTACTCTCAATTGCGGAACACAGAGGCCCACACAACATGACGTCCTCTTTTCTGAGTGAGCATGATGAATTTAGTCTGAGCAGTCTTTCATTTGAAGCAATCAGAGCTTGGAAGTTGCAACCATGTACTTGATTAATAGCAAAAATGGGTTTCTTAAGGTGTATTAAGGGGGTGTACGAAGGACAGACTATTGTTAATAATAATAGTAATATGTTTATTTTATTTATTTTTTAGTACTAATAAAAATGTTCTTGATTGTACTTTATGTTGATTTTGGATGAAAGCCAGTTGCATAACTGTTGTTCTTGATTTTACTGCCTTTCTCAGCATAACATTTCCATTTGCAGCTTAAAATACAAACCAAATGCCCTTTTTCTTCCCCTCTCTTAGTGCTGTGACCTAGGCTACCATGCCAGCCTGAACCGTGCACTGCGTACCTACCTCTCGGCTGAGTTTAACGTTGAGACTTCCAAGCACAGTGGTCTGGAGACCATCGAAAATGCTGCAGAGAACCTGGAGGCCAACGCAGACAAACAAAGGCTCATGGAGACCTACAATAACGTCTTTTGCCCTCCAATGCGCTTCGATTTCCAGTCTCACATGGGTGATATGGTCAGTTGGTGTGATTATTATTGCTTAAGACGTGACACTGGTGAAATTAAGTAATGGAATATGCAGTGGTGGTAATTATTTTCATGCCCCAAGCAATATACCAACAGCAGAGTCACACTGTGGGTAAACAGTGACACACATACATTCTTAAGCGAGTGAGTGCAGGTTTACTGATGCCAAATGCTTTTTCTCCAATATACTGTATCAGACATCTTGATGGTATCAAGAAATCAGCTCTGCTAAATACCACTTGTTAATGCATGCTACAATGCTCAGGCTTGTCTCTCTGAGAGGATGTGCCCTGCTGTTACATGATACTCTTGCAAGACTGTCTCAATGCATGTCCAAACAAACCCAGACACCCCTAGAGGATTGAAGCATTTCTCAATCAGGTGTTGCACAGTGACAGAGGATGGACCCACAGTCTGCTGAGAACCTCTGTTGCTTCAGCCCTGTATTATTATATATTGTCATTAGACTGTCCAGTTATGATGTTAAATATTACTCTATATTAATGTGGCAAGTTGCCTGGTAACCTTATATGTCCTGTAATATATATATGGAATCACACAGAACATGTCTGAATTATATGTCTTAATATATCACACAAGGCTCTTTTAAATTATTATTATTATATATTTTTTTTAAGATGTGTCCATTTTTTTTGCCACTGCTGTCACCAAATGGTTAACACCATTTACAGCACCTATAAGCCAACAGTAAAGCTAATAAACTGTATTAATTGCCAAACAATTCTTTTGTAGTATTAATATTTATATTGTATAAATCTGTTCATTACTTCTTTTTAGTATTTTATTTTATTTTAGATGTCATTCCTGCCACTAGTGTCACAAAACCGAACAGATTTTTTTCCAAACAGGTTTTCTAAACACTGTCGTTGGTCAGTCAAATGTATATTCCTGACTCAAACTCATGCCATTGGCTGAGACAATGGTGCTGTGTTGGATTGCCAAACAAGCGATATTTTGATAGCATCACAAAGACACAGTGTGAGAGGAAGAATCTTAACATTGACACACTATAGGTCTCCTAAAAGTTCACGTTTTTAATTGGACTAGATTTTTCCTTATTAAATCAATCAACCGTGCTGTGTTGAGCTTTAAGTTGCTGTTTTTGTTTTTAGCTAACCTTGTATCAGGGTCCTGGATGTTTGTATGTGTGTGATGAACAGACCAGCTGGTTTTACCCAGTGCACATGTGCCCGTCGTGTGTTCAGCCCTCAGGGAGAGGGTGGACCACAGTGAGCAAGATGTTCCCCAGCTGTTAGGGGCAAAAAAGAGAGACAGGCAGATAAAGGCTTGCTCTGGTCACTTCGTTCTTCGGAGCACATGGGGACACTGCTGGAGATGGTTTTGCTTCAGTTCAGTTCATTCTGTTGTTCTCAATCTCTTTCTTCTCTCTTTCTCCGTCAGGTGGGACATATGTGTGCCCAGCAGCCTGTTCAGGTAGAGCTAATCCAAAGATGCCAGCAGCTACAGTCCCGCCTGTCCACACTGAAGATAGAGAATGAAGAGGTGATGCACACATGGCCAAATAAATACAAGATACTTGTATACATACTGTTACTAAAATATAGGCACTTAAACACATGCCTAAATACATAATGTAAATATAAATTTACAAGGCCTATACATTTGTACTCACTGATATTAATCTGCAATCATCTCTTCAAGAATTGTGTACACATTCATTCTTTGTTTATACATGCCTCATCTCTTGTGCTGTCATTTTAGTCAAGAACCTTTACAATTCTAAACATCTTTACACTTTATTCCACTGATTTCTATACAGTTAAAATATTTACATTTATTGGCAGACACTTTTGCATAAACAAAACCCATGATCTTGGCACTACATTCATGAAATTCAATAGATCCCTGCCCCTTGAGTATTTTGGCTAATTTGATCATATGTTAAGCTACTAATAGGAGTGTAGCTCTGTTTAACATTACCATTAAACATTTATGTTGAAATCCATCAACTGAAAATGTGAAGGAAGTCTGCTGATTCTGTCTAGACCTCTACATAAGTCACTTTAATGTGTTTTAAATGGGCTTGGTTGGGCTGGGGAGGTAGAGTTATGTTTGTTAATGGGTTAATGTTAGTGTTTCGATAAAGCATGTAATTTTCTTAAGTTTTGTTTATTTTTTATTTTTTATTTAATGTATCTTGTACACAGACCTTTGTGATTATTTAAGATACTAAACACAGAACGTTAGTTTCTCTCACACTGGAAAAAAATCTGTATTTTGGAACAAATTTACTTCATATTACGGTATATTATTTTATTTAAGTTTATCAGTCTAATCACACTGTTTCAGACTTCTTTTTCTTGTTTTAAAATATTAATCTACCAAAGTAAAGTGAGGTTTATGCTCATAAATAATATAAAAACCAATTAGCCAGTGGGATAAAACGTCTTAAGATCTTATGCAATTTTGCTCCTCAAGTACATATTACTTGTTTAAAGGATTTTTAGATATTTTTAATGGAAAAACAAAACAAAAATACCAATAAAATTTAGTGCTCTATTGTGTAGGAAATTAAATATCTTGATCGAATGATTATAGAAAGATAACTTACTGTTTCACTTTGTTTGTAATAGGTGAAGAAGACAATGGAAGCCACTCTGCAGACCATCCAGGACATGGTGACCATTGAGGACTTTGATGTGACTGACTGTTTCCACCACAGTAACTCAATGGAGTCGGTCAAGTCCACTGTGTCTGAGTCTTTCATGAGCAAACCCAGCATAGCCAAGAGACGAGCCAACCAGCAGGAGACAGAACAGTTCTACTTTACGGTAAATAAGACATAGAGGGGGAGAAACCAGTTTGTTATGAAGTCACATGGTTGAAGAAGTGGTAGGGTGGATTGGATGGTGGGGAATCTGTAGCTAGGGGCATGGAAGGACATGAAGAGAAATGGGAAAGAAAGGGTGATGAGAGGAGAGATAAGAGATTAAATGTTTGAGATACGACTTAATGTCCTTTCTTCTCTAACAGAGTCTTTTAAGGAGCCTTTGATTGAGAAGACGGCAATTAGAGGAGACTGCTGTAGTTGACTGCTCTTCATTGATCTGGCCTTGTTTGTAGACCACTGAAACAATGTTGTGTTGAAATTCTCAACAAATAACATTACTGAGGAATTTGTTCAATAGACAGATTTTACAAAATACCCAGGACGTTGTTGCAGTCACATAGCAATGCCCTGGGAGCAATTGTATGTGTACAATTTATATATATATATATAATATACTCACCTAAAGGATTATTAGGAACACCATACTTATACTGTGTTTGACCCCCTTTCGCCTTCAGAACTGCCTTAATTCTACGTGGCATTGATTCAACAAGGTGATGAAAGCATTCTTTAGAAATGTTGGCCCATACTGATAGGATAGCATGTTGCAGTTGATGGAGATTTGTGGGATGCACATCCAGGGCACGAAGCTCCCGTTCCACCACATCCCAAAGATGCTCTATTGGGTTGAGATCTGGTGACTGTGGGGGCCATTTTAGTACAGTGAACTCATTGCCATGTTCAAGAAACCAATTTGAAATGATTCAAGCTTTGTGACATGGTGCATTATCCTGCTGGAAGTACCCATCAGAGGATGGTTACATGGCGGTCATAAAGGGATGGACATGGTCAGAAACAATGCTCAGGTAGGCCGTGGCATTTAAACGATGCCCAATTGGCACTAAGAGGCCTAAAGTGTGCCAAGAAAACATCCCCCACACCATTACACCACCACCACCAGCCTGCACAGTGATAACAAAGCATGATGGATCCATGTTCTCATTCTGTTTACGCCAAATTCTGACTCTACCATCTGAAGTGTCTCAACAGAAATCGAGACTCATCAGACCAGGCAACATTTTTCCAGTCTTCAACTATCCAATTTTGGTGAGCTTGTGCAAATTGTAGTCTCTTTTTCCTATTTGTAGTGGAGATGAGTGGTACCCGGTGGGGTCTTCTGCTGTTGTAGCCCATCCGCCTCAAGGTTGTGCGTGTTGTGGCTTCACAAATGCTTTGCTGCATACCTCGGTTGTAACGAGTGGTTATTTCAGTCAAAGTTGCTCTTCTATCAGCTTGAATCAGTCGGCCCATTCTCCTCTGACCTCTAGCATCAACAAGGCATTTTCGCCCACAGGACTGCCGCATACTGGATGTTTTTCCCTTTTCACATCATTCTTAGTAAACCCTAGAAATGGTTGTGCGTGAAAATCCCAGTAACTGAGCAGATTGTGAAATATTCAAACTGGCCCGTCTGGCACCAACAACCATTTGACCAACTGGTCAAAAATGGTTTGTTGCAGTTTTATAAAATAGAAGATATTAAGGTATGTTCCTGCACAGAAATCATTTTTACTGAAATAAACCTGCTTTGAAAAATTCAAAACAAAAGTCAGAACAAAAAGATAATAAAAATATGAATTTCCATTTACTCTGGTCTAATATGACAATCAATGAATATTATCAATATGATCAATGAAGGCAAAAGATTAGCAAGCAGATTTGTTTTTTGTCACTTAATGTTATACAGGCTGTTTTAGCACATCTCCTTCATCAGATCATAACCTGATGGTTTCCTCCCCTATCCCCTATTCTCTTTATCTCCCTATGTACATTTAGTATGTCTCTTTCTCTGCCAGAAGCACTAATATTGCATTGCTCCATGTCTTGGCTATCCTTGCTGTTTCTGCATTACTGTTTTGCTGGTATGGCTGTGATATATGATTGATGATATTGTAAGCATCTGCCTGCCCAGCTCCCTCATTCGCTCCGCAGTTCAGGTTTCTCTCCATCAGTCTCCTGAACCCTCTATCTGTCTCTCCGCTGTCAGGTTTCCATCAGGTCAGGGTTCTCGCCCCCAAAGAGCCATAAGCTATTAGAGCACATAGATCCAGTGTCTCCCTGTGCTCCAGTGGATATGAAATTAATGTTTACGTCGACAAGATGTATAGTCTCAACACTACACAGCAAATTGAAAGGGGTGGAGGAAGGATCCTTTGCCAGAAAGTCGAGAAAAGGAAGGATGATTGATTGTACTGCTCACTTAATAGCTATCCAAATGAAATTTCTCGACAGTGTTTGTTCATAAGTGTTGAGATGACCCTGCAGTTGTGCTCGAGTTGAAATGTTTTATATTTACTGTTTCAGAAACTGAAGGAGTTTCTGGAGGGAAGAAACCTCATCACCAAACTACAGGCTAAACATGAACTGATCCAAAAGACTCTGGGAGAAAGTGAGTAATCTTTCTCGAGTGATGTGTGTGTGTGTGTGTTTGGGGACGTCTCAATAGGAAAAAACGAATGTCATAAATATTGTTGGTGTAATATTTTGTTTATTCAGCAGTTCATTATAGCGAAACAATATTAAGTAACTTGCATTTTAGACACAGAATCAGTTGCTTTTGCTGTGAAAATACTCCCATCCATTGTACTTCTCAAAGCAACACAGTGTTGTTTTGTTCCTTAATGAATCAGTGCTTTGAATGAATTGGTTGAGAAAATGATTCAGTGTGACTCATTCATAAAGACAGTAGCTATGCTCGGACTGAAAAGATTGAATCGATCCGATTGCGCTTGAATTTTCGATTGAATTTGATGGGGTGGTTTAGACCTGAAATAAAAAACAAACATGTAAATGCCCGAATCCAACTTTTTCTCAGTCGGATTCAAAAATACCTTGGGTACATCACAAAGCATATGTCTACATGCTGTAAGTTTATGTGCTAAAAAAGCTCCATATGCCACATGTCAGTTTCCTTTTTAGATATGTCATCAAGAGAAAAAAACGACAACTCTACTTGCGGTAACTTCAGGGAGATTATCACAGTGGTTCTGAATGCAGTGACTGGACACTGTGATTCATATGTGAATCATATTGAAACATTTAGGGTTCATATAAACAGAAATTTCAGAATTTAAAATTGGATTGGATGAAAGTGAGTGCATGTAAACATACCTAGTCACTTGTTTGCACAGGAATAAATCAGAGTATTTGAATAAATCAGTTGAGTGAATGATTCAACTGACTCGCTCATAAAGACTGTCATGAGTTTTGTTCCTGAATGAGTACATTTTTGAATGAATCAGTTGAGTGAATGATTCAACTGACTCACTCATAAGTCACGCGCTTCATTCCTGAATGAGTAAATGTTTGAATAAATCATTTGAGTGAATGATGTGCTCTTGGACCAGTACTGTAGCACTGTTCTCAACAAATCAAATCAAATTTGAGTACCGGAATTAAATGTTCTGTAATTGCCATTGGTTTGTCATTAGTCTGATGCATCCTCATTTTGATTGCTAAGTAAATGTGTGTAAAATCATACATAAATTAGTAAATTTGTTATTTCATTATTAATTAAAATTTTTTTTTTACAAGTTTATTTTATGGGTAGGTATGGGATGTTGCAGTGTCAGGCAGAGAGAGTACGGAGTTGACCGTGTGTGTGTTAACTTGAGGATGGTGCAGATGTCATCAGTCTCATTAGAGTCTGAAGCTTTAACGGCACAGTGCCGCCCTGTACTGCTGTCCTCGGGGCCATAGCGTGATCTTATCCACTCGCTTATTGGCAGGCCTGGATGGAGGAGGTCAGAGGTCATGTACCATGCTACAAGACAGAGGAAATTCATCTGTATAAAAGAGAGCACAGCGGGGAATTTTTCGCTCTGATGTACCTCCCACGTTCATTCTTCCAGACTGAACAGAAGTGTCAGCCAGTCAGTTAGGACAGCCAGTGAACAGGAAATGGAGCTGAGAGAATCAGACTGATGGCACAGATGATAACGAAGCGATAATTATGCATGATGGAGAGTGATGGTGTTGATTACTCTATCAAGGAATAACCAGCGCTTGCTGACACTAATGCAGTCAGAAAGATGCTTTAATAATTTTGATCTGAAGTAATGGTAACACTTTACAGTAAGGTTGTATTAGTTAACATTAGTTAATGCATTAGATAACATAAACTAAACTTGAACAACACTTCTGTTCAGCTTTAATTAATCTTTGTTAACTAATGTAGTTAACTAATGTTAACTAATGAACCTTATTGTAAAGTTTTACCGAAGTAATAATATTGTACATATTAACTTTCTCCCCGATTTTCACAGATCTAATGCCAGGGCTGATATTAACATCTTGTCCAATGCTGATAATAGCAATACCGTTTAGGATAGTACGTAAAAAAAAAAAAAATGTTTATGTTTTTTTAAAGCTACACTGTGTGATATTTTCCCCCATCTAGCGGTGAAAAGGTATATTACCATCCAGTGAATATTAGTTTCTGTTCCTCTCAATTCCGATTTCGTTTTAACTCCTACGGTGGGCGATTTACATGGCTTCCAGTTTGACCTCGTCCACGAGTGTTCCTTCAGGTGATGAGGTTACTTTAGAAAACTATTATAATTTGCAGTTATTTAATTTGTCAGTTAACATGTAGGTTATGACATCTATGTAAAATGAATAATAGTTTTACCTTTTCATTATTTTTTACCATTTCATTGCTCACATCAGCGATCAGGTTCCCAGACGAATGCAAGCTAATCTTAGTAAAGTAACTTTTATCGGTCCTATCGTTATTCTGTATATTGTACGACATCACTAGCGTGATTTAAAGTTTACATTGTAGGCTATATCAGTCTCAAGCAATCCCCCTCTTCACATTCGAAACGGTGCCATCGAGTGTTAAAACGCGAAAGGCGAAGCTTGAATTTACGGGTATGTCCCTCTTTGGCTAATGTACTTTCAAGATGGAGGGGCAACATGGCGACACGCATTCGAACCCCTCACCCGTATGTATTTTCAATGGCATATTATACACTTACGAAAATACTTTATTACTTGAAAGAAGTAAATATACATTAATGAGCACATATATTTTTGAAAGAACTAATTGTTTTTAGCTAAGAATAAACTAAAAAAGTTACACAGTGTAGCTTTAATGTCTTATGCTCACCAAAGCTGCATTTATTTGATCAAAAACACAGTAAAATTATAATATCGTAAATTAATATTACAATGAAAAATGATTTTATTGAACAATTTATGAATTTTCATCAGCCATTACTCCATTCTCCAGTGTCACATGATCCTTCAGAGATCATCCTAATAATCTGATTTGGTGCTTGACATTATAATGTACAATATGAAAAAAATGCATATTCATTTTAAGATTTGCTAAAGATAACATTTAACGGAATTATAAAATTATTTGTGTTTTTAAAGATTCACTTTTTAATGAGCGTTAGATGTATATTTAAACTAAATGTAACATTTGCAGAAAAGAGCATGTATAATTAAATATACAATATTAATCATTACTGATAATCGACTCCAGTATCATAGCAATGAGCTCTGCATAGATAAACACCGTCCACGTTTACTTCAGAGCACCTGGATCTTTCTCCAGTGGGAGATTTCAAGTGATGTAATTAAATTTGATGATCAAATTTGAAGCACCTTAGTTATTCAGAGGCTATCTTAGTAATTTTGTCCACTGAAATAAGAGATTTCAATGTTAAAATGCCTCAGTAAATCCGGCATTCGGTGTGAAATGGTACGGGTACAGTGTGTGGAGCCCCAGCTGTTACTGAGTGAACTGACAGAATGTTCTAGCACAGTTTGAGGGAAGCAAAGTGGTTTAGATGATTAGCTCTTTGAAGTCTGTTGCATGTTTGTCATTTACTGAGTCAAAATACATGTGATGTGGAAAATAACACGCTGCGATGTCGCTGAATGTGTTTGGAGGGGAAAACGTGGATATGGGGTCACGTCCCACAGGAAGATCCAAGAAGCGGGACGAGTGTTTTATTCCCATAGGAAACCATGTCCAGCTGTGGCCTCTTCCTCACACATCCAGGCTCCTTCTAACGTTTTCATCTCTCTTTCTCCTTTTTTCCTTCTTCTCGTATCTCTACCTTTAGGTCAAAAGACTGACTACTGCCTTGCCAGGTGAGTGCTGTGGAAAACAAGACGCAAACCATTCAAGCACAAGAAATAATTAGCACACATGCAAATGTTTCAAGGCCATTTATAGATGAATATCTTGTCTAGACGTAATCATCTTTTATTTACATCTGCTGATTTATTTATTAAGACCAGGGGTAGGTGATTTACTCTCCAGTTAAAATGGAGGACGGAAATGGGAATGGACCTTTAAACAAGAGTTCACACGAGGCACAAAACAAACGCTTTAACAACAAATACTAATAAACCTGCCTGTGTGTGTTTAAATCCAGTGTATTAAAATAGGATCCTTCTCAGGAGGGTCATATCTAGTGGTCTAATGGCTAGGCAGGTCCTGAATGGTGGAAAATAATAGCAGTTTGAGGGAAAATGATCCATCGTAATCAGAGCTTCTCTTTCTCTCTCCATCTCTCTCTTGCTTTTTCATGTCCATCAGCGGACGGAGGAACTCCTCTGTGCGGAAACAGGTATTTATCAATGATTTATCTTGTTATTGAAATGCATATACAAGACAAAACATTACAGTGGTGTTGAGAATCGATTTTGGAATTGAATCGTGACTGATGAATGAATCACAGCCGAACATTCCTAACCCTACTTACTAAGAAGTGTATCTGTTTAATTATGCATACACTTCCATGAGTTCAATGCATGTCTTTAAGATAATTAACATAACAGTAATATTGATGTGGCACCCCGCAGTCATTGTGCACGTGGCAGTGGGATAAATTTGTAAACCGGGCCAGTGTGATAAATTTAGTGTGCGCGTCCTACCACCTAAACCCTACGGGGGTTTACCACCTTACTGTATGGGTGAACGCACAAAAGGACCCACTGCATCCCCTCGTTTGACTACCCTAATGTCCATGCCGCCCTCTAGTGAAGGATAATGATATAAGAGCAATACTCTGTGGTTAGAAGTCAAATGATTTATTTGTAAAAATAATACAAAAAAGCCCCACAATGCTTTATATTCATGTAAGCATGAATAAGAGTATATGCACATGATCTACATGGAGTAGTTCAGGCCAGACGTGGCCCAAATTCCGCTTCGCTTAGCCGTTTCCTGTTCACCCAAATAAACAAAAGGAAGCTATGGCGAGAAGCTGTCTCCTAGCAACCGTTGCCCCATTCCCCCATGGCTCAAACTGTGCTGCTTTTTCATCCCATCTAAATTCTGTTTGATGCTTGCCTCCTTTTGCAAATATTATTATTATTTGAGTCCTGTGCCGAGAAACAGAGACCCTTGTTCAGAAAGGTTTCCTGTGCTGCAAAATGTCTAGAGAAACCCCCCCGAACCATCTGAACAGACCTGCATATTTTCTTCTTCATATTTTGCTTTCAAATTTTTTCCTTCTCTTAGGAGTCCAGCCAAATCATTCCCCTGATGGTTGAGAGTTGTATTCGCTTCATCAGTCGACACGGTGAGCGCTCTCTCTCTCTCTCTCTCTCTCTCTCTCTCTCTCTCTCTCTCTCTCTCTCTTTCTCTCTCACTTTCCTCTTCTTGCCAAAAGCACTATTGCTGTATCGCTTTCTGGACTTCACCTGATGAAATGAACAAAGTGTTCTGTTTTGCTTCATTTATTTTTCTATCATACAGTATATACCTTTTCCATTCTCGTAGCACTATCCAGTGTTTCCTTTTTTTGGCATCAGAGGATTCATCCTCATCTTTATTAATCCTAATTAAAACAAAACAAAATAATGCTAATTTCATAACATATTAAAAAATGTTTTATTCTTATACCATTTATTAGCAGGGTTCCCAATGTCAAAACAGATTTGCAGACCTGAAAAAGTAATTGAAATAAATAAATCCATGGAAAAGTCTCTAGTAAATATATATTTTTCTGGTTATGCTCTGTTCAAAATATTTAGAAATGTGGTTAGAAATGTCTTGTGATTTTATAAAATGGTATTTAAAAATAAAGTCTTTGAATGACTGGAAAATCTCATGGATACTCATTGGTCAAATGGTGTGGTGACCCTGTATTTTTGGAATGTGTATATTTAACTTTAATTATGAGTTGTCATTTACAAAAATTAGTCAGATACTGATTCAGCAGTAATTCATCATATAAACAATAACTTTTTAAGTGATTTATTAAAAAAGTGGCTCATACGAGATTGTGTATTGGGTTATTTTTGACATGATGTTTATTATTTTATAACACAATGCAAATTATTTATAATAATCATTGTTTTGTAATAATTTAAAATTACTATTTACTTAAATATAATAAATTAAAAACAATAAAAAGTCAATATTTATTTTTTTATCCAATCAAGTGAAAGTCCCTCACAACTCAACACTAGTTATTTTTGCCGTTGTACTGTATGGTCAGCAGACCCAGCTTCAATGTTAAGATTATATCAGTATCTACTATGAAGAACAAACACTTCAGGTTGAGTAAATCAACACAGGACTTCCTGTCTATTCTGTGTCCTTATCGTCATGTCTTTGTCTGTACAGGTCTCCATCACGAGGGGATATTCAGGGTGTCTGGCTCCCAGGTGGAAGTCAATGACATTAAGAACGCCTTTGAAAGAGGTGAGTCTATCTGGATTACCACATGCTGAGCCGCGGCTTATCCATTTCAAATCAAACCTGTATTATTAACGGGTCACTGTCTTCTCCATCATTGTGTCTCAGGTGAGGATCCGCTGGCTGGGGACCAGAATGATCACGATATGGACTCCATCGCTGGAGTGTTAAAGCTCTACTTCAGAGGCCTGGAGAACGCCCTCTTTCCTAAGGAAGTCTTCCATGACCTAATGTCCTGTGTCTGTGAGTGTCCGCTTTATTTCCTACACCCACAGTACACGTGCGCACCGCAGACCGGGCTTACCAGATTAGACAATGGAGGAACTTTTGTCCTAAATGAACTCATTTCTTGTTCATGTTGTTTTTTCCAGCCATGGAGAACCTCCAGGACAGAGCTGTCCACATCCGCAAAGTCCTGCTGTCACTACCCAGCAACATCCTGCTTATCATGAGATACCTGTTCGCTTTCCTCAACCAGTGAGTTCCACAGATCATTTTTCCCCTAAAGTCGTTCTGTTCTTTTGGTTGTTTGTGATTTCAACTCAAGACAAGAGCTATGACAATCATTTACTCCCACTCATGTCCTTTCAACCCCGTATGACTTTCTTACAGCCAGGGAAACAAAAGTAGATGTTTTGCAGAATGTCCCAGATGCTCTGTTCCATATAATGAAAGTGAATACTGAAAAAAGGGGCATAATAAATACACTTTTTTAAATGCCAGCTCTAAAATGTGGATTTACAGTTTATTTCAGCATGAGGATATAGGAAAAAACTTACTCTAGGCTTGGCATTTGCAAATGAGATCAGATTTAAAGGCTGCAGGTGAAAATTATGACTTGTATGTTGTTGAAATGTATATATACATCTGGCATTTAAAAAAGTTTATTTCAGGGGATCATGCCCCTTTTTTGAACCCCTTGATGAGTTTGCATCCTTAAAGATATGAGAATAAAGGAATAAAAGAATAAATATAATATTAGCGGTTTGGAATGACAGTAAATTATGACAAAAATATTTGGGTGAGCATTTCCTTTAAACCAGTGCCATTTTCCAGTGATTTATTACAGCTAACTTATTCTCAACGTACAAAGAGCTTATATACAATCTAAACGTACCGTTTTACTAGACCTTTTTACCACAAATTGAAATATTCTCATCCCAAAAAGACAAAAAACTGGACCATACCCAACCTAGGCTGAGGGCTACAGCACTCAAGCCTCTTGGAACCGTGCCTCCGTATCTTTGCCTCTCATTCTTCCACTCTTTTCCACCCTGTGGTCCTTTTGAAAGACCCTCCAGACCACAACACGATCTTAGCTTCTACTCCAGACCACTGTTATGCACGCAGGCGTGTCTGGTTTTCCTAAAGCATCTGAACCCTTTCCAGCCCTCGTATCACAGCCAGAAGGGGGAAGCGAGTGTGTTGAGGTATGGTGTCGCCATCAAGCCCCCATTAGTGCTCCCATGCTGGATGTCTCTAGCCGTCAGTGAATGGCTTCTCTGTTTGCGCTACGGCCGATAGATCTTTCCTCCACTATAAAAGTCAATGGAGGTGCCAGAATAGGTCCCTAAAGAACTGCTGCTCTCTCTAATGCGCTCTGGCCTGCGTTACAGCCAAATTATGTGCGTTGTCCAAAGGTATGCATGGTATACACTCACAAATACACTTCACGAGACTTCAATGGGATGGTATAGACGTTTGCAGGACAAGGCAGACAGATATAAAGAAAGAGGGATGGGTAATTGGAGACGATTGTGCAGTTGTAACTGTCTGGAAAGGACAGTGCTCATAAATTTGTCTTGGAGCCTCTCCATGTGGATGTTTATGTGACCCTACTGCTTTTATCCCAACCCCCCTTGCCCTAAACAGACATACAAATAAGGATCGCTTTTCTCCCTTTGCGGACACATCTGAGTTTTCAGTAATTAAATGAAGTGGGCATCCCATTAAGTAAGTAAGGGAACAATTAAAAAGGTGTTACAATTCAGAACAGTTTCACAGACACACATAAATGGGAAGAAGCTGGCTTAGGCTCATGATAAATGAGCTGTCGTAAGGAAGTGTAGATAGAGTCTCAGTCTGGAACTCAGTCTGTTTTTCACATTAGTCCAGCAGGAGCTGGTCTCTCTCATATACTTCATATACTAGGTCATGTACTTTTTATACTAGGACTTCAGACTCTGAATCAATGAATAATCTGGATTCATTTTAACTTATTTCTGGATAGTGATTTTGATCCTGATTCTGGATTTTGTTTAATATTTGGTATACTTCAAACCATCACTTCTTAATTGTAATTTTTTTTAGGGATTAATTATTGAAAATGTGATTAAGGAAATGTAATGTGTCCATTCTCAATTTTTTTTCCGATGTATTTATTTTTATTTTTATGACATTTTCTAACCTTTAGAACAATTTAAGTACCATTTGAACATTTTTCATCTAAAGCATTTAAAACATGGACAAAACAATAAACTTTGAAACTTGGAGGTGAAAAGCTATTTATTAAAATACAACACTTACTAAAAAATATATAAAATTATTTGTTTTGTGCTTTTGACCATTAACTAACATAAGAGAAATGTAAACATGCAGATGTGTTGTTGTTATTAAAATAATAACTTAAAATTCAAGTAAATATTTAATTTAAAAAAAAATCAAAATCAATCAATTTACATTCCTATATTTTGGTTAATTCTTTTTTTCTCTCTCTGTCTCTCTCTGTCTCTCTCTCTCTCTCTCTCTCTTTTAACTAGTTTGTCCCACTATAGTGACGACAACATGATGGACCCCTACAACCTGGCTATCTGCTTCGGCCCCACACTCATGTCTGTGCCCGAGGGCCATGACCAAGTGTCCTGCCAGGCACATGTAAATGAGCTCATCAAAACTATTATTATCCATCATGAGAGCATCTTTCCAGGGCCCCGTGAGCTGGAGGGGCCCATCTATGACCGTGGAGGAGCCACTGAGGAATACTGGTGAGTCTAAAATCAGTGTGAGTGAATTTGGTTACAAAAAAGGAATAAGGATGAAAATGAAGCACATTATCTTGGCAAAATTCATTGGCAGTGAATTTTGGCCCCACGCTTCATTGGAGCAGCTGCTCACCCGAACCGCAAAACCAGAAATGAGTTGATCAGACGAGCTTGATTTAATGCAGAACCAGTCAGAAATGATGGATTGAACATTATAAAGATAAAGAGACATTATAAAGACCAACAGAGCCCTACAGGGAGCTAGTAACTTTTTAATGTTTACGTCCTACATATATTACGCTCATTAAATCCGTCAGTTCAATGGTTGAAAACACAGATAGATTTCTGACCCCCAGAAATGTCAGCAAACAACCTAGACTCCCAAAAGATGTCACAATGAAGGCAACTTCAACAGAACTGTGGAAGACAGCCAGACTCATAAAACATCATCTTAAAAAGTTTTTAAATTAAAAATGAGGTCATCCTCCCTGCTCAAAGGCAAGCGCTAATGAAATGCCTCCTGTAGCTTTATAATAACTGTTTTGGATGTCAAAGAGGAAATGACTTCAGATTGCTGTGTCACCGTGAAAAGAAAGCATCATGTCCAGATCAGGTTTGCTTGTGAGATGCAAGCATAAAGACGTGGCTCATTACATATGGTTTTCATGCACAGAATTGTTTGGATTGCATGGGCGGGTGTTTAATTAAGACTTTGAGCTGGTCAGATGATGTGTTTTAAGCTCAGGGTTTAGTCAGAGTCTCTTGTCAGTTTCCTGAGGCTTAAAGTCACGTGAAGTCGAGACACGTTAACAACATACTGTAGTTAACACGTTGCAAACTCGGTTCCTGTCCTGATATGAAATACTGTTTTACATTCTGATATTACCTTCTGTATTTTAGCTTCATCTACGTCTGTATAGCCTTAGATCTGAATTTGCGATTCGTGTATATTTTATTTAGGATATAAAATATAAAAGCAAATATTTGTGCATTATACAAATTAACTTTTGAGTAAATATAAAAAAGAAATGTCAGACTAATATTGCCTGTTAAATATAAAATTAAAATAAACATTTCACATAAAGAAAATTAAGGCTATTTAAATACACAATATTATTTTTATGAAAATTAAGGACATTTTCCTCCCAAATTCTCATTTCTGCATTGTGAAAAAAATATAATTCGGCAATCTGCACAGAAGAATATATTTGTTCCTTTAAAAAATGGTTGAATGAATATGGATATTTGTTTATAATGACCCTACAAGTTAAATGAAACCATCAAAATATAAGGGAAATATTTTGTCATTTTAGGGAAGAACAAAACACTAAACTTGTTTAAGATATTTTTCTGACGAAATGATTTAGTTGGTTCTCTCGTGTTCATCTTTTCTTTTTATGACAGCCTGTTCCCTTGCGATACGATTCAATCGCATTACGTCGGTAGACACATATAGAGAAAAATCAGTTTTTCTCTGAATACTGAATCCTGATTGGTTCATGACTGTGCACCTGGGAGGAGCCGATAACTTGCGTTCTTGTACAAAGTAAAATTTAAAAATGTATTGTAAATACTCATTTTGATTATGAGAATTTGGGTAGAATTGTGCTGACTAAAAAACAAAAAGAAAGAAATGCACTTTTGCACAGTGGGATCATTACTGTCCTTACACATGTAAGTGTCAAAGTTTTGTCTTCGACTGATTCTGAGAGCAGAATGAGACATGCAGTGCCTATGGGGAAGGCATTAAGAATCAGAGCAGCTTCTGACCTCCCTGAACACAAACTCATCTGCTCACGGGTGAAGAAGCCACAAGGATCATTTTACCTTAAGAGCCCAGATCAAAGCTTACACACACTCTCTCAGATGGAGTGACAGGAGGATCACAGGGTCTTCTTCACCAACTGATTGCTCAGTGAGACCAATCTGTCATTTTAAAGATTCACTGAAACACTGATGGACGTGTGCTTTGCCAAACCTGTCTGACAATGTCTCCCTACACACACCAGGCAGAGATTAGCACATTATACAGTCATTACCCTGTCTAAAGCTGCTTTCTAATGAAACTACGCTTTTCATTAGCCCAGACTTCATGCTTGCCAACTGTATGTAATAAAGCAGGATGGGTTTAGTGAGATATATTCCAGCTGGGTAGAGTACTGCACTTTCTCTCTATAGAGCTTGAATTTCCTCCAGCGCATGATACGAGAGAGCGGCTTTTATTGGTACAGTGATGACAGTAAATTAGTCAGTGTTTTTGCTTGAGTGCTCAATGGGAGATCAGGTTGTTCAGTTGGGTTTTATACTAAATTAATAGTCGGTATTAGAGGGTTTCTTGGCCTGTGAATGGCATAACAGCGCTGTTATCAGCATTGAGGCCTGCATGACCTTGGAAACAAGCCATTTTCCTGTGCGTTAGTACAGTGTATTCTGGTCGCATTAGATTCCCCACAGGAGTTGAGTGAGGGCAGGTTCAGTTTGAAGTCAAGAGGCCACAGGAAGGTCCAGCTTTGATCCTCTTATCTGTGTTCTGCTTCCTGTTTTGCTTCAAAGAAGCATGAACAAACAGAGAGACAGAGACCTAAAATTTCTTTGCAGAAATGTCCACATTCACATTGTGCTTCTGCTCATTTAGTCTCAGTCCAATATTAAGATTTAACTTGCTTAAGAACACACCTACTCACTCTAGACTATTTTCTTCATTTTTGATGAATAGTAAAGTTGTCAAAACTATAAAATAATGGAAAATATATGGGAAATAAGTTGAAAAAAAAAAAGGTCGTACACAAAATTAATGGGTTGTGACCCAAAAAGGGTTTGGGTCATTAGGTTATGGTCATAATTTGCATGCGGAATACAAATAATAAATTGCAACTAAACATATAAGCATGCATATTACGGTAAGTATATTACAGTTACATATTAGTAAATATAAATATATATAAAAATATGAATATTATAAACAATCTTATTAGCTTTATTTTTTGGGTTCATGTGTCATCAAACTCTTTATTTCGGTGCATTTATTGATTTATTTATACATACATATACATACAACCATTTAAAAGTTTGGAATGCATTAAATTGATCAAAAGTGACAGTAAAGACATTATAATGTTACAAAAGATTTCCACAAAAATATTAAGCAATTTTCAACATTGATAATTGATCAAATAAATGCATCCTTGGTAAACATAAGAGATGTCTTTCAACAGCATTTAACGTTTGTTTGTTTATCTTGTGTTTATTTTCTAAATTCACTTTTTTATATTTATCTACTATTTTGACATTTTTATTTCAAGCATTTAAGCAGAAGTCTGTGCATCAGAAGGTATTAAGGGTAATGAGAAACATAAATTTAGGTGTATCCAAACTTTTAATTTGTTAGTGTATATGCAAGTGTGTGTATTGAATGTAAAGTCTGTAATGGAGGTTTCCACTGATTCATCTTTCTTGCCGTCAATTCTGCAGTGATAATCCACACATTGAGCCCCCCCTAGTGGATGAACCTGCACCTGACACCACCTCTGAAATCCACAACAGCGATGATGGTAAGCCTAGACGCCAATTAGAAGACCATACTAACATGCACACATATCTTCCATAAAGACATTTCACAGCCCTGTGTGTCTGTGCTCCCCCTTCTGCAGCTCCAAAGCCGTTTTGATAATTGTGCTCTAACCTGCTTGGCTTCCCACGCAATAACCCTTCGTTTTTCCTTTGTTCTCTCTCTTCCCTCTCGCTCTCTCTCCTTCTTGTCCTCTCTCTCTCTCTCTCTCTCTCTATGTCTTTCTCTGTCTTTCATGTCTCTGAATAGTAAAGTCAGGGTCCTTGAACGTTTCAGAGTCTGACCCCATCGAGGCCATCGCACGTTTTGACTACTCTGGACGCACCAACCGCGAGCTTTCCTTTAAGAAGGGGGCGTCTTTGCTGCTGTACCACCGTGCATCTGAGGACTGGTGGGAGGGTCGCCACAACGGCACAGAGGGACTCGTGCCGCACCAGTACATAGTAGTGCAGGACATGTAAGCTGTCCGGTTTATTGACTTTAACTAATGATATTGGTCAGAACTGCTCTTCGAATGAGTTATTCAGTGACCTAGTTGAAATCTATGATCTTTACAAATAGTAAGACCACCTATAGTGTGTGAAAAGGGGTGTCTGTGATTTTTGCGTTATAGGCCGGATGGATATGCAGGCAGAGGAAGTCCCAAATCTGACCTAGAGGCATCCCATGATGCTGTGGAAGAGAAGGTGTCCGCCAGAGCCAGTGCCAGCTCACCCACTGGAGGTCATGTGGCTGATATATACCTAGCCAACCTCAACAAGTAAGTAGTAAAAAATATTTTATAAAAAAATATATATATATATATATAATATTACTTACTTAATAAGTTATGCGGGAAAAAAGCAAGGCAACAACTCACTGTGTGATGAAGCCTATAGAATACAGTTAGAATGCCCCTAAAATTCTAGATATCAGGGCAAAAATGGCCCTGTATGAGTTTTTGCCTCATATTTATAACATGATATAGTTTAGCAATATTACACGTGAATCGAGCTCAATTCATTGTTTTCACGTGACGTCACTACATTAAAGGAACACCCACCAGGAGGGCAAAACAAGGCTTTCCTCCATTGCCCGCCAGTCATTTTTACCAGGTTTGTTGAACAAATGAACACAGAATATTAATGCAACACGAGGTTTCTCGTAGAGAGTTTCTTTCCATCGAAAACTATTATAAAGAAAATGTGTTGCGTTCATATTCGGGATCATCTGCATCTAGTATTCATCATCCGAAAGGTTTAAACTGAATTTGATCTTTTAATATCACTGTTTACGGCACTTTAAGGGTGAGTTGCACTAATAAGGATTATTTAGCCTGCCGTCGGTTCACCCTCCGCCTGCTCAATCAGTCCTTAAATTCTAACGCTCTTTTTGCGTTGTTAATCTGTGTTTACAATTAAAGGGTGCAACACAGCTCGGTTTAAAGCAGATCAACCAGATCAACAAATCCTTGATTTGCGTTATACTTTGCTTAATTTAATCCTTATTTGTTTTTTCACGTTAAGGTTTTAAACCTCCCGCTGTTTTTAGTGATTGAAATACTGCAGCAGGTTCTGTATATGGATCACAAGTGGCCAAATCTTACTCACATATTTTTGTTTTTGAGATGGAAAATTGATAGGCTTGTGCTGCAGTTCTATGGCTGTTTTCCCCCTCCAGGGCTCCGTGACAGTCACACGACTGAAAACTATGTATATCATACAAGTGCTGCTTTTTTCCCGAATGCAAATGTGATACTGAACAGTTCAATAAATAAGTTAGTTTTGTGTTTTTGTTTTTTTTAGACACAATATAATCTGCTTTTGCTTCATTTTGGCTACAAAAATATTATCTAAAATGCGAGAGCAGAAGTATTGTGTCTCCGAGCAACACACAACTGTGCTTGGTTTCTGAATAAATCCACGTTTTGAGCAAATCAATCGGGTGTATGAATGAAGAGAATGATTCTATTCATAAAGAGATCCATTTACTTAATTCCTGCATGAATCAGCCGTTTGAACTAATCAAATTAATGAATGACTCGTTTAGACATTTACCGCCACCTACTGGCTGTTTTAGTTTCCTATTCAGAGTGTAATTTCATTAAAAAAAATAATATTCACATATTAATTAAAAATAAAAATAAAAACATTTAAAGGTAAAGTTCACCCAAAAATAAAAATTCTGTAGCCTAATTATTTACCCTCATGGCTGTTGAAGCCTAAACATTTATGTATAATAAATTCTATGTTGAATCAAATCAAATATTTTTTTTAATTACTTTTACGTTTTTTAATGTCTATGTAATGCTTTTCTCCTTTATCACAATAATGACATTTTGTTGATGTGTAATTAATTAATCACCACATTGTGTAATTAGATTATTAGACAGATATATATATATATTAAAAATGGATATAAGATATAAGACTTATTTACATAAATATTTTGTCATATTTTAATTATTTAAAAATATATATTCAGTCTCTTAAAATGTCTTAATTAAATTTCTTTCCGTATTATTAAAATAAATTATATATATATATATATATATATATATATATATATATATATATATATATATATATATATATATATATATATATATATATATATATATATTGACATTTTATCTACACTTCATCCATCTCAGGTTGAGGAAACGTCCAGAAGCAACCAGCATCCGGAGAACAATCCGGACAGTGGAGGGGCTTGGTGAGGGCTCATCTGGAGCAGGGAGTTTAAAGACCTCCTCCATGCCTGCAGGTGGACTGGCCAAGGAGGGGACAGATAAGCGACCAGTCAGCGCTCACAGCGTCCTGAACTCCATCACTCGCCACTCATCTCTGAAGACTAAGGTGGAAGGTCCTCAGCTCCGTAAGTCTACACCAGCAGGACGATCCAAGAGTTTCAGCAACCACAGACCACTGGACCCAGAGGTCATCGCTCAGGTGGAGCACAGCTCACAGGTACTACAAGCCCAGAATCATTCAGTTCTTCACTGCTGCACTTGATTCATTTCAAAGTATTATTTAAATTCAGTAACATTCAAACCCTGTCAGGTTTCATTCAAACTTACACTGAATAAAAATGAAACGCAGGTAAACTGAAAGTCCATTTTCCTCTCCGGAAAAAGTGCTGAGCTCTCCAGAGGAGTCAGTGTATTAAAGCGTCCTATTTATCTTCTTTTTTCTTTTTTTGCTGTAATTTCACGGCTGGATGGAGGTCCAGGATCGATTCCGGCTGTGGTTGTAATTGAGTCTGAGCTTTTGAGGTCCCGTCATCTTTTGTCGTTGTACTGGCTTTATAACAGATATAAGAAGGGACTGACCGTAGCTAAAACTAAAGCTACGGATGTTGTCTTTTTGAAAAGGAGTAAAGTACTAGAAAATTGCACTAAACTCTATCAAACTGTGGCTAGCTTGTAGGGTCCAAAATAAAAGGGTCAAAAAACATTTCATAAAATAGCCTTTAAAAAGCAAATAATTGGAAGATTTTTGCAAACAAAATATGATATATTAACCAGTCATAAGAAATATTTTAATCATTCAGTAATTAAATTAAATTATTTAATTTAAAAACAAGAACATCACAAGAAGTGCTGTTTGTTACAAATATTCAATAGAAAAAAATATATAATAATTGTAAATGAAAAATAAAATAATCACATATATAATAATTTTCTCTTTTTTCCAGGACATCGAGGCCTCTATGAACACGGCTCTAAGTGAGCTGCGAGAGCTGGAGAGGCAGAGCAGCGTCAAACACACTCCTGACGTTGTGCTTGACACTCTAGAGCAGCTAAAAAGCGGTGGGGCGTCTGAACCCTCCAGCCCGCTTCATTCCCGCCTGCTCCGTGAGGCCGACTCCTCCCAGCATCCTCTGCAGCGCAGCGCCAGTTCGGCCAGCGACATGCCCTCCACCTTCCGACCTGGCAAGAGCACCAGTCCCAAGAGCCCTCTTTCGTCAATGTCTACCACAGGTCTGTCAGCTTCCGGCTCCACCTTCAGAGATAACAAACCCCCAGCCACCAAACCCAAGCCTGTTGTGTTCCCAAAAAGCAGTTCGGCTGGGGGCAGTCCAGCGATGGGTTCCCCGACCACCACCATACCACCGACACCACCACCCCCTCCACCACCCACCGACAAGTCCTGCCCGGTCTGAGGGTTTACAGCCTCGATCCCAATCGGTTTCTTAGTAATTCCAAGAGCACCCTCTGATACTGACTTTTCTGGATCTTAACAGAAAACTGCGGACAACTTAACAAACTAAAACTGATACTGGATGCTCGCGTGAGTGAGCATGAGTGTGTGTGTGGAATTAATAAACACGTGGAAATGTTGGAGTGATTTTACAGCACTGTTTTAGTTTGGATTGAGACATCAGCAATCCCTCTTTTCTAATCCAAAATTAGTGGTTTGGAGTTTTTCCGCCTGTATAGACTGATTTTTGAGAAAGGGGTCAGACTTTGAGGACAAAGCAGTGGATATGCTTTCCAAGACACTTTTTCTCCCTCAAACTCTGGTGCTGGTGCAACTTGAAAGCAGACGGCACAGCATCGCAGTGAATAGAACAAAAAAATGTTTTCTTGTTACATGACACCTCCAAGATAACGTGTCTTTTTCTACAGATTCGACAAATCTGTTATACAATAATCACTATAGTCACAGTGCATTAATCACCATATAATACACACCGGCGGAGTTTCTGCTTCTCTTTTAGTGAAGCCAGCCATCGACGTGCACCTGAACATGTTAAAAAAAGGTGAAGGAACATCTTTGCATGAGGATTCACAAGATATTTGCATGGCGAACACGACTTCCCTAACAAGCGGATTCATTTCCATACCGGTCAAAAGCACTTCCGAAATGATTAACAGTCTAACGTGTCATTTTATTGTATTACTATATCTATCAGTGGGCACATTAAAAGAGGGTGTTGTTTTGTATAAGTTTAATAATTATGATTATAACTGGAAAAAAAAAAAGTGTCTAAAAATGAGGAATGCCATGCAAGCACATTATTTCTTCATCACCCATGTATAAAAAGACGCATAAAAGGAAAATATTTTGATTTAATTTTCCCTATAGGTTATTACTCGCCTCTGGGTCTGTATCATGGTATCTATGTATTCGTATGTGTGTTTACGTACAGTATGTATATTCTGAATCTTAGCAGCCTAACAGCAGGTTTTTTTGAGAGAGAGAAAGATTTATGGCTTTACAATGCAAAAAGGGAAAGACTTCAAACAGACTAATGCAAAAACGTAGCTCGCTTTGCTCATTTTTTCAGACTCAGAAAGGATAAAGTGTGGAAAAAGCCTCTTTAATGTCTGACAATCTGCCTGTCCAGATAAATGTCCCTCACATGGTCTCACAAGTCCGTATTTTCCTAAGCAAGGCTTTATTATCCGAAAAATGAGTTGTGGTGGTTGGCCTTGTACAGTCTTACATGCATGACTGACCGTGACTCCTGGAAAATATGTACGGACAGACCAAGATGTTTATGACAGAGGCATTTTTTTCCCCCAAGTATGGTTTATTTTTGAGGACGAGCCTTTTCCTAACCGGTCATTTTCTGAATGTGCTGTCGTGTTCTGAAAACGTCTTCACAGGTGGATACATATGTTCATGTGTTAATGATTGGAAATATTCCGTGTTGTTCCTGATACCTCATAAAGGCAACTGGAAACTGTCTTATTGGAGTTCTTCTGTAGGCGGGACTTTTACATGCAAATGACAGCAGGTAACTCATGGTGTGTGTTTAATGTGTATTGTTAATAGTATGCTGTTGGCCGAGGCCTGTTTACACACAAAATGTTGTCTTTCATTGAGTAAATTGAAATCAATCATTATACACTTGAATCTGCATTGTATGTTTGTGAACAAATTAAGTGAGGGTGATTTTCTTTTTCTTTCTTTCTTTTTTGTAATCATAACTATTGTTAAAATGTAATTCCTGTCCAGTTGAACCAAGACTGTAAAATGACTTGTCTTGTCAGATATATTTATAGTTGTCCATTCAGATATCTGTTACCAGAGAAACCTGTGTTCAGATGTACTTTGTATATACAATTGTGTACATTACAGAGGTACATTCTTTTGTTTTACTCTCTTATTTTGTTTGTGGGTTTTTTTTTCCTTTTTGGTACAATATTGTACAGTTACAGCAATAGTAGTTGCCACTCAAATATACATTATATAATTCCATGTGTAGTTATTGTAGTAAACATTTTTAAATAAAAAACTGCTTGCTAAATGTGTATTTGATTGTGTTGTGTTGCATAGGGTGACCAAACGTCCTGTTTTCACAGGACATGTCCTGTTTTCAAGTCCTGTCCTGTCTGTTTTTTACAAAGTGATGAAAATGTCCTGGTTTTCATTATTTTCCATTGGGCCATTAAAGGAACACTCCACCATTTTTAGAAATAAGGCTTATTCAACTTCTTTCCTACATTCAGATATGTGGGCAAATGCATTTTTGTCTCAGTGCATGCATTGTTTTAGTTTGGCAGGGTCGCCGCTAGCTTAGCTTAGCATAATGAATGGAATCTTATGTTGCCAGCTAGCATGTCCCAAGTAAAAGTGATCCAAAAAACCCCCGCCTAATTACTTCTTGTGGCATGCGTATTTACAACCAATACATACAGCGATGCAGATTAAGACTAGGCGATTTCCTAGGCAGATATTAACTTAGGGTGAAGCACAGGCGAAGCACTGCTACTTGGGCGCAGAGATTGCGTGATATCTCTGCGCCCAAGTAGCAGTGCTTCACCTTTTTTTTTTGGATCACTTTTACTTGGGACATGCAAGCTGGCAACATAGGATTCCAGAATCCATTCATTATGCTAAACTAAGCTAGCGGCGACCCTGCCAAACTAAAACAATGCATGCACTGAGACAAAAATGCATTTGCCCACATATCTAAATGTAGGAAAGATGTTGAATAAGCCCTATTTCTAAAAACGATGGAGTGTTCCTTGACTGGCACTCAATTATCATTAGAGTTTCTCCAGACATCCCAAGCCTCCCGGAAGTTCCGGGAGTCTCCTGCATATTGATAGCGGCTCTTGGAACCTCCTGAAATTACTTTTTGCAATGCCGGGCTGAGGTCTCCCTATTGTTACAAAATTTGAAAATGATATTTTTTCCCAATTTTAACAGCCACTTTTTTCCCTTTTAAATAAAAACACTTGCTAAACATGTCTTTAATTGTTTCAGTAAAATAATGAGAAAATTAACCTTTTTTACCAGTTTTTCATTAAAAAAATAAAAAATACTTTCTAGACCTGTGCTTGATTAAAGGAACTGTATGTGAGAAATGTATTTCAATTAATCATAAAATGGCCCTGATATGTCACTATAGACATTAAGAAATCATGTTCAATTTCACATACTTATATCACTGACAACAGTAGTCCGGCCATGATATTGTCATTTTAAAAAGGAAGGTGCAGCCCTCAATTGATGTTGACATGTTGTTTTGGCCTGAAGCCACTCTCCACCTATCTACCAATCACAAAGTCAGTAGTGTTTCTGCATCCGGGTTGCCAGCTTACCACAGCTGCAGCTACAAACTTTTTGGATAAAACACGTCTAACTTTATGAAACCTAAAAGACATCTCATGAAGCATAAACATAATTAACAGGAGGAAAAACCCAACTTACTGTGTACGACTCGTCACTTGCCATAGGAAGCTCCTTGTAGCAGACTACGTTCCTGCTGGATCCTGCAGCTTATCTGGCAAACTCGAGTCAGTGCGGAGAGAGGATACACCGCTCTACAGTCATTTGAAAGTGATTACAGTACCAGTTTTGGCCACAATCCTACATAACAGGTCCTTTAAATGCTTTAATAAAAGGTGTACATTTTGTTTCATTATCTTTCTCTCTTTTTTCCCAGAGAAAAAAAAAAAGTATATATATATAAATCTAGAATTTCGAGATTAAAGTCGAAATGTTTCGAGATTAAAGTCGAAACCTTTCGAGAATAAAGAACTGCGCTGGTGAAGAACTGGTCCAAACTTTATGTGGCACGTTGACTCGATACGATAAGATTAAACGTACGGCCTCTGCTCGGATTCTCACGAAATGTGATGTGGTTGAAAGTGTATTTCACCAATAATGACCCGAAATTAAGTCATTGCAGCATATTTTATTGAGACAGTAAGAGATGGTTGTCCCAGAAGAATCCGTTCTGATAGTGGGACTGAAAACGTTGCTATGGAGCAGATGCAGATCTTTCTACGACGAGATGCTATGGCAATTATCCATATAGGCCTAAATATGGAAATACCACAAGATGGCTTGAAAAATACACATAAACCATGATCACATCGTGTGTTAACTGTCCTCATGTTTCAGTCAAAATGTTCTGCTTTTTATTCAACTTAGCAGGATGATTTTTTCCCCCATTTACTGGAACGTATCATTACTTCTAGACCGTTTATTCGTTCTGCGTGTCTTTATTCTCGAAATATTTCGACTTTAATCTTAATTTTTTTTTACACACATTTATTATTATATATATATATATATATATATATATATATATATATATATATATATATATATATATATATATTTTTTTTTTTTTTTTTATCCGTATGTTTGTAAAAGTGATTCACATCATATCTATTCCCATGGGACTAGAAGGAATTAAAAAATATTTATGTCATTAGGAAACTATAGATAAATGTTTCCACATTTAACAAGGTTGGATTAATATATATATATATATATATATATATATATATATATATATATATATATATATATATATATATATATATATATATATATATATATATATATAGTATAAGGAACACAAAAAAAGAATTATTTTGCAACACAAATTGTACAAAAGTCAAAGTTACAGTCAGAATGTTATGTGCCCATTGTGTTCTTGAGGAAGTTCAAAATATGTGCCAGAAAACTGATAAATTATTTAGCCTTAGCAGGAAATATGGACATTTTCTTCAGGAATCAAATAACAGCCTTGTAAAGAAATTCCCATGATATGCAAATCTATGTAAGTTTCCCGTGTCTTCTACGTTACGTACATTTTTGAACAGACGTGAGTGAGATAAGCTTTTCTGGAGAAGTATGAGCCTTATACCCCTCTCCTCTGCATCATGTGATTTTGAATGTCGTCCCCTAGAGGGCGACATCATTTTTTTGGTTTGTTGTCACTTTATATTGTGGACTAAAATGGTTAGTGTCTATAAACGAAATAATATACCCACGACATAATATTTTAACTTGTGTTATCCTATCTAACCTCAGTCTAAAATCATCTACGGAGACACGGATACACCAGTAACATTACCCTTTACAAACGCGATGCACCAAACAAGGAAGTTCCTGACAGAAATGAAAGGAAAGTTGATGGTGAGTTTCCGTCGAGCTACTCTTATAACTTCTACTGGAGGACTGCAAGAGTAATAGTCTGTAGATAACCTCAAACGGATAGACAAATTCGGATTAAAGTGGAAAATGCGTCGACATCTAACACACAAATGGTTGGTTTGTTTTTATAGTTCTCGTGTGATGTGATGATGATGATGTTAAGGGGAAATCATCAGTGTATTCACATAACGTCTTTCAATAAATAATAACTTATTTTGGGCGAAATATTATGATGTTTGTAATTAATCTCTGTTTGCAGGTCAATTAGGAAGGATTGGACTTTATTTCACACTTCTGTTATGATGTGACTGTTGAGACGTGTTGAGTTAAAAGATACATCGGTGAGTCACTTTTGATTAATACACAACTCGATGTAGTTTTGAATCTGTTTACTTTACATTTAAAACACATAAATTACTAATTTCTGTAGTAATATCAAACTTTATTTAGTATTATTACATTTAACAGAACAGGATTTAATTGACAAAATAATTAACATATTAACGTTACCTGAGCTCAGGTATGAACTGCTGCATATGGACATATATGGACATTTTTTTGGTCGCCATGAGCAAACAGCTTATAACTAAATAATGTTTTTTGAAAATGTAAAAGTGCAGAAAGTTTTCTGTGATGGGTAGGTAATAAAATCATCAGTTTGTATAGTTTAAAAATCATTATTTCTATGGAAAGTCCCCATAAAACATGAAAACACAACACTCACATACTGTGTGTGTGTGCAGTTTTCACCTCATTTGGTTTCTTTTTTATCCGGAAATACAAATGTGTCTTAAATGTCCAAATAGTTTTTGTTGCCACTGTGGATACACTTTATTAATCCCATGAATGAACTTGCAGTACATTTGGGGGAAAGGTAAAATCATGACCGCATTAAATGAAGTGCAATCATGAGAGAAATTTAATTGTGATGCACTCACTAATGTGAGAGCATTAAATATTAAATATAAAACTTAGCATTAAATATTTACTGCTTTAGAGGATTTTTTTCCCTGTCGTACACAGATCCGATCATGTCATCCGCTTGTTCCAACACAATGACGGCAAGTACAGCAAACCACATTTGGTCCTTGGTTGATGTTCTTGGTCAGGGGGCGACAGCCTGCGTCTACAAAGCACGAAACAAAGTACTTTATCATTAACAGCATTTTCCACTTACAAAAACAGTGCATAGACTTGACATTTTACACTAAATGCCTTTATATTCCTGAATTTCCTGTAGAAAACAGGTGAGCCGGTGGCCGTGAAAGTCTTTAACTTGGTGAGCTACAACAGGCCGTATGAGGTGCAGATAAGGGAGTTTGAGGTGCTGCAGAAGCTCAATCACATCAACATTGTTAAACTCTTTGCTGTGGAGGAGGTACGTATCTGATGTGGTTCATGACGCAATATTTCAAGATGTTCCAGCCATCATACATTGCTTTGATGTTTAGGTTTCCTTTGATGCATTGTGTTTGGGCCAACTTTGTGCAAGTTTGTAAGGTTTCTAAAGAACGGTGCACACCAATGGTATTTAATACAGCGAAATGCCAGACATCGCTATAAACAAGCATGATAATGCAACCATTTGCATTGCAAAGTTTTTATATACATGTATGCTACCATGCAAAAGTTTGGGGTCAATAAGATATTTTGGTTACAGATTATTTTAAGTTGTCATTGTTGCAGTGTAATTATTTAAGTACAGAGTAATATTGATTAACTGAATGTACTTACATAGGGTTATGGTAAGATTAGGGTTTGGTTGAGGGTTAGTTGCATGCAATTATGCATAATTTACTGTTATTACTATGGTAAGTAACATATATGCAACAAGGGCACTGTAAAATAAAGTGGGGTTTTTTTCAGCATGGATGCATTAAATTGATCAAAAGGGATGGTAAAGACACTATAAGGATGTCCACACTAGGCGCTCTGAACCGTGCCCTAGCGTGTTTAACCCCAATGCCCGGTTCGTTTGACAAGTGTGAGCGTTCCGTGCCCGGGCGCGGTTCGTTTGGCCGGCCCTGGCCTGCTTGGAAAAGGTGGGCCAGAGCGCGGTTGGGCTTGAGCGCGGTTCGCATGCAGTGTGAGCGCTAACCATGCTGGAGCACGGAACAGCTGTGCGCTACTATGGGCTATTATGACAGCAAACACCAAACTATTACTACTTGGATACAGTTTTCGATCAAATCAAGTGTATAGGTTTATAAAGGTCCTGGTTCTCATCTTATTGATGAAAATGAATTGTATTTTGCGAGTAAAGCTGTAAATTTCTCCATCAAAGTCAGCTGCCTCCGTAATAATCTTCTGATACCTGCAGTGCAGTGAAAGTGAAAATCGCTGCACGGCATAAATTATAAACCTATTAGGCAGTTTATTAGAGAAAAGCACTTTTCTTCCGGTCTTCTTCAATACAAAAAGTTGCATCGTGAAGACGTAAGCGTACTCTGGCCCGGAACATTAAGTGCAAGTGGGGACAATCGCACCTGGGCACGGTACAAGGCAACTTTCTATTCATTAAATAATAATAAATAATAATTATTAAGGTTTACACAAAAACCTAATAACATAAAATATTAAGCAGCACAACTGTTTTCAATAATAATAATTCATGTTTAGCACAATGGAGTAGCTCATAATATTACTGTTTTACTGTATTTTTATTATTAATAAATGCAGCCTTGGTGAGCATAATAATCTTTCAGATCCCAAACTATTGTGGCATAAATGGCAACAATAAAATATAATATTAGTAATAATAATCAAAAATTCCACATTTCGTGATATGAATGAAATTTGAAACAAATAAAAATCTCTTCCTCATGTTGGTTATTAGCCACTTAAAAATAATGTGTATCAAATCAATTATAAAAGGCAATTAAATTGGTCTTAAAATGACCATGAAATTAAAATGAAATGAAATGAGACTATTATTTCCAAACATTCTATAAAGTCTGTATAACACTTCACCTAAAATAGATCTGAAAACGTAATTTTAAAAGCACGACCATTGTTATTCCTGTGCATGTTAGATGCATATGAACCCGAAGGAGAAGGTTCTGGTGATGGAGTTCTGTTCAGGTGGCAGCCTGCTGAACCTGCTGGAGAAGCCTGAGAATGCATTTGGACTTCCTGAGTCTGAGTTCCTTATTGTATTGCAGTGTGTGGGTATGTAAATAGTCAGATCAGTAGTTTCTGCTCTTGTTAGGAGGCACTACTGTGGATACATTTTGCCATTCTCCCATTTGCACATACAGTCCAAGGAATGAACCACCTGCGGCAGAATGGAGTAGTGCATAGGGACATCAAACCTGGCAATATCATGAGGCAAGTGGGCGAGGATGGGCGCTCCGTGTACAAGCTGACGGACTTTGGTGCTGCCCGTGAGTTAGAGGACGATGAGACGTTTGTGTCCATATATGGCACAGAGGAATATCTGGTGAGGAGGAAACACAGTTTTTACAAATGTTCATGCTGAGAAATAAACTCAAAAGCTTCAGCTTTCTGTTTTTTAGTCGTTCACAGAAAATAGATCACATCTTATCAGAAAAGCAATCAGGTGTTGTTTGTGGTTCCTCTGATCTGTCTGTGAATAAAATTGGTCTCTGATATAATAACTCTTGTGAACTGTGTGGTTCAGCATCCGGATATGTATGAGCGTGCAGTGTTGAAGAAACCCCAGCAGAAAACTTACGGAGTGTCTGTGGATCTGTGGAGCATTGGTGTCACCTTTTACCATACTGCCACTGGCAGTCTTCCCTTCATACCATTTGGAGGCCCACGCAGAAACAAGAAGACCATGTATGAAATCTCGTCTATCTCATCTATTATTATAATAAATTACATATTAATCGTAACTGTAAATTATAGATAAATGAATATAGTATTCAAAGAGCTACTAATAGCTCTCCTTCTTTTAGAAATAACATGAATTCTAACCCAGTTTGATGTGTATTATTTGTATTAGGCTTATCTTTGTGCTGTTTTTGGTGGCTTTTGGTGCTGGCTCCCAGGTACAAGATCACAACAGAGAAGCCAGAGGGAGCCATAGCAGGTGTGCAGAAGGTGGAAGACGGACCCATTGAATGGAGCTACCAACTGCCGCAGTGCTGTCAACTCTCAGAGTGAGTAAATACTTTGAGGACAGACAGTAGTGAAAAAGGAATTGTATATGGACCCCAGTCAGCAGTTCTATATTAATGTTTTTATGCAAATGAAAATGAATTTGTGAGGGGACAATACCATTCTTTCAATATGTCATTCTGTATTGATCAACACCGTTCTTTTATTGATCAACAGCAAGGCCCACAATATTGCAAACCCATTACACAGATTTGTTTTCATTTGCATCAAATGAAATATGTCACATCTACTGTGGCATCTACTGTGTGGAGTACACTACACAACTAGATATTTGCCGCAATTTACAGTCTGGATGATTCAGTGTTAAATGCTGAAAGTCAGAGCCAGTCTGCAGATTTTGGGTAGTCAGAATTGTCATATTTTACAGAAAATCGTCTAGTTTTCAATTGTCACGCATCTCCTTGCAGCGAAGTGCATGTTTTGTTGTGAGAGTTTGTTGTGTTCAGAACAACTTGAAAATTCTGTCGTTGAGTCTGTGATGCCCAGTTTGTCTCTGTAACCATTTACAAAGTCAGTAAATGTATAAAAATCTGTTCAGACTCTTTTAAGTGTTTGCTATTCGCTTGATTTTATTCATCCTGATTAACATGCTGGACAGAAAACTGATGTTTCTTAAAGGGATAATTCACCCAAAAATGAAAATCATCCCATGATTTACTCACCCTCAAGCCATCCTAGGTGTCTTTCTTCTTTCAGCTCCTCTTCTATTATATTGAAATCCTCTGATATTTCTCTCTCAAAAATCTCATTTTAGACTTCTAATTTGTGACAGGTGTTTTGTTTTGCTCTATCCTCTGCGCTTCTGCGTTCGTCAATATGTCATGTGTCATTACTTTTTTGGTGTTTTCTTACAAAAACCTATCGCTTCGCTTCAGAAGGCCTTTATTAACCCCTTGGAGCCGGATGGATTTTCTTTTATGATGAATGCAGTAGCGGTTTTGGGCACAGGCGAACCGGGCAGTCGCCCGGGGCGGCATTTTTTCATGACACATGGGGGGCGGCACCGGCACCAGCAGTAAAAAAATCAGCACGCCGCAAAGCGTTTTTTTATCTATCATTGCACTAAGTCACGGACGCCCTCTGCACAGTCTGCAGCTGCAGGCGCCTGTCTGTGAGAGGGGGCGGAGACAGTTCACCTCTGGGTCTCTCCCGAGCGGCAACCTCCCCCCTTTTCTCCTGAAGCTAATACGGAAGTGATTTGAACTGTTGTGTAATTCATCGACTGGCCGCTATGGACAGGCTCTGCATAATTAAAGGTGTGGCCACTTGAGTGACAGGTGGATTGACGATTGTCTGCTGTCTGATGCCAAAATGTGTCATCACGTCATCTCAGCTATTTTTTTCTATGGTCTCTCCCAAATGGAACGGACAAGGGGGGAAACGGGGGATCCACTGTATATAGAGCTTTTTTTAATATCTTGGGGTCATTTTCATTTTTGGGTGAACTATCCCTTTAAGAGTTTTTCACACTGCGCTTAACCCCAGGTTATAGTTGTTCTAAACACCGCTTTTAGAATGTTTCACACTTGTAATTTAGCACGGCGTCAGCACCACTTCTTAATCAGGATTATAAAATGCTTCGGGGCGAGGTTTAGCACCGCTTTTAATGTGGTGTTATAATGTTACGGTTAGATGCTTAGCAACCGTCACCCAATCACATGATATATCACATGAGAAACACTGTCCGTTGTATATATACTGCCCGTTGGAGAGGAAGGAATGGTGATGGAAAATCCATCAATTGAATTGAACAAGAGACCGTTTAATATTTCTCTTTATTGTCCAAAATGTCCATTCAGGTAAAATGTGATAGCCGTTGGCAATATATAATATGAAGTTGCAATTTTAGAGCCTTTATGTTAACCAGTAACATGCTGTGTTGGTCCAGTCATGACACTGCAGATATGCAAATAAGAGCGTTATCTCAGGGTTTAGGAATGTACAGTGGGAAACGTCAGCATATGAATACCCAGGATTAATTGTTAACATTGGGTAAATTATGAGCAGTGTGAAATGTGAAGAAAGAATACCTAGGATTCTGTTTACCCAGGTTTAACTGTTTCTTGTGGGAACAACCCTTTTTTGGGAACAGATCACCAATGGCTCTATATCTTTTCGTAGGGGTTTGAAGACCCAACTGATCCCAGTGTTGGCCAGCATACTGGAGGCCAATCAGGAGAAGTGTTGGGGCTTTGTCCAGTTCTTTGCTGCTACCACTGATATCCTGCACCGCATTACCGTCCACATCTTCTCTCTACAACAGGCCACAAAACACAGCATCTACATCCACTTCCACAACACGTATGTGTGCTCTTGGAGAAGAGATCCCTCTGTTTACTACAGTCACTACAACTGAAGTACTGTGAAATTACAATGTGGCCCAATTGTTTTCTTTTGAAGTTACTGTATATGAAAATTCAGTCTCTAAATATATTGTAAATATAGATGCCATTTGGTTGTAGGCCATTTAAAATCAATTTTAAAATGATTGTTTTTTTTTTCTGAATTTTTTTTCTTCTTCTTCTCCTCAAGGGTCTCAATCTTTTTTGAGGATGTTCAGGCCCAAACTGGAATTGAACCTGCGGCCCAACAGTACCTGTTTCAGGGTCATCCTCTCATACTGGAGCCAACAATGAAAGTAGTAAACTTTCCTTCCACCAGTCCAGACCGCCCTATTATTCTGATCAGCCGACTACCAGAGAAATTAGTAGGACATCCATTCAGAGAACGTAAGGACGCAATAAATGTTTTTATTTTTATTTCCGACCTATTTTATGAAGTTTGAGGGAGTCTTAAGTTTATATTGTTCAGTGTAATTGAATGTATTTTCACAAATAAATACGGAAAGGCCACATGGTCTCTTTTCCTTCTTTATTCTTCCACCATCTTTTCTATTTTCATCTGTTCTGTTTCTGTAGCTGAGGCCCCCGCCATGCCTACAAAGTTTGACATCATGGCAGATTACACTTTCTCCAAGGTAAGCAAGCCTCTTTTGTTTTTCTCTTCTGTGCTTATTTTTGGTAAACATTATAACACTATTATCCCTAAACCTCACACTGTGTCCTGCTGTTTTTGTTCCTCCTAAAGACCACTGTTGGGGTCATCAATCAGTACCTGCGTATAGCTCGCTCATTCCATAAGTACAGGGAATTGATTCTGCAGGGGTTCTATAGCTACATGTGAGTGCTGCTAATATCATCAATGTTCTGCATGCGTCACTATCCTGATAATTAATGCCACAAGAAAACACCACCTTCAATTACTTTGACATTTTAGTGTGTCCAATAACAATATTTTTGACTTTTCAGTGAAAACACAGGCTTTGAATGCAGTAATGTGGCACACAGGATTGCAATGGTGAATAGTAAGCTGCTTTCTTTAAAGAGCACAGAGGAGAATCTCCATATGTTGTAAGGAATCCCAATACTGAATCTGTGTTTTAGTTTACTATATACAGTAATATACTGAAACTAATGTTTACTGTAGTTTATGTTAAGCATTATGTTGTACGGTATTTAGTGATGGATGTCTCTTGATTCTTCCCAACCAGCACTCAGAAGCTTGCATACGAGTTTCCCGACTTTATAGGCAATAAGAAGAAACTCCCACTGGTAAGAGTTGTTCTCTGTGAAATGTATATTTGAATAAATGAATTAGAACACGCCATAGTTTTCATCCTTGAGGTTTATCATTGTGTGTAGATAGAAGAGGATTTGCAGCAAATGTATAGCACTGGAATCAGAAAGTTCCAGAATCAGATACAGCAACTGCATGTGACGCTGTCTAAACACTCTGAGACGCTGGCCCAGGATAAGAGGTATTGTTGATTTTCATAACAATATTAAATCAATGCTGTTGACAAGGGATTTTTTTGCACTTATCTATTATTTTATTTTGATTTGTAAAAGCTTGAAACTAAACTTAAAATCTTCACGTCATCACGTAAAATTTTCAAAACAATTGATGGTGTTAAAGGGTTAGTTCACCCAAAAATGAAAATTCTGTCATTAATGACTCACCCTAATGATGTGCCAAACCCGTAAAACCTCCGTTCATCTCCGGAACACAGTTTAAGATATTTTAGATTTAGTCCGAGAGCTTTCTGTCCCTCCATTGATAGTGTATGCACACTCT